>OX375865.1:102916580-103277580 GCA_947359475.1 Heligmosomoides polygyrus bakeri
TTAAAAGCTTTACATTGAAAAATTACATTTCAGGTTTCTATAAGGTTAATTTTTTAGATGAAGCATGTCTTTCCCTATGCTGAGAGATACTGAGGGAAGCAGCCTAATTTTTTCAAATTTTCAATGCAAAGCTTTTAAGAAGAGCTTTTTTCTTTTGAAATTAAATAAAATAGTACAAAATTAAATAGAATAGTACAATATGACCATTCAGTGGTGCTGGGAGATTTTCTAATTATGAGTGATAACTTTGATTTTTAAAAAACCTAATTGAGTTCTTATTTGCGGAAAATCAATAAGTAGCCGGAGTACAATGGACCTTCAGAGGCGGTAGCCTACTGGTGGCATTGGACATCAAGGGGGTCGCGTGAGGTCACTACTCTGGTAGAGCGGCGGTCGACCTAATCGTGGCTCAGACCGCACCCCACGGTCAGGCGAGCTATCACAGAATTTTAGAAAATGGTTAAAGTAGTGGAAAAGTTTAGAAAATAACATTATTCGACTCAGAATTCATTGGGGAAATCACTGGTTGAGAAAGTTTTCCATTCTGGAAACAACTTTTCAGCCGAAATTGTGCTGGAGCCATTTCGCACCTCCTATGAGGTTTGGCCGCTTGTTTACATGTGTTAAAATCCACTACCAAGCAAGAAGGTCACAGGTGGAAGGTGACAGAGCACTGCCGTGAACCTCTCATTTTGTGGTCCGTCCTCCTAAAATCCAGGCTTCTATTGTCCACTGGTTTGGCAAAAATCCCATTCTTATCAACAATTGACCCGGCAGGCGGCTTTAGCAGCCGATAGTTTTCGAACTACTTTACTGTGATCGCTTTCCCTAGGCTACATTGCGAATTTTCTATAGTTCAGTTGAATATTGAATTTTCAGTTTTCGTGGACGAAACGAGACCAAGAGGCAGCCATGAAATCGGGCAATTTCCAAAAATCTGGAGGACTAGATGAGGAAAATTTTAGAAAAAAGTAGATCAAAATGATCGCAATTTTTTATTAGCTACGGAAACGTGTACTATGCAGAGCGTACCACAAGCGCAAGACGAGAAATTTGCTCAGAAAGTGCTTACTCCGACCAGCCAGGGAGAGATTCCCTGTGGGAGCAATTATCTCGAGCGACGAAGGGAGGCCGCCGCCGTCGAGACTATGTAGGTCACCGAATCAACTTTTTTAAGAACGCTGTATGCTACCTTACATCGTTGGATAGATCATCCAGCGTGGATTCGGATGGTTGCTTTTATTTTCTGATCGAAACACTTTGAAGGGAGTTATGGAAAAGCGGCGGAAACGGCGGTTTTTCCGTCTGTTCCGCCCAAAAAAACCAAAAGACAGGAGCGGTATTGTATGTAGTGATATGATATAGAGATAGGTAGATTAGAAGTGGATTAGAATATTTTTGCAGTTGGGGTTTCCCTACCACTTGTTCTTGATATTATCATGAGCTAAGCGAACCTCGGCATTGAGAAAGCAGAGTAGAACATAACTTAAAAGTCTATGTATCATCTGATGTCCCGTTGATTATCGCATTATCCAAGCGGGCGCCAGCAGCGTCTCCATTCGTCCCTGTCGCGTGCCAGAGTGCTCCAATGGATACTCCACGTTCGAGGAAGAAATTATTTCTTTCGTTCAGGCTTTCACGAAGAAGTCCGACCAATGTATTGGTGGCTTTTCGGATTTTTAGTGCCACTTTGAGCAGCTATTTCCTGGGCCATTTTGAGGGATTTCCCTTTTCCATCCTATTTTCATAGGCCCAACGTCTCTAAGGCGTATTTTAGCAGAGGAAGAACGGCAAAGTCGAATAGCCGGGCAGGAGTTGGACGGCTTCACGTCTTCTTCGACGTTCTGAAGCTCTCCAGGTGCCCATTTTCTTCTGCCCAGCCCTGGCGCTAGGTCGTTCGCCATGTTGAGTTCACGACCTAGACCCACACGTGGCTTAAACATGTTGAACGAGAACTGGTCGTCAGCAACTCGAACGTTTCTCATGAACATCGTCTTCGCTAGATCTGCAACACTTCCACATTTTGAGGTCTGTTCATACTTCGCGGCGAGAGCGGCTCTTCGGTCATGCAAAACATGCAAATCGATTAAACCGAGCGATCGCCGCCGAAATCTGATCATACTCGAGCGCCTTCGCTGTCTCTCCCGTCGCTCTCGCCGCTGCTGTCGCCTGTTTCTAATTCGCCGGGCGATTGTAGCGACAGGAGCGACGGGGTCGACAGATGGAGTGTGGAGTACGTAATTAATTACACGATACTATGTCTGCCGCTCTTGTGCTGCTACCGCGAAGTATGAACAGGGCCTAAGCCCTAGTTTACACTCGTCGGGTTGCACCCAATCCGTACCCTGAACGACGACGCCCTTCTACCGATAGCAACGCCCTGCTGCAAGATAGCGGCACCGGGCTACGCCACCGGGAGTCACGTCTACGCCACCCACACCGGAGGGTCGTCTGGTACCGTCAGCCTCCCTTGAGAGGGCAGGCCAGCTCTCTCACCCACGTCCCCCTCTTCCCCTCTTTTATCATACAGTATGATACTAATAAATATACATACTGAGTAGTGTGTTCTATGGGCGCGTGTAGCGCAGTCGGAGGAGGCGCGACTGTCGCGTGCACCCGATACCAGGTTCCTGGTTCGGATTTCCCGCCCAGGCCAACCAAGCCTTCCATCCCTCCGGGGTCGGTGAATTGGTACCAGACTTGTCTGGGAAGGATAGAGCGCTGACTTGTTCATCGGCTGGCCACCGCAAGTCATTGTATGGCCAAATACGCATTCATGTCGCCTCCACGACATCCCGTAGAAGTAGAATGCGCTGGCGCATCCCAGAAGGGATTGAGTAACGCCGTTCTTTATCCTTTTATCCTTTAGTGTGTTCTATAACCTAGGAATATAATAGAAACTCCGTAGGATGATTCAGGTAAGGCGTCATGAACCTTTAACTTGATATGGAGGTCCGACCGACCTATTCATTCATCCTCATCGAAGACCTCATTCATTCATTCTCATCGAAGACCTCATTCAATCATCCTCATCGAAAGCTGTCCGGTAAATTAACCACAGACCGCAATTTCACACGTTCCTCCTGCAGTCAATAACTCACCATACAGCTTAAGCTATAGCGTGACTACTATGTAGTTCCTATATCCTTTTGCTGTATATTTGACACTTCTTCATCTCGGAGTATAATCGACCGACAACATGATGATGATGCTTTTAAGCTCGAGGACGAGCTTACTGTGGGAAGGGAGATGTCGGGTTGCACCCAATCCGTACCCTGAACGACGACGCCCTTCTACCGATAGCAACGCCCTGCTGCAAGATAGCGGCACCGGGCTACGCCACCGGGAGTCACGTCTACGCCACCCACACCGGAGGGTCGTCTGGTACCGTCAGCCTCCCTTGAGAGGGCTGGCCTGCCCTCTCACCCACGTCCCCCTCTTCCCCTCTTTTACCATACAGTATGATACTAATGAGCATACATACTGAGTAGTGTGTTCTGTAACCTAGGAATAGAATAGAAACTCCGTAGGATGATTCAGGTAAGGCGTCATGAACCTTTAACTTGATATACTTGCGTCGCTGCGCGGCGCGGCACCGTGGTCAGAATAGATATTGAAGGGGCGACGCGAAAAATCAATATCTATGGCGACCGTGATGGCGCAGCGTGGCGGCGCAAGTGTAAACTAGGGCTACGGTGTCGTTTAGTATGCGCGCGACGCGCGACGCGATGCACGCGTAATGGCCAAATTGATCGAGCGACGCGATTGATCGATTCGACCACTACACATGGCATCGCGTCGCGCATCGCGCGCACGCTAAACGAGCCCTAAGGTCGACGTCAGTCAGCATTCGCTCTGTTTGATTATTGGGTCAGTACATATCGTCTAGGTGAGCAGCATTGGTAGATGGGAGTGCACCAGGCAATAATAACCAAATAGAGAACAGCCGGAACACATGCCAGCCCATCAGGGTACCGACTGAATACGCCCTCTCTGAACCGCATGTCCACCAGGGATGGGCGGAATTTCTGTTTTCTGTTTTCTGATTTTCTGATTTTCTGATTTTCTGGCCATTTTGGGCAAATTTTTTCTGTTTTCTGTTTTCTGGGAAAATGGCCAAAAATTGGCCAGAAAACAGAAAATAGAGTCGCGAACAAAATTTTATCACAGAAATCCAATGAAAAAATTCAAAAAGTATCATAGAATAGTGAGCTTCATTCCAAAATAGTGTTCCTAGAGCATCTTAAATGGCAAGCATGTGGCGTTTTTGGATGTGCTCATGTAGCAATTGCGCCACATACTCATGAACTATCCCACATGTTTGCTTGATTGACTGTGTAAGTGCTGCTGGTAAGGAGCTTCTTCATAGGACATTTTTCGACTTTCATAGTTTGGCTTTGTATTCTTTTCCATATTAACAGTAGTTTGGACCATCTACGATCAGTAAAAATTTCATATCAAAACTATAAAATTAGTATTTTGAGAAGTACTAAATTATGTATTAACTATCCACTTGTTCTAGAGTTACTGTGGGTAGGGTTATTCTCCACCCCGGTTTAAAAGTTGAACATTGTTGGCCGGTCATCCCCAATATCGCTTTCTGCAGAGCCTTTGTCGAAGCTGCTTTTCTAACTCTGAAGATTGCCCAGCTTTTGGTGTCACAAATTAGTAGGAGACAGAAAAGTTTTTTTAGTTACCTTTGATTTCGCTGATCTGGTGATAGGGTAGTGATGCAGGAAATTTCTCATTTATCACTATATCATCTGTCGTCCCATTGATGTTCAAGCGGGACCATCAGCGTCTCCATACGTCCGTGCCGCGTGCCAAGGTGCTCCAATGGATCCTTTTCGCTCGAGGGACACGAAGAGCGTCATATTGTTAGTTCAGGGCTTTGACGAAGAAGCCCGACCAACGCGTTGGTGGGCAGTTCCTTGTGCCCTCTTGACATCCCGAGGAGTCCAGTCGGTGACGTCCAGTCGGTGTCTGCGAAGCGCATTACGTGGCCCACCTAATTTTCGACGACTTGGCCCATGCGACAGCGTCTCTGATCTTCGAACGTCGGCGAAGCTCGGAACTCCGGAGGCCTTCTCTCACTTGCGTGAGTCGTGTCACTCCGAGCATCGTCCTCTCGAGTCCACGCTGCGCGACGCTGATCGCGTGTTCATTCTGCTTTCGTATGGCCCAGGTCTCTGAGGCGTATGCTAGGGCAGGAAGAACAGTGGAGCTGAATAAGTGGGCACGGATTCGGACGTTCTTCGTCTTCTTCGCGACTTCTTCGCCGCTCTTGAAAGCTCCCCAAGCCGCTCTTTCCCTCCTGCTCAGCTCTGACGCTAGATCGTTGGCCATATTGACTTCGCGACCCAGATAGACGTAGCTGGAACATTCGGAGAAGTTCGTTCCGTTGAGCGAGAATGGGGCATCAGAAACTTGTCCGTTCCTCATGAACATCGTCTTCGTAAGATTCAGCTGCAGTCCAACGTTCCCACATACACGGCCGAAGCCAACAAGCATCTGCTCCGCCTGGCTAGCGCTCGGTGTTATGAGCACGGTGTCACCAGAGAATCGAAGATGGTGCAGTTGCCGGCCCTCGACCTTCACTCCCATGTCTTCCCATTCTAGTTCGCGCATGGCGTTTTCGAGCTGAAGAGCTTCGAAGATATGGTATTCCACTGCCGAACCCCTCTTTTTCACGTCGATGACGACGTAGTTGTAGAATGGTGAGATCTTGGTCGAATTCCTTCTTCGGGTCGATGAACGTAAGGCACAGCGGCAGCTTGAACTCTCGCGACACTTGGATGAGCTTCGTAATGGCGTGTATATGGTCGATCGTGCTGAATCCTCTCCGAAATCCTGCTTGTTTGCATGGCTTTCCTTCGCCCAGCGATCGTGTTCAGGATGACTCGAGCGAACAGCTTATAGACTACGTACATCAGGCAGATCGGGCGATTGTTGCTGATGTCGTGCACTCCTGTACAGCAAGGTGGTTCTGCTGGCCTTCCACTGAGATGTTATATGATATGTAGATCTAAGGAGAAATAATAATAATGATGTGATGGAGAGGGTACATGCTCGGTCTTCATTATATGGTGTCTACCCATTCAAGGAAGCACCTTTACCCAAGATCTGTTATGCTGACAGCCCTTCAGTCGCAATCGCGTGTTGTTCTGTGAAATATCAAGCCAGTACACAACATCTTTAGTCGGCTAAGTAGTGACTAGGTGTTCTAAAGAGCATCGGTAAGTTGCCCTGAAAACTTTCAGCTACGCGTAAACTATGACACTTAAGGAAATGTATTCCCAAAGAACGAAACGAACTAGGAATACAAATTCTGGCGGAGCCTGTAATACTCAACGAACCTCTGCACAGCTTTAGAGTATGTTGTGAGAGTGTGTCTACAAACTCAAGCAATTGTGTTGAAACATGCAAACATTGATCACTGAGCCTTCATCGTGTTCGGTACACTAAAAGGCCAGTTTCGTACTAGTGGGACCATCATCTAATTGAGGCGTTAGCGGTGAAACGGAGCTGATGAGTAATGTTGTATAGTTCAAATGTCGAGATTCCTAGGATCTATCAGTCAAGATTTACAACATGCTGATTGCAATACACTGGAGTGTACTAGAAATTTTTATAAACGCTTGCAAATTAAAACGCTGGTCTACGACTACATTTCTGGTCATACAAAAGCTTTTGCTACCGGAAATATGGATCTTTAGGTAAAATAATTAGGTCGTGTGATAATTTCGAAATTTTCTGTTTTCTGTTTTCTGATTTTCTGGCGTTTTTGGCTTTTCTGTTTTCTGATTTCTGTTTTCTGACGAAGGCGATTTTCTGTTTTCTGTTTTCTGGGAAAATTTTCAAAATTTCCGCCCATCCCTGATGTCCACTCAATGTGGTCTGATTGGTTTAGGCGTTCCCACCCACCAATGCTGCTCACCTATGCGACATATACCATTGGGTCGCCTACGTACATAGAATAATCCGCTCCAGATTGAGCTTTTATGACTTGGACATAGAAGCCATCGTCTCTGCAGTTCTACACAGCTGTTTGTCTGTTTTCCTGACTAGAATGTCTCGTTTCTCCCGTTTTTTTTTTTTTTTTGAAAATTGAAGAAATTTGAAGTTGACCTTTCAAGTTCCATAGCATCAAGAGCGATTAGTCAGCGAAGAACTCAAAGTTCGAGTTCTCTATTTCTGTGCATCCCGAACGTCTCAAATTTCTTATTTTTCAGATGAACAGCTCACGAATCGGAGAAGACGTTGAGCTACTGAAGCTGTTCAACATGTATAAAATCGACTCGTACATCTACGAATGTCTGAACCTACATCAGAAGAACTTTCAGCCAATGATGTCAGCATAGAATCTCAGAAATTCGTCGGGCCGCTGCTACTCCTCCTAGCATCTCAGAAATTCGGGCAACTGTTATGTTGGAAATAAACGTGGTGTACAGTGTTTCATATCTCTTATCGACGTATACAAACGACCAACAACCGAGTAAATCCGAACGAAAAGCGAGAGAGATCAGTCATTAGCTGTGTATATCACGTTGCGCGTACGGGTGGAGACACCAGAATCACCGAATCTCCGCGGACGTACAGCATCGGGATTGTCCTCTTCGTCTGACGATAGATCTCCTCGAACGATTCCTCGTCTACCTCTGACGTCGTTACCGTCTCTTCAACCTGAACGACGCTTAAATTTCGATGCAAAATGTAGTGGTTAACAGTATTAAATCTCACATTCGAGAGAATCATGTTGAGATGCTGGTCGTAGGCGTGAAGTCGACCACGAATCTAAAGCACTTGAGCTTCAATGAAAGGTCAGAAATTCTGCAACACTTCTATTTTCCACATCTTCAAAGCCGAGTCGCTCAAATGTTGTATACTATTTTGACGTTAAATTGTACACCTTTCAAATCAAGTTGGACTCTATTCTAAACGAACTTGACGCTTTTGGAATCATACTGAGGATCTTACAAACCAAAAACAACTTCCATTCTAAGATGGTTAGAATAATTATTTAAAGAAAATTCTGTACGATCTTTTGATATATGTCGCGAAGACGGGCAGCATTTCGAAATGGAAACGCCCGATCCAATCGGACCGCATTGAGTGGGCATGCCACTGAGAGACTGCGTGTACAGTTGGTGCCTTGATCGGTTGGGATGTGTTCGGTCTAGCTGTTTGGTTACTATCGATTGGTGCGCTCCCACCAACCAATGCTGCTCACCTTTGCAACCTTTGTGTACCGAACACGCTATGCAGTCTACTAGATCGTCGGAATATTTATTTGATTGAGCGCGATCTCCGCTTACATGCAACAACTGTGTGAGGATGTGTGTGTTTTTGCAACTGCTTTTGTTGTAGTGTTTACATTTGTGTTGCATCACGCAAGCAGAATTTTTGCTACCAATAAAATAAAAATCGCGAAGATCTAGTCGAGTGCATGGCGCGATCTCTTATTTTAAATAACTAAATGATTGCTGCCTTCTTGGTGGCGATGTCCGTTCCTCCACGTGGTGCCACTGGAAACTGCTTGCTTTTGCAAGCCGAGCCAAACACGGACATTCGAATGCAGGCGACAGGCCCTAGTGACAGGCCGGCCTACGAACATTTTGTGTCACATCATATGGTTGATGGCGTTTCAGACTTCTCGAGATAATGCTACGGCGTCCGCGGGAGCCGACGCGCACTCGCAAAGCCCGGCGAGTGTGAAAAGTGTGCGAGGGTCCCTGATGCGAGGACGGCATCGGGGGGCAACTGAGCTAGTCCGAAAGTCCCGTAACGTAGGCAAGACCCGCGTAGCAACGTTGAATGTGGGTACGTTGACGGGCCGCTCGTGCGAGTTGGTAGAAGCACTGGAGCGAAGAAAGATAGATTTCTGTGCGGTGCAGGAGACGAGGTGGTCCTGCAGCAAGTCAAGGGACATAGGACGTGGCTTCAAGGCCGTTCTATGTGGAAGTCCCAGGATCGGTGTGATCGTCTCCGAGCGTTTCCGTGACGCGATTGCAAGCGTAGAACGTTTCAATGACCGCTTGATGAAGATTGTTGTCGCCGTAGAAGAGCGACGATGCCATTTCTTTTCTGCGTATGCTCCGCAGACAGGCTGTTCCGAGCAAACCAAGGACGAGTTCTGGTCCCTGCTTGATGAGAAGACAGCGGAAGTACCGTCACAAGATATGGTTGTTGTGGCAGGTGACCTTAATGGTCACGTCGGAGCAACGAAAGACGGCTACAACTGTCATGGTGGTTTTGGATATGGGTCGCGCAACGCCGATGGTGAGCGTATACTTGAGTATGCAGACTCACATGACCTCACCATCGTGAACACCAAATTTCGAAAGCGTGACTCCCACCTCATCTCGTTTTATAGCGGGAGTGCTAAAACGCAGATTGACTATGTCCTTGTTAGGCGTCGCGACCAAGGCCTTGTCACAGACGCGAAGACCGTGCCGTATGAGACGGTTGCCACGCAACACCGTCCACTGATCTGCTCGCTGAAGATCACACCTTCGAGGTGTAAACATGTCGAGCGATGTGGACCGGCTAGAATCAAATGGTGGCGACTGAAAGAGAAGGAAGCGGCAGTTATTTCTCGCATTCGGTTGCCGACAGCGACAACTGTCGACGAAACCTGGAAGGACGCTACCGATGCGATAACTCGGGCTGCAGGCCTTGAACTCGGCACAACGAAGCCTGGACGACGCTGGGTCGACAAGCAGGCATGGCTGTGGACTGATGATGTCAGAGAGAAAGTCCGAGAAAAGAAACGGCTCTATCACGTGTTTGTCGGTGATAAAACAGTCCATAATTGGCGGAACTATCGAGAAGCAAAGAAAGCGGCAAAGAAGGCAGTGGCCGCTGCTAAAGCCGCATACTACGCTGATGTCAGCAAAAAATTGGAAACGCGCGATGGTGAGCGTTATATTTACCGACTCGCCAAAGCTCGCTGTCGCCAAGCAGAAGACATTGAGAAGTTCTTTGGCATTAACGACGAGAGCGGTCATCTTCTGATGGATCGTAAGAGGGCTGTGAAGCGATGGCACGACTACTTCGAGGAAATCTCGAACGTAGAATTTGAACATCCTGCTGTTCCTTTTGCATCACCTGTATACGGTCCCGTTCAGAAGATCACAGTGAGCGAAACTGAAGCAGCCCTGAGGAAGATAAAGTCAGGCAAAGCCACTGGTCCCGATGACCTGCCAGCTGACCTGTGGAAGTCGAAGGGCTGGTGCCCTGCTGACTGGCTGACTGCGTTTTTCAATCAGGTTGTTGCTGAGAAGAAAGTGCCTGAGGGTTGGCAGCAAAGCACGACCATCCCGATTTGGAAGAAGAAGGGCAGTCCTGCAGAATGCGCCAGTTACCGTCCAATTCGTCTTCTTTCGCACACCATGAAAATCTTTGAGCGAATTGTCGACGGACGTATCCGGGATGTCGTACAGCTTTCCACGAATCAGTGTGGTTTCGTATCTGGCTGTGGCACCGTTGATGCCATTCACGCCGTTCGTCTTCTGCTAGAGAAGCACCGCGAGAAACAGAAACCGGTGCATTTTGACTTCCTGGACTTGGAGAAGGCTTTCGACCGCGTTCCGCGAGATGTTATATGGTACGCGTTGCGACAACATGGTATCCCTGAAGAGCTTATTGAGTGGGTGCGCATTCTATACTCTTGCCCAAGGAGTCGAGTGCGAGCGCCGGCGGGCACCTCGATGGAGTTTCCCATCTCTGTAGGGTGCATCAGGGATCTGCGCTATCCCCACTGCTCTTCGTGGTCGTGATGGATGCAATCTCACGAGATCTCCAAATGGTGGCACCTTGGACGCTGCTGTATGCTGACGACGTCATGCTTGCATGTGAAGACAAAGCCGAACTCGAGCGACAGGCACAGGCGTGGTGCGATCGTTTGGCATTGTTCGGTCTCAAGCTAAACGTCAAAAAGACGGAATACTTGACGACGGATGTGAATGAGCACGGATCTATTAAGATCGATGGTACTGAGCTCTCACGAGTGACATCTTTCAAGTATCTTGGGTCAACAGTCACGTCCGATGGCAGCTTAAAGATGGAGGTGAATGCGCGTGTGAGTGCAGCCTGGTCCAAATGGCGCTCGCTGACTGGGGTGCTTTGCGACAGGACAATACCTGAGCACCTCAAATCGAAGGTTTATAGAACAGTAGTCCGCCCAGTAGCGACGTACGGTGCTGAGTGCTGGCCCGTGACGAAGGGAGTTGAAAGCCGCCTCAGTGTAATGGAGACGAAGATGCTACGGTGGACGGCTGGAGTTACGCGTTTGGACCGCGTTCGTAACGACACCATACGACAGAGGTTCGGTGTCGCCCCGATATCCGAGAAGCTACGCGAAGCTCGTCTTCGATGGTACGGCCACGTCCTTCGCGCTAACGACGACACCGTGTGTAAGATTGGCCTGAATCTTGTGGTCCCTGGAAAGCGGCCCAGAGGACGCCCGAAGCAACGTTGGCTAGATACGTTGCGCTTGGACTTAGAGATGGCTGGTGTGCACCCTGATCAAGCATTTGATCGGGAGAATTGGCGTCACCACACCAGAAGAGCGGACCCCGCCACCAAGCGGGACAGACGCTAATGAAAATGATGATGATTGCTGCCTTCTTACGCTTTAAAATGGTATTAGTCCATTATTTTTCTTTAGAAAATAAAACTGCCAGATTTCAAAGATTTGCTTACTTACTGAGGCAGGGTAATTAAAAATTTTCAAAACAAGGTATGGTAAATTTTCCTTGAACAAAAAATGCTCTAACATTCTAGAAATGTCTCTGTTTCAATTGGAAAAAGCTCGTTTTGGTTTGTAAAATGTCAAGCCTGATTTCAAAAGCGAGTGAGATCACAGGAATTCACGAAATCAAGGTCACATTCAACATCGGCCGAACTAGTGAATTCTTTCCGACAAAAATGAGAATCAAGAGCTCGGGAAAAGTGATAGTCAGTGGGGGGGGGGGGGGCGTAAGGTCGAGAGAATATGGTGGGTGAGGGAGAACTACGATACCTAAATGGGTCAATTTTCGTCGAGTGATTTGTGAAGTGTGTGGCCTTGCATTGTCCTGCAACAAAAGCGGCCCTCCTCTATTCACCACTGCTGGCCACAATTTTTGCAACTTCTCATACATTTGGTCTAAATCATAGCAGTAGGACTCTGCTGTGACTGGATGACCAGTTTGCAAGAAGCTGTAATGGATTCGAGACACGCCAGACGCTGCTCGTCGATCAGCTCATGAGACACCCACTTCGACATCTTCTTCCCCTCGCCGATTCTCGCCAAATGTTTTGCTACTGTCCTGTGGTGTAAGCCAAGGTCCTCTGCTAATGTGCGTGTATTCGTCTCCGGATTTGCTTCGACGGCTCTCCTCAAAACTTCATCGTCAAGCGATGACTTGCGCGCGCGACCCGGTTTTTCTTCGACATCAGAATCGCCAGAAGCGAATTCTTCGAAGCAGAGCCTCACCGTTCGTTCGCAGGGAGAGATGGCCTCAAAACCGCTGCTAGGGTTCGGGATGCCTCTGCCGCAGAATGCCCCTATTTAAATTCGTAAAGCATGACGGGATCTATCCTAGTCCGGGGGCCACATGACTAAAAATTATTGTATGTGACAAATTCACTCAAAACTTACAGAGCAGCCCCTACAGAACAACACAGGACCTAAACAAGAAAGGTCACAAAGAAAAAACGAAAAAATTGCATTTGTTACGGTTGTAAGAAGGCAAAGTTGTGTGCCCTCCTCACCATGTTAGATCCTGGTTATAACATGCCAAGCGACGGTCAGCACGCGGCATGCGGCTTAATGCGCCCTCCCACCATGTTAGATCCTGGTTATAACATGTCAAGCGGCGGTCAGCACGTGGCATGACTCTATTCCGTCGCTCTTTGCTCGCCGAGACGGTTGTAAACTGCGGCGATTATTTATTTATTTTTTTTTGTTTGTTCGTCCGTTTTTGGTTTCTTTTAGGTTAGGTTTCGTTCTCTAGGAGCCGCTCGGTAAGTATTAATTTATTTAAAAAAATTAGAAAAATTAGAGCTACATCCACATATGTTTTTTTTTTTTTGAAAGAGCAGGAAAAACCTACCGAGCGGTATGTGTGGCTTTTCCTAAGATGGAATGATTTAGGGAAAAACTTATTTATTATACATATCTCGAAACGGAGATTAATTTTGCGACAGCCTAATATTCAATTTAATGTGAAAATTGTACATTTCGTTTGAAAGCTCGCTCTTTTGTGATGATTTTAAAATGTGAATTTGTGGTGCGTTAATAAAGTTTTCGAGTCTGTTTCCTTAAGCCTCAAGCGGCTGGTATCGAGGGTGCAGGCTGTTATAATGATGTTTTGTTCAAACAGTGCCGTTGTTTGATGGCGTAAAACATTACCGCACGGTATATAGGAGATGTGGGTTCGAGTCCCACATGCTCCGGATAAGCAATTTGACTCTCGATTCAAACATAAAACTTTTTTTGGCCTTATACCATTCGCTAGTCATCGTTTCAGTAAAAGAAATAGGATCCACTTTGGTTACCACACTGTCCCGACTTCAGGATGCACCACCAGTTTGAAAGAAAACACAATAACAAAAAAAAAAGATGACGCATAGTTGATCTCTTCCTTCAGCACTCCGCTTAGGTTCAAGAGGTGAATAGCTAGTGCAAAACAATTGATGAGTGATGAATCACTATTTCCGTTCCGTCTCCCGCCCAGAAAAAGCAGAACACGGAGTGGAACGACCGGACTAAAAACGGCCGGAAGCCTGAATTCAGAACACGGAGACGAGAATTCCGCATATCCTTGGTGATAACGGCCTTCCATGGAATCGTCACATGCTCTGCTTCACAGCCTTCATTGCCGCTACCTTCAATCCCAATTACATTCCATTTTTCGGTCACACAAAAATGTTTGCCAAAAAACTGCCCCAACGATAAAACGAAGGTAGAGATCGGCACTAGCCAATCCGCTGCGGAGATATCAATGTTTTATTTTAGCAGACAAGCGTGGTACCAATTCACCGAAGAAGGAGGTTGAGGCTGGATTCATCAACGACTTACAGTGATTTGACAGAGAAATTGCAGCGGGAATCCTGATAACGCCAACATTTAACCATATCGCTTGTTGATAAGTCGCGTTAATTCGCGTTTTCACAGGAGTTTCCGCTGTAATTTCTCTGTCAAATCTCTGAATCGTTGATGAATCCGACCTCTGGTTTCTTTCGGCGGGCTCGAACCGAGAACGCTGAATTGGGGGACACGCGAGAGCCGACGCTCCTCTCACTGCGCCAACCCGCACTCCAAACGCAATGCCACCGCAGACTAGTGAGAGTATCAAACCCTACCTCTCTATCGTTACGCATCTTCACATACACCCTCTCGTCCAGGCTCAATTTGATGAGGTCGAGTGGCTCTTCCACTGTACTCGACAGCATCTGTAGCAGTCACACTTCATAGCGTTCATTTTCCTCTCATGGTGAGCTACAAAATACTGAACAAAGTTCCAAAAGAACTATACCTGAGGGACTTCCTTCTTCTCCGCAGCCATTGTCAACTAGTGGTCTATGAATAACTGAAAGAAATACGAGTGGAGGACAGGTCTCCCATGAATTTTTCACGATTCAAGAAAGGGTTGGTGGCTTAATTATCAAAGAGTAAAGCCATATAAATATAATAGTAACTCTAATCGTAAAGGAATGCAAAAGAAATAATTAGCTTAGTCTTCGTTTCGCACAGGCGTTTAGGTAAAAAAAAACGGCGCAATATGCGTTGCGCGGGGGGGGGGGGGGGGGGAGACGCGTAGGTACGTGCAATGCGAGTTGCAAATAGAGGGAACTAGGTCAAAGGGTACGTCATGGGCGAACTAAACGGGTAACTCTGCCACCTCCAACGCATATTGTGCCAAAAAAACTCTTTTCGAGCTAAATTTCAACGTTCATAGGGGCTGATTTTATAGCGAATAGTACCTTCACCAGAAGACGAAAAATGCCGAGCGAGTTCGAAAATCTCGGCCAGATACGCAGGATACACAAAATTCCTGAAATATTTAAGGGAAAATGCTCCCAACAAAGATTATTCACGTTGAATTCAGGAAACATTCATTGCATGTATACAGAAAAACTTTCAAATATACTTAAAAAGGAAACTAGGGGACCAACATAGCTTATTACGTTGACAGAGCAGTTCAAAGACGTAGAAATGAAACGATACTACAATTTACAACCTAGAACAGAGCACAAATCAGCAATTAACGTCAACCAGAGACATCTTCACAACCGAACAAGAAACTACATAGATATGGAGCACCCAACATTCAGAACCACATGCTCAGAAGAAAAGCATCAGCAAAATCAAACCCAACGGGCAAAATGGCTACTCAACCATAAGTGACTCTGGCCGAGCTGACATAGTGGAGCTTCGTCTCAGTTTCGAGGAAGCCTATGGGGCCATACTCGCAGTCGGCACACGTCAAGTACTTCATGCCATCCACGGCGTTCGTGAAGCCGACGTTTTCGAAGTCATACATGCCGCGCACGATCCAGAAGCCGCAGACCGTCTCCTAAATTCGAACACTGAAGCCTAGAATTCGGGAATGACATGTAGGTGTGCGAATCAACTACTCTTGGTCTTGGACCACATGTGCGGCGCTATTGTACTTTCAGGACTCCAGAGGTCGAGGAAAGATCGAAAAACAATTTTCGCCCAAAATTCGGCTAGAGTGGTTATCTTAGATGCTGATCGCGAATCTGACATCCGTTTTTTGCAATTTCGGCCGATTACGGTAGCTTACGGCAGGCACGGGTGACCAAAGCTGTCAAGGTCACCCATACCTACCGTAAACCACCGTAACCGGGCGAAATTCAGGATTGATCAACGTCCTAAATCACCCCTAGCCGAAGTTTGGGCGAAATCGGAGATTACGAGCACCCATACGTACTGTGACCTACTATATTCCAGCGTAACACGAAAAAAGTATGTCAGATTCGTGATCAACACCCCAAATAAAGCCCCCTGGGCGAAGTATGGCGAAATTATGGCCTTGACAACCTTAGTCGCTGGTACCTACCGTGACCTACCGTAATCGGCTGAAATTTCAAAAACGGATGTCACATTCGTGATCAGCACCCTAAACACCCGCGGAACGAAGTTTGGGCGGAAAACGTACAATGGTGCCCCACATGTGACCCGCTCTTGCGCCTACTCATCACAAGACTACTGCGCAACTGTATGAGGTTCTCGTCTTTTTTTTCAAAATAGAGAAGGCGACAAATCTACAAGATCTCTCAAAAAATGAGCACACTGTTTGAAAGGTGATAACTCTGCCGGCAGTAAAGGTGACTTAATTTTGAGCTTAATTGAAAGTGCAAGAGAATAGAAATTGTCTGGCATATCAGCGGTAGAGATCGCGCTACTTAGGCCTATGTCATACCACCGCTCACCCCGAGCGAAGCCTAATGATAAGCTCCCATATCGATCGCGCGAAGCGATGAGTCGATATGGGAGCCTATCATTAAGCTTCGCTCGAGGTGAGCGATGGTATGACATGGGCCTTACACGGTCGAACTCTTGCATTTTACATTCGAATAATTGTGCTTCACCTGAATACTTGTTATAATTTCTCAATAAAGTGGCCGTATCGATTGATTTGTGCTTTTTAAAGTTGAAAACTTAAAAACACATTAAAGTTTGCAGCAAAATGCAGGATACCCTAAGAGATGCAGGCACTATCTGAAAGAACTAACATTGCTGCTAGTGAAGCTTTTCAAAATGTTTGAGACTCATGTGAAAGCGCGGAATGACGAAAATTCTGATGCGTGCTAATGGTCAAGAGTGCACCATGCATCCCTCTGATTTCAGACTCAATTGTTTGTGCGAGGGATCCATGCTTATTATGACCTTGTTTTTAATTGACCACTCTAACCTATGATGAGCTTGTTTTGCTTGTGGCAAGACGCCGGCGTCCCAAAAAAGCGTCGAGTTCTGTATCACCAGCCAAATTAGTAAGGAAGATGCCCGTTAATACTTGCTATTCACTGCTTTTTCTGTAGTTTAAGTGTCGAAACAACGGCTTGCTCAGTTTGTCGCAAAAATGAGTCATGCATGCGGCTTCTCAACATGTTTGAAATGTAAGGTTTCAGACGGGTGCCCTCGCACAAACAATCGAGTTTGAAATGTGTGGGGGTGCATGACGCAATCTTGACCAGTCGCACACCCCGGAATTTTCGTTATTCCATGCTTTCATATAAGTCTCAACCCCGGAATTTTCGTTATTCCATGCTTTCATATAAGTCTCAAACTTCTTCAAAAGCTTCATTAGCAGCAATGTTAGAATCTTCCAAACAGTACCTGCATTTCTTAGGATGCCCTGCATTTTCCTGCAAGCTGTAGTGTGGTTTTATGTTTTAAACTTCAGAGCAAGCACAAGTCAATCGATAAGGTCACTTTATAGAGAAATTACAACAAGCATTCGAGTGAAGTACAACCAATCGAGTGTAAATGCAAGAATTTAGACGAGTACATGGCGCGATCCCTACCGCTTAAATGTGAAACAATTGCTATTCTCTTGCGCTTTCATATGAGCTCAGCAACTTCGTCAGTACCTTTATTGGCGGCAAAGTTATCACCTCTCAAACAGCGTATACATTTTTTGAGGCAACCGTACATATTATACAGGGTGCGCCACAAATATGGTCACTTTTTCGCGCGTCATTTTTTGGACTTGTTTGTGAACGTTTTTATGTTTCCATTGTTTCTTCGGATTCTACCTGTCATCTTAACCGTATATAATGTTTTTTGCATCTCCACGCTGCTTCTATCAGAAATGGTAAAGTCTTGTTGTCAAAGAGGCGCAATCTTGGATCCGAGAAGGGCAGCACTTTCTGTTCCCAACATCGCTCGTCTGCTGAAGCTGCACAAGATGAGAGTCTATCGCTGTGTGGAACGTAACTCTCTCGTTGATCGTTCCCGACCTGGCTGCCCGGTATCCGTAGCTACGAGCAGTCTTTGAAAAATCGTGAAAGAACAATTCAAGTGGAATCCAGGCCGCAGCATGAGAAAGGTGGCATCCGAGCTCAACGTATCGGCTACGACGATGAGGCAAGTTGTTAGAAATGAACTTGGACTATACCCCTACAAGTTCCGTCAACTGCACGGACAAACGCCTGCACAGGTGGAAGGAAGAAGAAAAAAACGTCCAAGACTCCTCGAGCGGCACGACCACTGCACGACGCTCTTCACTGATAAGAAACTTTTCTCAATTGAGCAGCCTTTTGACCGCCAAAACTCGCGGTTATTGGCTGAAAGTGGTGAGGATGCAGACACCGTTAACAGAAACTCTCATGCAGCTTCCCTGATAGTTTGAGCCGGAGTTTGCGCACCAGGACGGACACGATTGGTTTTCGTTGAAAAAGGAGCCAAGGTCAACACCAATGTCTACGTGAACGACATTGTGATGAAGGAGTTGCTTCCCTAGGCTCAAGAGCACTCTGAAAATACAACATGGACCTTTCAACAGAACGGCGCACCCGCTCACAAGTCCAAGAAGACTCAGGAGTGGTGCGCAATGAATCTTCTCAATTTCATCCCTGTTTCTGAATGGCCGACAAACTCGTAAGATTTGAGTGTTATGGATTACCGCGTTGGTTCATTCTAGAGGGTGAAGCATGCGCTAAAAGGCGTACTACGATTCGAGGATTGAAATCTTCACGGGAAAAGCATAGAAGGAAATTCCGCAAGCAACCTTGCGTGCCGCCGTTGAGTCCTACCCTACGCGTCTGAAGGTCGTCATTCGTGCCAAGGAAGATCATATTAGATGACATCCATTTTGCGTGTTAAGTAGCTTGTTAGTAAATTGCTGAGGAAGTTTCGCTATTCCCTGACAAATTCCTCGTGAGTAATTCGCTTCTTATTGAGTGACCATATTTATGGCGCACCCTGTAGATAGTACTGTTACCTTCTGAGTGTCGATGTCTTTTTGCTGACGGCACAGAGGCAACACCGCCTCCTTACTTGACCAGCTGCCAACACCGGACAGAAGAATCACGCTGCCACAGGTGCCACAAATGAGCCGTCGGCCATTCGATGAGCCCTCACTCACGTTTGATGTCGACTCCTGCAAGGCATGGATTTAACCTGGGTCTAGTTTTTGCTTGAGATACTGATCTGCAAATGAGGTGATACGTAAGTTCCAGTCCACTAGAGGTGAAACAGGCAGTTTAATGGATGTAGTGAGAACAATGTCCATGGCTACGCCTATGGCTATCACATGTCACAAGTGTGATCTACCTCTAGGTAACCTATCTCCTGATAATCTAGGATAAGTGAAATCAGGAGCCGGATTCATCAACGAATTACAGCAGTTTAACCGAGAAAATACAGCAGAAACCCCTGATAGCGCGGCAAAATTTTTCTCTACATCGCTTGATAAGCCGCGATATGGTGGATTTTGGCTATATTTTCTCTGTTAAATTGCTGTAACACGTTGATGAATCCGGCCCCAGAACCGTTATTGTGTTCAAAATATTTCACCTACTTTCGGATCCGTCGACGATATCGTAGTGCAGGAAGGATTGGATGAGCTCATCTTTCAGCTTGATTTGCCTAAAAAGTGTGGTTGAAAAAACAAAAAAAGAAGCTACAATACTGCAACCAATCAGATCACTAGCTCACAACATCGAACCAAGACCGCTCGCAATTAAGGAGCAAAGGGATAAAAATGGTACTACTCAATGCTGGAGGTCGTTTGAATTCGGATTTCGCCTACCCAATGAAATATGGAGGATAGCTTTTGACCAAATCAGTGTTTTATCATTCTCAGCTAAGTCTGTTACTAATTGAGCGACTTCGGAGGAATATAAGTCTTCGCTGGCCTAGGCAAGACCCGAACCAAGAATTTCGAACCGAGGTACATGCGACAGCCGGTGCCTCTCTCGACTGAGCTCTATATGACAAGCTAAATAAAATGGAGAAACACTAGTGATTACTAAAAAATCAACACAGTAGATAGGATCAGGTCCTCCACCAATACAACGGCACGCGGGCGATTGCTGCACTAAGTTCCAACTGAAAACCTATGGAGATCCTTTTCTCCAACATTATTCAAAAAAATTTCAATCACGTTTGCCTACCAAGGGCCAGATTCATCAACCGCTTACCGCCCTCTAACTGTGAGAATACCGCCAAACCTCCTGATATGACATTCATCAGGTTTGACGGTATTTTCACCGTTAAAGGGCGGTAAGCGGTTGATAAATCTGGCCCCAGTTTTGATAAAAATTCTTCCTTGCGGCCGTCGTTTCGACGCACTCGTCTTTCTAAAGGCCTAACAGAATCTCGAAATGCTTTCGACTCTGTAAAACTCGCTGGATCAAAAACATCGTGTTCACCTTTTCACTAGGGACACATGCTCCCATGAGTGCTAGGAAACGATACCACGTATCTGCGCACGAACTCACCGATCCCTCCAGTGCAAAGAAACGACGAAGCCCCGAGAATAGAACAAGAAACCCGATCGTCTTCTTTTCTTCTTTAAGCCTCCTTACTTTCATTGCAGTGTAGAACTGGTTTTACTATATAGAATATGCGGGATACGACGGCCAGGAAGGCAAAAAAGTGAGCCCGTTTTCTTGCGCTGGAGGGCTCACTGAGTTCGTGCGCACAACAGAGTGGTATCGTTTCCTAGCATTCATGGGAGCATGTTGTTCCTAGTAAAGAGGAAGACGCCAAGTTTTTGAACCAGTGAGTTTCACAGAGTCAAAAGCATTTCGAGCATCTTTCAGGCCTTGAAAAAGACGAGTGCGTCGAAATGTCGGCCGCAATGAAGAATTTTTGCCAAACCTGGTAGGCAAAGAGGATAGAAAAGCTTACTCCCAAGATGCCCAGGTTTCAAGAACGCCGAACTTGTAATATATTCAAAATGCCTAGCACAATCTTACTGATCATCTTTTATTTGACGACAACTTCTAGGAGCCCTTGAAGTAAGACCAGTGGTAAAGTAAGAGCGAAGCGCCATCGGGGCAATGCGTAGTAAGTTGGAGGTTCCCCTCTCCAGCACATTCAAATTTATGAAATATTTACGGTTTACAGTAACAGGCTTCTCTCCGAAGGATAAGGCGCTGATTTGTTCCTCTGCTAGCCACCGCAAGTCATTGTACGGCCAGAAACGTATTCAAATCACCTCCATGACATCCCGCAGGAGTGGAATTCGCGGCGCACCTCAAACAGGATTGAGTAACGCCATCCTTTATCGTTCAAAACAATGTGGTAAATAGCAGTGGTAAAGCTATTGATGACGTTTGACTAACACTGTGGTTCGACAGTTGGAAGACTGAAGCGGTTGAACGCTGTACCTACACGTATATTCCGCAAGAAGTTGAAGACTCGGTTGCGCTTGCCTAACAATGAATGGACTGTAGTAAAATCCACCACCAACGGATAAAGGAGAAAGGTTAAAGGACGACGTTAATCAATCAACTGAAAAGGACTGTCACTGCTTCTTCTTCCGCACATACAACCTGTTCAAATCCGTAAGGACAAGAGACTCCACCATTCTCATAAGGGTCTATAAAACCTATATTCAAACTACTGTGGAATGGGGAACTACGGTTTTTAACCCAACTCTCAAAAAGTCACAAATTTTCTCGAAAGTGTACAAAACGATTTCACCATAAAACTTGGATTGCAATCAGAGTTACAAATACCTCTTATCCCTATTTGATTGCTCCCATGTGACTACCTCAGTGGAATTTATTAAAATTCCTAATTTGTTTTACGCGTGAGTATCACATCCACGCTATCGAATAAATAAATAAACAAATAAATAAATATAGTGGCCTTGAACACCGCTTTATTCATTATAACTTTGATAGGCATGTTGTGCTTAAACTCTCCATAGTAGAAGGATAAAAAATGTTTTGGTAATGGCTTTCAAAATTCTGACTGGCAGGACCTGACTCAAGCCTGGAAGTTTTTAAAAATTTCACATCTCAGCCCCGGAGTAAGCCCACAAAGATTACGGCTTTTCACTCTGGCTGTCGGGTCAGGTCTGTGTTCTTTTATCAGAGGGTTGTTCCGAACTATCCTAGTCGGGGGGGGGGGGGGTGAGAGCACATAATTAAAAATTATGCAACAAATTGACTTGGGATTCATGGAGCGGGTTGTAGAGGACAAAGTGTGGCCCAGGCTGACAAAATTCACAAAAAAATACAACAAAAATAAAAAATTCACCACCGTTGTAAAGCTATGTGCGCCCCTTACCATGACGGATCCTGGTTATAACATGTCGACGGTGGTCAGCAAGCAGTATGCGGCTTTACATGCCTTTACATGCCTACATGCCTCACTATGATAGACCCCGGTTATAACATGTCAGGCGGTGATCATCTGTGTTTGAATACGCCTTGCCCGCCGGCCCGCCAACCGCAGGGTATTTGTTTGTTTGTGCGTTTCTTTTTTGCTTTTTGGGTCGTATTGTTCTCTAGAAGCCGCTCTGTAATTTGCAAGCCAACTGGTTGCATAATTTTTAGTTATGTGCCTCCCCCCCCCCTTCCTCCCGAGTAGGATGGATCCGGATGTTCCATTGCTGACCACTGGCCAAAAACGGATTACTAATTACTCTCAAATCTTTAAAAAAAAATAGTTGCCCTCACGGTCCCATCTTCATCTTGATCTATTTTGATCTTATCTTTAGCTCATTTGTTCGCGTGTTTTCCACTGCTTTTGTTGATATGTTCCTGTGTTTTACTGCTTTATTGCATTATTTCTTCTTAGCTATTTGGGTTGTGTCCACTTGTCGTATTTAACTACAGCCCAATACCAAACAGTAGTGAGAGAAACAAATTGCTGGGGCTGCGCACTTTGAGCCTCAGGAGAAAACGCAATGACCTAATACTGCTTTTTAAAATTTTACATGGATTAGCACTCATAGACAAGGGGAAGCTGTTTTCATTTCAAGTCTAAGCGACGCGAGAGGACAGTTTAAAGATTGTTCTTACTAGACCTAGATCCAACCTCGAACTGCATTTCTTTTGTCATCGAGCTGTTTCAGAGTACAATAAAATCTCAAAATGTTTAAAGATTCCCAATACACTTCGTCGATTTAAGAGACTAGTAAGCCAGCTTCTGATCGAGGCATAGTTGTTCTTAACATTAGTTGTGTTTCAATCTTGTTTATGTGAGTTTGTTGTTATTGGTGTTCTAGTTTACGTTCACATGGCGGTATATTGTTATGTTGTCCATGTAATAAATAATAAATAATAATAATAATAATAATAATAATAATTTTTACCCCCTTCACTATTTAAGTGGTTTTTCTTTATATTATGGCTTGTTCGGGCACGTGTACAGTAGTCGGAGGCGCCGACGGTCGCCTGCACCCGATACCAAGTTCTTGGTTCGGATTTCCCGCCCAGGCCAACCAAGCCTACCATCCCTTCACGGTCGGTGGATTGGTACCAGACTTGTCTGGGAAAGATGAAACGCTGACTTGTTCATCGGTGGCCATCGCAAGTCATTGCCTGGCCAAATACGCATTAAAATTGCCTCCACGACATCCCGTAGAAGTAGAATGCATGGCGCATCCTAAAAGGGATTGAGTAACGCCGTACGTTATCTTTTATCCTTTATGGCTTGTTCAAAGTTTTAGGAATATGTCACTGGTTTGGTTACTGTTAATTCACCTCACGATTGTGTTAATTTCCGTCTCAAGATGAACATAAAGCTAATTCTGATCCATTCTAGTCGGAGGGGGAAGGTACATAACTCAAAATTATGTAACTAATTGACCTGACACTCACGGAGTGGCTTCAAGAGGACAAAATAGAAGCCAAAAGCAGCAAACAACAAATCGCCGTGATTGTAAATGCGTCGCAGCGGGCAAAGCGCATTCAAACACAGTTAACCGCCGCTTGACATGTTATGACCCGGATCCATCATAATGAGGGGGCACACAACTTTGTCTGATGACAGCTGCGGCGAGACCGAATGTAATTTTTTCCTGAACATTGTCAGTTTAGGCCCTATTCTGTCCTCTTGAAGCCGCGCTGCGAGTCTCAAGAGAATTGGTTGGTTATTTTTTGTTTATGTGCCCCCCAGGTCGGATCTGATAATTGCTTTTGGGTCCACGCATTCTACTACTCGTTACTTCTTTCTAGTTCTGGCTTTGCGCCACCTTCTGGTCTGACAGCTGAACAGCCTTGAAGCATTACAGCAAAAATGAATCACCTGTACAGTGAAGCAATCTTGTCCCTTTGGCGCTGCTCGTTGTTCTGAATGTCCGGTATTAAACCGATAGCCTCACGCAACTGCTCCAGTCCCGATTCCACTTGACGCAGACGAACAGTCAGCTCCGAACCGCTCCCTTTCTCGAATCTAAACTTGTAGACATTTAACAAATATGAAGGCAGTAGATCATAGAGGAACTGGAACAGCCAAAAAATAATGATAGCAGCTTACGAGACGATCAAATGCAGCAAATCCGAGTAGATCTTATTCAGGCTGTTCTGACACTGCTCCTCCTTACTGTCGGCACTGCTCATTCACAGCTTCGGTTTCTCCTCCAACTGCAAAAGCCGTGGGAAGCTTAAATCTGTACCAGTTGCAGCGAGGAAATCGAAAATAAATCCCGGCGTCGAGCAGGCTACCCTGCATGTGATTACGTACGCCACATGCGAATTGTCGCGATGATTTTAATGAGCTTCCGTGCAGATTGGGACTGGAGCGTGCTGTTCTCAGTGGAGAGCGTCATTTATACTGGGCTGAACAGGAGGGCCTCAAGAAGCACAGGTCGCCCTCCCTCCATTTCCGATGTGGTCGGATGTGGGGGAGGGTGTTGGGTTGTTGGGTACAAGATCGTTGGGATGCGATTTTAACCCAGTATTTTGAGTATGGTAGTAGCGGGTAGGGGCGCGTGTAGCACAGCTGTCGGGTCATAGACAGCTGTCCGTACACCCAGCTGTCACGTTACACCCGCACCTCGTCTACGAAGACGAAGCCACGCCTGGCTTCGTCAGTCTCGACTTCGGCTCGCCCACGGCAACTCGGCCCCGGCCTCGTCAGCCCCCTCCGCTACAGTACCCCTATGCTTTATCGTAATAAAGATATGAACACACGTGTATGTAAGGACATAGGAAGGGAACTCCCTGCTCTCAAGTAAGGAGTAGTTAACCTGTAACTTGATATGGAGGTCCCGGCGAGATTCCTACGGTACCTAAGTAAATTCAAAAAATTTTTTTTAATTGAAATTCCTTTGTGGGAATAGGCAAAAAGTTTATTTTTTTCCTTACTTGACTTACGCATTCCTAGTTAGCAAGTAATTAACACCTTTCTTCACCCTGACCCTACTTCTGACGACTGCCGACGGACTACACCAGATGACCGTTTACAGGTGAGCAAGAAACGTTGTCGATAGACTCTTTCTTTTGCCCCGCGCGGCATAGATCGTATTTGAAAAGATATTAAATAATTATCTTAAATTCAAAATAAAAGCGCGCGTAACAACATACAGATCCATTTCTTAAGCTGTGAGCAAAACAGTTTTCACGATGACGATCGTGGGAGACTTTGCTCCAAGATCAGCGTGCGATGGCGTAAATAATATCCTGACCGTTCACTGTGGGCTACACTCGTTTCAGAGGCGACCAATTGTATTCTCATACAGGAAGGGGTTATTTACGTTGGGCCCACAAATGAATCTGTACTAAAGATCTGTACACAGGGAAATACCTAAGGACATGAATATGCATTGTTATCCCTCTCATTTCTTTAAATAGTCCTGGCGACGAGATCCCACATTTCAACGGCTCCCTTTTTATCTAGGTTGGTATTACGCATAATTTCATTGCTATTGTTATTATTATGGTGAATCTTCTTTGTTGAACCTAGGTGAGATCTGATTGTCTTGACGAGGCTGTGCTGGCAGTAGCGGGAATGCTCGCTCTAACCAGGCAGTCAGACTCCTGACATGAAGCTCACGTTAAAGGCCTGGAGTCGTCTCTGTTCAAGAGCACGACCGGGCCACATGGCTTGCACGGGCAGGTGTAGGTTTCACTTTCGGCCACATCAGGCTACGTCCTAGATGTGGGCCTTCTTATGCAATTCACGGGATTATTTTTGATGGTTTTTGCGTAACCGATTCCGAGATCCGTGATCCGAGACTCCGAGAAGCCGGAAGAGATCTACCCCGAAGGACTCTAGGGAGACATAATGGTGGGATTAGCTTTCCCTAAGCGACTCCCCTCCCACGAGGGATGACATAGTCATCTCCGGAGTATCCTTCAACAACCGGACTGAGACTAAGGCTTCTCGGCCTGAAATCTCAGTCCTTCCCATAATATTAGTTTTCCTCTCATTTTTTCAGCTTCATGGATCGCGCCTACGTCATTTGTACCATAGAATTTCTCAGTTATTACACATATTTCCGCCGACTTTGTGAAATAAGGACTCGCTCGCCATAAAAGTCGACTTTAAATAAATAAATAAAAAACGCCCGTGCACAGGGTATGGAAAAAAAGGATATCGAATTCATTCCGATAAGTACTTCCTGCAATCGAAGCTTATTCAGAAGATTCATAAAGTTATCCTGCCTTCAATAGCGCAAGTTTCCGACGCACCTAATTAGCGGAACCCGTCTAGCGGACCCTATACGCACCAGACGTCTGCTGTCTCATTAGTGCGCTCGCGGTTTGCCACCCCGTCCCCGCATGTTTACGCAAGTGTACGGTCGCTCAAGTTTAGCACAGCGTCTCCTCCGCAATAATACATGGTCAACACAGGTTACGGTGCGAACAGAAGACCACAGCACTACGGGCTGTTCTTCTGGGTCCGTGCAATATAAAGGTTACATTGCGGTATCGTGACCCCATAAATCTGTCAGTGAGATACAACAGGTTACGGTGTGAACAGGACGACAGATCTACTGGCTGTCTCCTAGGTCCGCTTACACTAGATGTTACACTTCTGACTCGTGACCCCATAAATCTGACCGTAAAATTACAGCGAGCCAGCTGGCCGTACCCTGCTAAGCTGGCAGCTCCGGCCAAATAATAAATTATTAGGACTGGTCCCCGCTTTACACCGACCAAGACGACGCCAGCTTAATCCGGCTACTAAGGAGACGACGCGTCAATCCGGACAGTGGAGTCTTCCGCTTCATGTAACATGCCACCCACATACCAGCGCGAGAGACCGACAAGGTCTCACATTTATTTTCAGAAAAATAATAACAGTCAACATATGGTAGATCAGCGCCGACTCTTCGAACTTCCGGGTGCAGGTACCGCAGTGGTCATGACCAGTACCTGAGCTCTTTCTAAGGACGAGGGATCATAGTCCTCGTTAAATAATTCCCGATGGCCCCTAGTCATTAAATAATTCCCGACGGCGCCCACGAAGATGCGCCTCCAGAAGTTGCTCGCGCTGGAATTTATAATATACATACATATAGCATGGAGGGATGAAATAACGTTCCTGTAAAATATCTTTAGTGGAGACACCCTTCATACGGGAATAACCGATACAAGTTTGTTTCCTGCCCAATGCACAATTTCTGCATAACCTACAATCAACATGCCTTTCAAAAGAAGCTAAACCAAGCTCCACTTTCTTAATAGTTTAGAGAAATACGCAAGACAAGTATAAATCCTGCTCCTATCTGCAGCATTCTTGCATTTCACTCTGATTTACTACGCAAATTTTCTCTAGGTACCCTTAATCATGATCCGAAACTGACTTATAAATAAAAGTGAAGCAGAGCAAACCATTTAAAACATGTTGCCTAGGTAGGGACTTGAACCCGTTACCATTCGAACGACACAGCGCCTTGTAGCAATGCGCTATGCTTTCCCTATAACATTTTTTAAAATATATTATCAATTTTTTCACCATTTGGCGCCCTGATTCCGAATTATAATTTTCGCTGAGAATTTCTTATCTTCCTATCTTTCCGCTTAATTTTCTGCTTAAAAAAATTTACAGAGCTAAAATCATTTCAAGTCCCGAATTGTTGTGTATAAGAGTATGAACTTTTGAGAAATTTACTAATTCTGACACTACTCAAGTTTGTGGTGAAGAGAATTTGCAGAAAAGTTGAACAGCAGATGCATGAGATATCAGGAACCACTGAATCCACAACGAAAAAATAATTTATATTCAGATCTAAAATAGTTGAAATTTCAAGTAGGATCTAGGATGGTCCAGTGCAAACACGCGTGGCTGGAAATCTACGCATGGTTCGAGTCTCATCCCAGGTACAAATTTTTGCTTGTCTTTTAAGTGATTTGGAACATAGAAATAGGAAAAATATGCATCACTAGCGCACTAGCAAGTCTTCTGACTATAAATTTCACTGGATATGTTCGACTCACGCCTAAGGCACAACTTTTGCAACAACGCCCACTACGATATTTGAGACTCAGCTTACACCGTAGACAGTTTTCGAATAATTTGAAGACGAGTAGGGCTCATGAGCAGCGAATAATGCCATAAACTACCAAGAGCTGAACGCATGAAATTTAAATCTGCGGTTTCAAAAAAAAATTACTTACGTCCTTGACAAGGTTGGCCACATAGCAGGCATCTCCAATAACACCTTGATAAAGAGCCGCTTGATAGAATTTGCATATGAGCAGCATAAAAGGTTCATTCTTTAAGTTGCATTGAGCATTTAAAAAAACCAACAGCAAATTATAACCAACCAACAGTTGGAATCTAGATGAATGATAGAAATGACCATCACAAACTTCGAAAAAATCTTGTTTCAGCGAATACAATAAAGTAATCACATGTAAGGATGCTTAATTTTAAATTTCTAAAAATAGATGCCAATTTAGCTAAGAGAAAACTGAAATTACCACATTTTTTCTTTATTAAAAGTGACCACGAATTAATTCATTTCAGACTTCAGTCCAAAAAAAATTACCTACAGCGAAACACTTCCTTGTCTTTGATAGCTTTGCAATTAAAATTTAGTAACGCAGCGTTCACACTTCTGATCCGAAATCACGTAAGTTCGGAACCTTCCCATGACAGTATTTCTACACACATTCGACTACACTTTTAATAACAGGATTTCTTACAAATTGTCATAAATACTGATCTAACCATTGGATTCTTATAGAAGTTAGTAATAAGACTATAACACACTACAGACACCCAAAAGTTAAATTTACCTTCCCAGTAACTTTAAATTTCAATATTTTTATTCAAAAAATCTTCTAAAATTTATTTTGTTTAAATTTTTAAAAATAAACCAAAGAAATCGATTTGGCGTTGCAGAGTTTATAGGTTTGTTATAATTCTATTAAGCTACTTTCGATAAAATCCGGGAAAGTTAATGCTACTCTGAGTAAGCTGGTTTACCGCAGTTTTTTCAGAGAAAGTTGCGTAAATCTTCAAAAACTCGGAAGAACATTAGCAAATATACAAGATTTCATGCCTCTATACTATTATACAGGGATTTTTCTTTATACATGGAAGAATGGGTAAAAGCATCCACAATTTGCCGTCAACACTCATCTTCGCGACAGACACGTTCGCAGGCCAATTCTCTGCTGGCCTGGAACGCCGCATAATTGCAGTGGGCCAACAAATAGCAGCAAAGACGGACGTGTACAAGTCGGGATACGACCTTCTACATAAGGTATTCCCAACGGAACTTTCCACTGGAGATTTAGTACTGCTACGTGACGATACGGTGCGTCCAAAACTTACACACCAGTGGAAAGGTCCTTTCATGATTGAAGTAGTGGACCGACCAAATATCACAATTCACGACCTTGTCAATAGCCAAAAGCGACAGACAGTTCGTATCAATCGCCTAAAAATATATGCACCGCGTTCTGAACCAGCCAATGCTTCAGCCCTTATAGAAGCTTCTTCATCGGAAAGCTCAAGTGAAGCATCGGACAGTTCAGAACCACCCTTACGGCGATCTCGCCGGTTGAAAGAAAAATATACTTTAGCACGACGTTCTATGGACAATGGAGAATATTCTACAACTTGATCAAGTTGCAAGAATTTGCTTATGTAAGTTTGAATCTAACTTCATTGCCGCCACAGCGCAAAGCCATACGAAATATTCTTTAAACGGGCGATTCAAAGAATCCTAGATGCGTCATAAAAAAACACCTTTTTTCTCTAACTCCGCCCTTGTGTCAACCGCACAATGAATTTTGCTTGAAAAATTCAGGTTCACACTTGAAAACCCGTTTCTTATATGATACAGAAAAATGCCAATGATGTCATGTATTTTTTGCGCCTTTCTAGAAATGTTTCTCAGAAAATTTTCACAAATGTTCAATTTTGCATTAGGGCAATTTCTCCAGGTCATTGCCCAAATTGTGTAGTATCAGAATGTCCTCTTCAGCATTTTGAATGTCCAGCTATCATTTTATTTCCTAGAAAATTTCGCATAATGTATAACGTAAGAAGTAAATTTCTGTTAATCAACATGTTGACTTTACTAACATAATCTTCTCTCCTGTACTGTAAGGTAACATTTCATGCAATAATTTCTCCATCGACGTAAGCATCATCGACGAAAAAAAAAGACAACTCATCTTCATTCAACTCCACCATTTATCCTCAGACCCCACGTACCCATTTTCCAAGACGAAATACTTGAACATCGTCTCATTCCACCTTTAATCTCCAAGCTCGAGGACGAGCTTATTCTCAATGAATGTGCAGATCCGCCTCCTCGTCCTGGTTAGGCATCGAACCAACAACATCACATTGTGACACCTTCTATCCTCAACTTCCATCATGCAGTAGAAGCTAATAGCGTAGCTACATTGTAGTTCCTATTTTTCCGTCTTCCGTAAATAGGCGGAATATGCTTTCTCTCGGATATGAAACAACTGTCAACTCGATGGCTAAGATCCCAAGCTCGAGGACGAGCTTTACCGAGGAATGGAGATGTCGGGTCATAGACAGCTGTCCGTACACCCAGCTGTCACGTTACACCCGCAACTCGTCTACGAAGACGAAGCCACGCCTGGCTTCGTCAGTCTCGACTTCGGCTCGCCCACGGCAACTCGGCCCCGGCCTCGTCAGCCCCCTCCGCTACAGTACCCCTATGCTTTATCGTAATAAAGATATGAACACACGTGTATGTAAGGACATAGGAAGGGAACTCCCTGCTCTCAAGTAAGGAGTAATTAACCTGTAACTTGATACAGCCGAAGGAGGTGCGGGCTGTCGCGTGCACCCGATATCAGGTTCCTGGTTCGGATTTCCTGCCCAGGCCAACCAAGGGCCTGTTCGTACTTCGCGACAAGAGCGACTCGTCGCCCGTGCAAAACATGCATGTCGACTAAGAGGGCAGACAGACTCTCCCGGCGCCGCTGGAGTGGCGCCGTCTCGTATGATTCAAATCATTTCCGGCGGTGCCGCTGGGCTCGCCGCTGGTGGTGGGCTCTGCGTCCCTGCTTTATGATGAAGGATAGGGCAGCGGCAACGCCGCAGAGGTTTGGGGGCCTTAAAACCGTGCGCGCGCCGCCGGAAAGTGTCCATACTCGAGCGCCGGCGCTGTCGCTCCAATCGCTGCTGTCGCACAGTATGAACAGGCCCCAAACCCTCCATCATTCCGGGGTCGCGTTAGGCCTTTGTCATACCATCGCTCACCCCGAGCGACGCCTAATGATATGCTCCCATATCGATCTGGCAGCGCGATGGAATCGATATGGGTGCATATCATTAGGCGTCGCTCGGGGTGAGCGATGGTATGACAAAGAGCTTAGAGGGCAGTATGCGGTTGATGGATCTGGCCCCAGGTTCAGCGGCCTATCGGCCGCCATAGGTCTGTTTGGGAATCTTTTCCTCCTTAGGCCTTCTTGCTTCCATTGCAGTGAAGAACAAGTTTTACTATATCGAATTGTATAGCGGGATACGATAGGGAAAGAAAACTTCAAAGCTGTTCCTATGATGCCTTCGTACCCTCTTTCGCATCTTCGCCATTTATTCTCCGAAGTACGTGTGCCTACATGAGGAGAAACTGATCGTGAGTCCCAATCCGAAGTGCTTAATCTGCATTAACATACGTATAATTAATCGGTATTGGTCGACCGGTCGATATCGTTTACTGTCCGACGGCACTATTACTCCTCCAATTCCTATAGCCATTCTCTCTACCCCCCCCCCCCCACCTTACCTGGGTCCTGGCAGAGAAACGGATTGAGATTTAAGCACGCCGCACGCTTGTTACCCGAAGCCTTTAAGAGGTCATCTGGAAATCTAACGCGTGCTGCGCAAAGTGTGATTTGTGGCACGTCTTCTGGATCTGGACGCACGTTGTACGACATCTGTAGTACGTCTTCTGGATCCGCAAGCATGTTGCACAACGCATGTTGCACATTTGCTGAGTCCCAACACAACGTTGCTACGATGTCTATTGTCTACGTATTCTACATTGCGACACACGCGGCACAGCTTCCTTGACACGTCTTCGGCATCCCGACACACGTTAGATGATGCTGAGCGAACTTACTGGCCCACCTTGTAGAGCATGCGTTTCCTACACGATCCCGCCCGCCGCCCACTTCCCGCGCCGCCCTATTCGGACGGGTTGGGACGCGCAAAACCGCGCCGCCGTTTGCAGATTCGTTAATTGGCGTGATGTCGTCCAAAAACATAACAACTGATAGGAGACAATTGTGGATTTTAAATCATTGTCAAGACATATCTCGTTGAGATGTTACTGTATTGATCGGAAAACGCGGACGACGCCTTAGTACTGAGCAATATTTTAGGACCTTGGCGCTTGGTGCCGCAGCTGAAAAGTATTTTCCTCCGAATTTGGTCTAAAACATTCCGATTTTTGTCTCAAGAATGAAGTCTGCTTAGGACAAAGCTGCCAGGTCAAGGGAAGTGATCAGCAACGCTATGCCTTCATGTGATCGTGGGGACCCGGAAATCTCAACCATAATGGCGCGCCCCTTGCTCCGCCCCTTTCTGAGGACAGTGTAGGGAACACCTCTCCGCCGTCCCCCTTCAGTGGTTCCCGCCCCTTACTGGCCCCCGTTCACTGCTCCCACACTTACTGGCCTCCGCTTATTGGTCCCAATACCCAATATTGATCCCCTACTGGTCTTCCTGACTCTTCTGAATCCTTACGCACATTGGACGACGTCTGCGGCACGTCTTCTGCATTCTGGGCTCGGTGCATGATCCCCATCCGTACCTTGACGGTGTTGTCTGCTCAGCATATCGTTGACTTGAGTGATCCGCCACCAGGACTATAAATTCACCAGCAATCGCCCATGGCTAGGCTTACGGAAAGACCGGCTGGGATACGCCGCACTGTCGAGGGCATCCTTGGCTTTGCTCCTACCTCCCCGTGACTGACGGAAAGAACGTGACTCACGGATTACAGCACTGTTCCGCTATACCACTGTGGTGAATTGAGCAAGGCATTTTGGGATGAGGGCGCATGTAGTGCAGCCGGAGGAGGCACCGACTGTCGCGGGTACCCGATACCAGTTCCTGGTTCGGGTTTCCCGCCCAGGCCAACCAAGCCTTCCATCCCTTCGGGGTCGGTGAATTTGTACCAAACTTGTCTGTGAGGGATAAAGCGCTGACTTGTTGATCGGCTGGTCACCGCAAGTCATTGCATGGCCAAATACGCATTCAAATCGCCTCCACGACATCCCGTAGAAGTAGAATGCGTGGCGCATCCCAAAAGGGATAGAATAACGCCGTCCTTCATCCTTTTATTTTGGGGTGTAACTAGGCATCTATGTGCCCTCTTAATAAGCCCGTGTAACATTCCGTGGCGGATCAAGAATTCCAACAAACAATAATATTCATCAGGATATATTCTCAATTGGAGGCATCTGGAGAATGAAACATTAAATGTGCACACTTCAATCTACTGCATTTAAAGTGAACGGCACTTGCGAAAAGTCAATGCATGGCTGATGAATATGGCATGACATCTTGCAGAGCAAGGCAGGTTCCAGAAAATTATTTCGGCATTCTTGCAAACCGGTTCGGAATTCTGATGCGACCTATGGACTGTTCATACTTCGCGACAAGAGCGACTCGTCGTTCGTGCAAAACATACATATCGATTAAAACCGAGCGCACGCCGCCGAAAAGTGTTCATACTCGAGCGTCGGCGCTGTCGCTCCAGTAGCTTTTGTCGCTCTAGTCGCTCCAGTCGCTGCTGTCGCCTGTTCATACGTCCGCGCCCTCTGCGTGCTACGCTCTCGTCGCTCTTGTCGCTGCTGTCCCGAAGTATGAAAAACCCTATGGTAGGACCTTCTGCGTTGGTAAATAAAACAAGTTGGTGAGGCGATTATTCTCGGAAATAGCTGCCACACGATATATGGTGCAACATGCGTTACAGATTCTTCATAGACCCAGAGACAGATTCTAAGCATGATAATTCATAATTCTTCATAGCCTCAGTGTTAGCGCGGAGGCCGCTGTGCAGCGGTTCGGATTGAGGGAGCCTTTTCAAGACACCGAGGAGTTGGTAGTTTCAGGAAATGCCCTCTCTAGTTGGAGTACTAGTCGAGACGCTTTGAGGGAGCAGTTCGACCAAAAAAGAAGGTATTCACTAGATGTCGCATTTAATTATTGTAACTGAAGCTGTGTTTATTATTACTGTTATGTATTGGTATGAACGGTTCGGAACAGAGTTCACTGCGTCACATTTTATTGAGAAAAAATACTACATAACGTATCCATAATAATGTAAGGAACAGCAATAACATCGCTTCACTTATGAGGGCATATTCGTCACGACTTCCCAAAGCTTCTTGTTCAGGTGGTCTGTCAGCTCCACTTGCGCTAAGGCTGCCAACCGTCGATCAGAACTCGCAATTTTTCTCATTGTCGTCGCTATGAAGACGCCTAGAAATGGTTTCTTCACAAAACTACTACAATGTAAAACGACAAAAAACATTACGCTGTATTTACTGTGCATGCTCTCACCGAATACGTCGAATTCGTCTCCCGTCTGTTGGTTCAAATTCTCCAGCTCATCGCAGATCCGAGAAAGTACTGAAACAAGACTTCAAAACTTGATGATATGTAGTAAAGAGATGAAGAGGAGAAATGTACCCGCTGTTTTTGATGGGTTGGCCTCTTTCTTCAATACAGTCTTCTTTTGCGCATGTTCGGGAATGCCGAAGGTTGTAGGTACCGGGGAGTTGCTCTCACTTCTCGATTCGCTTCTCGAATAGTACACGGTTGACGGGCCTGCTCTGGCGTCCTCGTATGCATCACCATTTGACTGCGAGATTCTGCAACGATAAAACTGCGATTTCAGATGATAGTAATGTAATGCTACAACGAACTCTTCATCATTGAATTCGAGCAGGAATTGCATCGCGTCAAAGAATATCCATTTCGTCGGAGGATCCCACGAACCGGATCCTATTCTTGGTTCCTTTACGGCCTTCAATCTCTTCTGAAAGGAGTCGCGAAGGTTTTTCCATTGCTTCTTTAAGTCATCAACTGAAACGAAACAATAAGTCTGTTGTATGTTGACCAATATGCCTGTGTGGAAGCAACTGTGTAATACTCACTCTCGAAGGTTGTATTGAATGCGCCATTCAATGTTTCCTTGATCCGATGCCATTCGACATCCGCTCGTTGCTTGTCCTTGTAAAGCGCTGAGGAGTTGTCCCACAGGTTTCTCCTGCGGGAGACCTCCTCTATTAGCGCCATACGCTTCGAGTCCGACCAGTTTCCCCATAGCTTGCGGTATGCGCCACGTCCTCCGCTTCCACTGCTACGGTCTCGGACTGCTTCTGGAAGGTGCTGAAAATGCAGATATTTGAACTTTGAACATCTCTCCGGAACGTTGATGAATCTCACCGCTCGGTCAGGAACTCTACTCCTCCGAGTTGACAGCGGCAGTGACAGGTTCTACAAATGTTATATACTAAAGCATCTTTGTTTACAATATGTTAAGATGTCCTCTTTTAAACACGCACTTCTTCCCGGGCGTCTATGTCCTCGTCGGTGTTCACTTCCTGGGGAGACCGGTCCCTGATCGATCTCTTATGACCCTAAAAATAACCATGTTCCGGTAGCGACATCCGCATCCCTTCGTCTACCCACCGATTGTGACACATGCAGGTACATTTCTTTTTCATCACTTCCCAACAGGTCTGCGCCAAACTCCATCCGAGACGTGTTTTCGTTCCTGTTCATCTGCAAAGTGAAATAGTGAAGCATACTTTCGCAACATCAAATTAAAAACGGATGAACGAAAATAGCATGGACGGGCTAACGGGTTCAAAGTCGGCGAAGCAGATGCGATGGCTATTGGACCTTTGGAGGCTGAACGGAAAGGGTCCAAGCAGCATGGCGTCCTGTTTAGCCTATATCATATGAATGAAATCAGGGAGGATCACTACATTACGGAGAGACACTACTGTTTGCTTGAAAACAATGATAACTTACGATTAGTACAGAGAGGATAGGAAGGAAATGGCACTATTGCACTTTCGGGGGCCGGATTCATCAACGACTTACAGCAATTTAACAGAGAAAATTACAGCTGAAATCCCTGATAGCGCAGCTTATCAAGCGATATATGGCGAGTGATAAGCCGCGTTATCTGAGTTTGCTCTGTTAATGTTATGTAAGTCGTTGATGAATCCGACCCCGGGACTCCAGAGGTCGAGGAGACGTCGAAAAAAAAGTGCCCAAACTTCGCTTAGGAGGGTTATTTAGGGTACTGATCACAAATCTGACATCCGCTTTTCGTATTACGCTGGAATTTGGGCGAAATCGGTAGGTACAGGTGACCATTACCTTAGTCACCCGTACCTACCGTACTTCAGCGTAAAACGAAAAACGGATGTTAGATTCGTGATCAGCACACCAAATAACCTCTTAGACGAAGTTTGGGCAAAATCGGTGATTATGACCTCGGCAGCCTTAGTTACTCGTACCTACCTTAACCTACCGTAATCGGCCGGAAATTTCAACAACGGATGTCAAATTCATGATCAGCACCCCAAATACCCCCTAGGCGAAGTTTGGGGGAATTTTTTTTCGACCTCTCCTCTGTCTCTGGAGTCCTGATGGTACTAGTGCCACATATCGACATAGGCACACTATTAACCTTCCTCGTTCCCTATAGTATCAATCAGGGATGTGCGGAAATTTTTTCGAGAAAAGCGGAACACGGAATACGAACGGAAGAGCTCATGAATGAGCGGAAACCGGAACACGAAACACGGAAGTGGGAATAACTCAAAATTCATTACTTCACTTAATTTTTCATAAATATATCATAATGGTAGTAGTAACTAATTTGCCATTAAAGGCCTGTTTATACTTCGCGACAGCAGCGACAAGAGCGACGAGAGCGCAGTGTGCGGAACTATGAACAGGCGACTAGAGCGACAAGAGCGACTGAAACAACAGCGCCGGCGCTCGGGTATGAACAATTTCGGCAGCGTGCGCTCGGTTTTAATCGATTTGCATGTCTTGCACGGGCGACGGGAGCGACGAGGGCGTAGCGAGCGCAGCGCGCGTGGCGTGCGCAGAGCCGGCAAGTATGAACAGGCGACAAGAGCGGCTGAAGCGACAGCACTTGCGCATGCATATGGATTAAAACCGAGGCGACGCGCACTCGGTTTTAATCCATATGCATGCTTTGCACTGGCGACGAGTCAATCTTGTCGCAAAGTATGAACAGGCCCTAACGAATTTAGGAAGCGGGCAAGGTAACATGCTACTCTTTCCCAGCAACACATAATAATAAAAATTCTTATATCCGTATCATTGTTAAGACGAAGTTTCAAACACCACTAGTGTAACAAATTGAAGCCGATCTTTCTGTAAATAGAGTAGGATGCCAGGGATCTGCTACTTGCAAGTCGATTAAAACCGAGTGATCGCCGCCGAAATCTGTTCATACACGAGCGATGTCGCTCTTGCTCTTGCTCGCCTGTTCATACTTCGCGCCGGCGATGGGAGCGACAGGAGCGACGGACAGAGTGTAGAGACACTTATGAAACCTTCTTTGGCCATATATAATACTATTCGGTAGCAATCGTTTCTGGAAAATTACACCACACTACGTCCGTCGCTCCAGTCTCTCTTGTCGCTCTCGTTACTCCCGTCGCTTCTGTCGTAAAGTATGAACAGGGCCTAAGAGAGCTTGTAGAACCCTGATCTAGAGCTGGGGTTCCAAACTTGACCTAAGATTATTAGGGAGAAAAGCGTGCTCCAGATAAGGGATTTGATTCTCGATTTAAGCACTTGAGAAACCTTCTTTGACCTTATACTATTCGGTAATCATCGTTTCTGGGAAAGAAAAAGAAACCAATTTGGTTATTACATTGGTTCATATACCAAGATGCACCACTGGCTAGAAAGCTAGAAAGCAACAATCACAAAAAAGGCAACACATAGTCAATCTCTTTCTTCAGCCCTTCGTTTACGTTCAAGAGGTGAACAGTTAGCGCAAACCAATCGATGAGCGATGAATCACCTTTTCCGTTCACTCTTCCTGCACAGAAAATCAGAATACGGGACGGAACGACTGAAAAACGGACGACCAGTGGAACTCGAAACACGAAAACAGAAATTCCGCACACCCATATTACCAATGTATATAAGAATAATCGGATCTATCCTAGTCCGGGGGGGGGGAGGCACATAACTAAAGCATATGTAAAAAAATCGACCTGGACTTACCGAGCGACTCCTACAGAGCACGATAGAACCTAAACCAGAAAAATCCACGAGCAAAAAAAAAACAACGAAAAAAATGTTCTCGCCGCGGTTGTAAGCGGGTGAAGTTATGTGCCCTCCTCACCATGTTAGATCCTGGTTATAATATGTCAGGCGGCGGTCAGCACGCGCTATGTGGCTTTATGCGCCCTCCTCACCATGTTAGATCCTGGTTATAATATGTCAGGCGGCGGTCAGCACGCGCTATGTGGCTTTATGCGCCCTCCTCACCATGTTAGATCCTGGTTATAATATGTCAGGCGGCGGTCAGCACGCGCTATGTGGCTTTATGCGCCCTCCTCACCATGTTAGATCCTGGTTATAATATGTCAGGCGGCGGTCCGCACGCGCTATGTGGCTTTATGCGCCCTCCTCACCATGTTAGATCCTGGTTATAATATGTCAGGCGGCGGTCAGCACGCGCTATGTGGCTTTATGCGCCCTCCTCACCATGTTATATCCTGGTTTTAACATGTCAAGCGGTGGTCAGCACACGGAATGATTCCATTGCGTCACTGTTTGCCCGCCGATATGGTTGTCAAACCCCAGCGATTTTATTTTTTTATTTATCCGTTCGTTTTTTCCTTGTTTGAGGTTCTATCGTGCTCTGTAGGAGTCGCTCGGTAAGTCCCAAGTCGATTTTTTTACATACTTTTTAGCTATGTGCCCCCCCCCCTGGACTAGGATAGATCCGAATAATCAAGACAATCGTTGCGATAATATGAACGCACTAGGACTGCCAGAATATAACAACGACCCACGTATCATAGTGTGTTTGATAAACCTACAACCGGAAAAAACCCGCCTGAGTTGTTCACCGTAGTTTCGGAGTGAGATTCAGGGAAATCGTTACGGGACCGAGTCGCAAATCCCTCTGCTGATCAGTCGCTGTGGCTAGTGATATTTGCTTGCATGCTTCTACACCGCAAATAGGGTCGGGAAGGGGTGGGGGACTTCTGATGGGGAGAAAATCCCATAGAGCGTCGTTAATATCCTTCATTCCTGGCTCCAACGTATAAAGCCTGTAGTAAGGGCGTTCCATGGTTAATAAAAACCAGGTTTGAATCGCGCGGCTGTGGGCGTTGCACCCCGGACAACTCGGACGGGTTTTTTTTTCTGGTTGTAAGTGTATCGGCGAGCGTATCATAGCTCCCCATGTTGCGGACGTGGCGACAAAAGCTCCACTTCTATTTTGGGCATCCTTTTTAGAGCAGTGAGAGTGGGATAACGCGTATTAAATGACGTACGCGCACTAACCTTCCAAGTTCCGTGTGACATGTACGTAAACAACCCAGTCTTTAAGTTATATCCATCTCTTACTGACGCGTAAAATCTCAAGAGTAAAAGGTGATCTGTCATGAATAGTAGGTTAGTCCAGTTCCTCGTCCTTGTAAAATTAATTATTTTGACTTTTGTCGCTCAGTAAAAGGGTCAGGGCGAATTGCCGCCCCCCCCCCCTTTCCACTTGAGGTAGATACAAATTCCCTCTTCTGTTGACAATTGCGGATCGGAGGTATATGGAAGGAGATTACGATTGGAGTGCACAGCTCTCAGGGCCTGTTCATACTTCGCGTCAACAGGCCCTGAAAGCTTCGGCAGCGCCCAAAAAGTATGAACAGGCAACGAGAACGACGAGGGGCCTGTCCCTACTTCGCGACGGGAGCGACGGCAAAGGCGGGAGTGATAGGGCGAAGGATACGTATCGATCAGTGCCAAGCCGCTGCCTGGGAAAAATCGGTAGCTATGCTCTCCTTTGTCGCTCTTGACGCTGCCGTCACGAAGTATGAACAGGCACGAAAGTGACGGGAGCGACCGCTCCCGTCGCCAGCCGAAGACTGAACACGCGACAGCAGCGACGATGGCGACAGCGACAGCGCCGAGTGTAAACAGACTTCGACGCCGATCGCTCGGTTTTAATCGATTTGCACGTTTTGCACGCGCGACGAGTCGCTCTCGTCGCGAAGTATGAACAGGCCAGGACAGCCCAAAGAACGTTTTGTGTTGTGCGGAGCTAAAAGTTTTATGGAGCACTGGTGTGTCCTACACAACCGAGGTAGGCCATCTCTGACGTAGTTTCCTCCGACTGTATTTGAGCCGCATTTTGCATAGATATACTCTTTCTTGAGCATACTGTAAGTATAAAGCAGTATCAAACATGCATACCTAAAATACTCGGTTAATGTCCCATCCCCAACGATTTCGTACCCCACAATCCCAGAAGTTCAGCCACATATGCAGCTCAATTATAGAAATCAAGCAGCACTTGTTGTCACCGTAACCCGATGTTCGATTGGCGTGCGCCCGGTCCTTTAAATCCTTGTGGGACAAAACGATAGATAGGTTGAGCAGGGTAAGATCAATTTTATTTGTTAGTCCCTGCATAAACTCTCCTAGAGCATTGGCCCTAATTTCTGCCCAAGAAGCTTCAACTCTTTCCCACGCGTATTCGATTAATTATTGTAGATTACCAATAGTTTAATTTTAGTATTATCAACATAGTTTACAGAAATGCTTGATGCCACCAGCTGAGGAAGCACCCCCATTCTGGAATCAGAAGTCGCTTATGCCATACTGCTGACCTCCTTCGTGCGGGTGGCAGTGCCCTCTGCTCACTTCTTGCCAAGCACTTCAACCACTACCTTCGACTTGGTAGGATTCCGGACTCATGGAAGGAGTCGAAAACAGTTTTAATCTTCAAAAAAGGTCAGCAGGAGGATATCAACAACTATCGACCCATCAGTCTTCTCTCGGTTGTGTACAAGATCTTCACCAAGATTCTGCTTAGCCGCATGGAGCGTTGCTTGGATGAATATCAGCCAGTGGAGCAAGCAGGGTTTCGCGAGGATTTCTCCTGCATGGACCATATTCAGACTGTCTCACAGCTCATCGAGAGGAGCCGCGAATACCACCTCCCACTTGTCCTTGTCCTCGTGGATTACCGGAAAGCGTTCGACTCTGTGGAAATCAACGCCGTTTTGAACGCACTTGTGCACGCTGGTATACCATCGCCCTACATCCGACTTCTCGACGAATGCTTCTCGAACACATCGACTACCATCCAGTTGTTCGATCGAAAGCTTAAGATTCCTATCGGGAAAGGAGTACGGCAGGGAGACACGATTTCTCCTAAGCTATTCACAGCGGCACTCCAGGATGCCATGAGGGACTTGAACTGGGACGATAAAGGCTACCTTGTACACGGTATCCTTCGCCGACGATATTGTTCTCATCTCTACCAGCACGACAGAAGAGGAGGGGATGCTGAACGACCTCAATATGGCAGGTATGATGATTGGATTGGACATGAATATGTCCAAAACGCAATTTATGGTCAACCAGTGGTGTGACACGGGACTCGTAAGGTTAAATGGAGTCGCTCTACAACAGGTAGACTCCTACGTCTATCTGGGAAGAGAGCTGAACATGGATAACGACCACGCTCCTGAAATCGCCCGCAGGAGACGCGCAGCATGGGCAGCCTTCAGTTCGATTTGCGAAGTCACCGATCAGGTAAAGGATCCCGGCCTCAGGGCCTCGATATTCAACGCCTCTGTACTGCCTGCGATGTGTTACGCGACGGAAACCTGGCCCGACAACAAGACAATCGCCAGAGCAATGCAAACAAGGCATCATGCACTGGAGAGATGTCTACTGGGGACAAACCTTCGTCAGCAATGACAAGAAGGCCTACGAAGCTCGGAGTCGGGAGAAGTCGCAATTAGCAGACCTGCTGCAGTACATGAAGAAGTCCAAATATCGCTGGGCCGGACACCTGCTTCGACGAAAGGACGATAGATGGAGTCTCCGTGTCACAGAATGGCTCCCGAGAGACCATAAGAGACCACTGGGACAACCGCCAACGCGATGGGCAGACTCATTCTCAAGATCTTTCAGAGAGCGGAGTCTGCCTCACTGGATGCAAGCAGCCAGAGATCGAGCGGTCTGGAAGAGTTGTGGTCTCCGCTGAGAAGACCTCCAGCCGACAAAAGGACCATCAAAGTATCAAAGTAAAGTAAGTAATATAGTTTCGATTTTTTGAATGAATAAAACAACAAACACTAATCACCTTCAAACAGAAGCACATAAGATACTACATAAGCTATGTTAGTGTGAGGATAGAACGAACGCTAACACAAAAGCATGACTGAATGGCCGAAAACACGGTTATGCGGCAGGCCGCCGCTTTGACGCGGCGCGATGACGCAAGTGGATACTGTACGCAATATTGCGTACTGCGGCGCTGTCTAGAGGGACCGCTTCCTAAGGTGTAATGTCGTCATCGTCTTCGCTTTTTCGTTAGCGACAAATGAGAACGTTCGAAAAAATTCCATCAAGTCAAAAGAATACACTTCCGTAGGCCTACCCCGCAGCCAGGGGCCGTATGCTCGTGTTCCCCCGTTGGGGGAAATCAATCAATATCAGCATATCATATCACGCCCCAATCCCCCATTGGGGGAGACTCGGGGTAGACGAGCATACGGCCACAGGACGGTTGGAAAAGAACCACGACGCTCAGCGGAGCGGCGCCGCAGTGCGAGGCACGGCAGAATGCCGAGAGCGGCTGCGCGTCGCGGCATGCGGCATGGCAACGACTCCTGCCGCGGCGCAGCTCGAGAGCGCAGAGAAAGAGACACTCCTGCGCAACGAACTGGCGAACTGACCCAGCGCTCGGGTGAAGGAATACGCTCGCCGCCTGCATCTCTAGTGACGAGGGACGCGCGCCCCAGCCCTTTGAAGCGGCGAGATGCCGCAAGGGGTGGCGATACCTGCTGGGATCGCTTGATAAGGTGCAATGTTATCATCGTCGTCCGCTTATCGTAAGCGACAAATGAGAGCGCCCTAAAAACTTCATCAAATCGAAGTAAATAGAATTTCTTAGTCCTACACGCCGCCGGAACGGCTGGAAGTGGACGACGACCCACAGCGGAGCGGCGCCGCAGTGCGAGGCACGGCAGAATGCCGAGAGCTGCGGCTGCGCGTCGCGGCATGCGGCATGGCAACGACTCCTGCCGCGGCGCAGCTCGAGAGCGCAGAGAAAGAGACACTCCTGCGGCCCGAACTGGCGAGCTGACCCAGCGCCCGGGTGAAGGAATACGCTCGCCGCCTGCATCTCTAGTGACGAGGGACGCGCGCCCCAGCCCTTTGAAGCGGCGAGATGCCGCAAGGGGCGATGCCTGGAAGGATCGCTTCATAAGGTGCAATGTCATCATCGTCGTTCGCTTATCGTAAGCGATAAACCCGTCCTGTTCAGACCAGAGATAACGCGCGCCACGGAGAACAGCGTGCTCCAGTAGCAATCCTCGCTCATTTATGATTACATGTGAACTGGTCCCCGAAAAGTTCCGTCACGCGCGAGCGGCGAGAGTCAGACGAGCAGAGTGACTCTCCAGATTGGGCTAGGGAAGGGACTCCGGGGTGTGGCGAACAGGGAGGTGTGGAGTGCACGAGACGACACGACGAAAAACCGCGCGCCGCCTCGGCACTATGCCAAGCGGACCAGTTCTCCGGCAACGCTCATTTATACCTCTGACGTTTCGGAGATGGCTTCATTTCGTTCACATTTTCCTAGCTTTCTCATTGCTGTGTCGCTCATATCCATTTCTTGACAGAGGATACTCCACTCAAACTTCCACTTGTGCTTTTAGGCGCTACTTTGTCGCTTTTCTGCCTTGTTTATCGATGTTTAACGGTTGGTAAGTAGATTCGTCTTTTCAGATGGATGACCTTCCACATTTTGAAATAAGACCGACAGCGGTGCAGAAACTGGTGGATCCATTCGTTGACCTGGGACACATGGTGATCGTCGATCGAGACAATATTGAAGGAAAAGCAAGGTAGGAAGATGATAACCAACACTTTCCATACTTTCAGATGGGAGCGTTTCTTTTGCGTGGGATCTTGATAGTGCACCGTTTAGAACATCTACGAGGACTAAAAATCATAGAACAAGGATTATAAATCGATCGTGTAACACACAGGAACGTTATATAGGGACTCTCGTCTAAGGCCACGCAAATAGCGGCAAGTTTTCCCGATAGGATTTGACGAGTTTCCGCGCCGCATGCAGGCAGACGTCGTGGGACCCAACAAGTCTCCTTATCAATGGCTGAGAACCGTAGTGCGGATTTGAATCCGCCATGTTTGGAAGAAAAATGATAAATAAGACCAGTCAAAGGTTAGGTTTTGTGCCCTTCCTTGACATTCGTGGGAACTCATTGTAATGGAGATGTGAAGAGTATGTCTTTGACGGAATGAGTTGCCGGATCTAACAAGGAAACGTTCCCAACTAATGATGGGCTTTTGCGATGCGATTTTGACAGGATGTAGGACCATGTGAGCGGAATGCAGAACCTTAGTTAGTTTTGCTGAGCGCTTTTTTAAAGACCGAAAAAAGAGGTGCCAATGACACCTCACGAGATGTGCCACGGTGGGGCAGTTGGTAGTATACTTGTGCTCGAATAATCGAATTCGAATAATTATTCGAATAATTTATTCGAATCCGATTTTCGATTATTTGATTATTCGAGTTTCGTAAATTCGAATAATTATTCGAATTCGATTATTCGAGTTTTGCAAATTCGAATAATTATTCGAATTCGATTATTTGAGTTTTGCAAATTCGAATAATTATTCGAATTCGATTATTCGAGGTTTGAAAATTCGAATAATTATTCGAATTCGATTGTTCGATGTTTGAAAATTCGAATAATTATTCGAATTCGATTATTCGAGGTGCGAAAATTCGATTAATATTCGAATTTCGAATACGTGGTTATTTCGAATGTGGCATAATGATGATTCTTGTGAGCGGCGTTCATTTCGGTAACGATTGTTTTCGATAGCACACTGTCGAGGAGCTCACCGTAACGAAAATGCATTCAATATCCTACTATACATAGAAGGGTAGTGTGTGTGCGTGCGTGTTTCCATCAGTCCATCAAAACTGGCGTGGGGAAATGGCGTATTGGCGACACTGACCGCAGTTGATGGCGATCGACTGCGGTCCGAAGCTTCAGCCGTTGGGTAGTCGATCTCGCTGAACACAAATTTGAAGTTCGTTTTTGAAATTATCGGTTGAAGTTGATCGAGCTATTGATTTTCTATGGGGAATTCGTTGAGGCGAATCAATTGTATGACCGGTCTTCGTCGATATTTTCAAAATCAACTTCACATTTGCATTCTCTACGACCACGACTAGCATCAATGTCGTACACTTGAATCCTTTACGAAATTTGCACAATAAACAGAAATTTTGACGGAAAATTAGAAAATAAATTCAGATTCGTGTTCAGTGGCCTCGATTACCTCAGGCCTGAAGTTTCGATCTTCTTCTTCTTCTTCTTCTTCAGCGTTTGTCCCGCTTCGAGGCGGGGTCCGCTATTCTGGTGTGGTGACGCCACTTTACGCGATCAAATGCTTGATCGGAATGGATACCAGCAACCTTTAGGTCCACCTGCAATATCAAGCCATCGCTGCTTCGGCCGCCCTTTAGGCCGTTTTCCGGGCACATCTACGTTGAGGCCAATCTTCCTAACAGTGTCACCACTAGCTCGAAGAACGTGGCCATACCACCGAAGGCGAGCTTCACGTAACTTGTCAGCAATTGGAGCGACACCAAACCTCTGGCGTATTTCATCGTTGCGAATACGGTCCAGACGCGTAAAACCAGCCGTCCATCGCAGCATTTTCGTTTCCATTACGCTGAGGCGAGTCTCAACCTCCTTGATTGCAGGCCAGCACTCAGCTCCATACATCGCTACTGGTCGGACGATGGTTCTATAGATCTTCGATTTAAGGCGTTCCGGTATCTTCCTGTCGCATAAAACGCCTGTCATCGAGCGCCATTTGGACCACGCTGCGCTCACGCGCGAGTTCACCTCGAACGTCAGACTACCATCAGACGCAATTGCAGATCCAAGGTACTTGAAATTTGTCCTTCGTACTAGCGCAGTGCCATTGATCTCAATGGACCCGGCTTCGTTTACGGCTGTCGTCAAGTACTCAGATTTTTTGACGTTTAGCTTGAGCCCGAACATCGCCAAGCGGTCGTACCAAGCTTGCGCTTGTCGCTCGAGTTCGCTCTTCTCTTCGCTTGCAAGCATTACGTCATCTGCATACAGCAGTGTCTAGGGGGCAGGCTTCTGAAGATCTCTCGAAATGGCATCCATTACGACAATGAATAGGAACGGGGAAAGCGCAGAGCCCTGGTGAACACCAACGGAGATAGGAAACTCCGCCGATGTGCCGGCTGGCGCTCGCACACTACTCTTTGGACCAGAGTAAAGTATGCGCACCCACTCAATAAGCTCTTCGGGAACACCATGTTGTCGTAAGGCGTACCATATAACCTCGCGCGGTAAACGATCAAATGCTTTCTCTAAGTCGAGAAAAGCTATGTGCAGCGGTTTATGCTTTTCGCCATGTCTCTCTACCAGAAGACGAGCAGCAGGTATGGCATCGATGGTGCCACTGCCCGCTACGAAGCCACATTGATTGGTGGAAAGTTGGACGATATCGCGAATACGTCCATCTACAACTCGCTCGAAGATTTTCATGCTGTACGAGAGCAAGCGAATTGGACGGCAATTCGTGCAGTCCACAGGACTGCCCTTCTTCTTCCATATCGGGATCGTCGTGCTTTCCTGCCAACTACCAGGTACCTTCTTTTCCGTAACAACCTGGTTGAAAAACTTCGTTAGCCACTCAGCAGGACTCCAGCACCTCAACTTCCATAGGTCGGCCGCTATATCATCGGGGCCCGTTGCTTTGCCTGGCTTCATCTTCTTCAAAGCCGCTTCCGTCTCTTCCACAGTGATTTTCTGCACAGGACCGTGCGTAGGAGGGGCGCAAGGGATGGGCGGATGGGCAAACTCTTCTGTCGAAATTCTCTCGAAGTAGTCATGCCATCGTTTCATAGCCCTCTTGCGGTTCGTCAGTAGATGGCCATTCTCATCGTTGATGCCCAAGAATTTCTCGATGTCCTCGGCCTGACGATGGCGTGCCTTGGCAAGTCGATAAAGATGTCGTTCACCATCGCGCGTCTCGAGTTTATCGCTGAGATCATCATAATGGACGGCTTTTGCAACGGCTACGGCCTTCTTTGCCGCTTTCTTCGCCTCCTGAAGTTTCGATCTTGTTGAGTGATATTTACGAAAATCGATAATTTGATTAATATCTCTTGATGGCAACCGTTACTGCAAAAACTAACTTAAGATTCGTGTTCAGCGATCTCGATTACTTCGGGACTGAAGCTCACAGTCTGCATATATGACACGACTATATACCATTTTCAGTTGAAATATAAAGTTTTTCAAATCAAATTCAACGTTGTTACACGGGGAAGATTCCAGAAGAACGTTGAAATTTATTTCAAAAACGTTGAATCTCGACTGAAAATGCCGTATAACTCTACAATTTGATTGGCTGACGATTCCTGTGAGATAATGAAATGAACAAATGGAGTGAACGCTTATTTTCGCAAAGGTTTGCACTTGTGCGTAGATGTTTTGCAAACGTATTTCTGTAGAATTTTTTTTGTAGGATTTTGTTTGCAGGAAAAATGTTCTGATGTCTTGCCATTTAACGAGTATTGTCAACGGTTCTGAGAAGATATTGAATATCTTCATTATTTGCTTTTTTTAAAGAATTCAAATCTTTTATTTTGTTTCTGGCGAATGTTGTCGTTGAACTTACTTAACCACATTTACTTGAGCCTACAGAATGCGCTTTTGAAGTAAGTAAACGAATCAAACGAAATTGGCTAACACAAAAATCGCATCATCCTTATTAATACACCCCGGTGCAAATTTATAGATACCCCCGATTTGACCATTAGTACCCGAAGGATCCGCTGCCTATGCTCAGCGTTACCGTCGTATTCCTCACTATCGAAAGCCTCTATAGAAGAATTTTAGCAGGTTATCTCATAAGTGCAGGATACCACGAACTTTTATTGAAAATTTAACAAATAGAGACCGGTGCAAAATATAAGTTCCCTTCATAAAAAAAACCTGATTAATCACAAAAGTCCCTATAGACAAAGTAAGATTAGTACTTCGTCACATCACCTTTGTTTCGACCATATCGAAAATTCTGTTTTGCATACTACTGATTAGGTTATCAATAACAGTTCGCTCAACATTGGCTCATGCATGAAGTATGGCGTTCTTCTGATCAGAAACCTAAGTGTAAGTGGTTCCATTTTTGCACACTTTGTGTACAAGAATGCCCCACAAGTTCTCTATCAGCGGTGAGATCTGGAGGAAAACTAGACCACTGCAAAAGTTGAATTGTAATGCAGTTGAGCCAACCTCTTATAAACCTTGTGGAAAAGGTACAGAATAACTAACTACAAGGTTGTTATTCGCATTGGCGGGTTTCTTCACTCTATGGTACCTAAAGCATCGATGAGGAACAAATACCTGGCTTTTCACACATTGGCTTCTCGCAGGAAATTATTTGATATTTGTCGGGATTATAAGTTAATCCACTTTTCGAGCTTTGTAGGCTCCAAATTCTTTGATCTGCGTGCCTCTCAAACAAAAAGGGAGCCTGAGAAGCTTCCTATCAGTCGACCTAGGAGTAAGCTGAAGGTGGCCCTTGCTCCTCATAGGACATTGGTTTGACTCGCTCTAGGTGTGTCTTCATGTTGTTGTGTTGTTGTAATACTTTTTTCTGCCGCTTGCGCTTATCGCGAACGTATTGATTATCTTGTTGGAAAATGAGGTTGTGCCTACGAAGTCTCCTTAAATATAAGGTGATCTCGGAGCAATTCCTGGTAGTCTTCACTGTTCATCCTACACGAGACGAACTTCCGAAACGAACGAGACAAGTCCGCATCCAGAAAACGCAGCCTAACCATGAGACTTTCACCGTCAAAGTTGCGCCTAGAGGATACTCGACCTCTTTTCTCAGATCTCTCCAGTAGTGTAAAACAAGTGGAATCTTGATGGGCCCGACGGGTACAGACACTATTCGAGAGATCTGAGGATAGAGAGAGAGAAGCGAGTATTCTACAGGTGCTACTTTGTCGGTGGAAGTCTCATGGTTTCGGCTGCGTTTTCTGGATACGAACTTGTTGCCTTGGAGTTCGTCTCGCGTAGGATGAACAGTGAAGACTACCAGAAATTGCTCGGAGATTGCCTTCTGCCATATTTCAGAAGATTTCGTAGGCACAACCTTATTTTCCAACAAGATAAAGCATCCATACACGTATCGCAGTCAACTACAGGTTGGCTCAACTCCAACAGAACTCAAAGTTTAAAGTGGCCTAGCTGTTCTTCAGATCTCAACCCGAAAACTAGAAAGCTAGTGGGACATTCTTGTACACACTGTACAAAAATGGAACCGCTGAGACATCGGTTTCTGATCTGAAGAACGCCATACTTCATGCATGGGCCAATTTTGAGCGAACTGCTATTGATAACCTAATCAGTAGCATGCAAAATAGAATTTTCGATATGGTTGCAACAAAGGTGATGTGACGAAGTACTAATCTTACCTTGTTTGTAGGTACTTTTGTGATTAATCAGATTTTCTATGAAGCGAACTTATATTTTGCATCGGTCTCCATTTCTTAAATTTTCAGTTAAAGTTCGTGGTATCCTGCACTGATAAGATAAACTGCTTAGAATTCTCCTATAGAAGTTTTCCATAGTGAGGAATACGATGGTAACATTACTGAGCCTCGGCAGCGGGTTCTTCGGGTACCAATGGGCAAACCAGGGGTGAACCTATTTCGCACCGGGTGTATTAAGTTGTAATAAAGTTTATTCGATTATTCGATTTTTTCGAATATTCGATTATTCGGATATTCGAATAACCAAAAAAAATGGAGTTATTCGATTATTCGGAAATTCGAATAACCAAAAAATGGGGTTATTCGATTATTCGGAAATTCGAATAACCAAAAAATGGGGTTATTCGATTATTCGGAAATTCGAATAAACGAAAAATGGGGTTATTCGATTATTCGGAAATTCGAATAACTAAAAAAATGGTGTTATTCGATTACTCGCTCATTCGAAATTTCGAAAAATGGGGTTATTCGATTATTCGGAAATTCGAATAACCGAAAAAATTGAGTTATTCGATTATTCGTTCATTCGAAAAATTTTAAAAAAGCACAAGTATAGTTGGTAGTATCCTTTGTCCTTTTCGAGTTTCGAATAGTCGAATTTCGAATGTTGAATATTCGACTATTCGAAGAAAGTCCAATATTCGAATTATTCGTTTATTGGAATATTCGAGAAAGTCTAATATTCGAACTATTCGTTTATTCGAATATTCGAGAAAGCCCAATATTCGAATGTTCGTTTATTCGAATATTCGAAGGCTTCGAATTTCGAATATTCTTCATCAATCTCTTAACAAGTTAATGGCAGTCCTCTTCGAAAACCAGGGAATTGTGACCTTTTGATAAGAACGATGTTTTGTTTCGCGTGTCACTCAAAGTGACCGAATTGTGTGAAAATCTGACAAGGGAAGGGTCTGGAGCGTATGTCTGAAAGGGAAGAGCGAGTCATATAGGGAGAATCCCCACCCCTCAGTTAGTATAAAAATGGGTTTATTTTTGCCAAGTCGTTAGACACAAGGAGTAGGGAGTCCGTTTCAGTAGAATTCGTGGGTCTCGCCCGCCAAATTGCTCGGAGCTCAGTGGATAGAGAAGTTGTTTCATGGGTGGGAGGTCGTGGGTTCGATTCTTCTGCTCTGCTGCATTTTTGCATTTCATATGTTTGTTGAGAGTTGAACGATTCTGACATCTATATAACTTTCAAATATTTTGCCTAGTTTTCCAGTTGTACACCGTGGAGAGTAAATTTCTTGCCACTTGTTTATTAGTGACCTATTTTTTAACCGCAAGACAATGAGAAAGCTACTCAACGATGTATAAACGTTCAACACCAGTGATGCGCAGGCCCCACGTGCATGAAACAGAAGCACTGGTCACAATCGGACAGCGTTTAAAAGCTACAGGCCCTCACAGGTATACCAGCGACACCACCTTCAATGTCATTATAACAAATCCGTTCTCCTTCAGCTATCCGCAGCTACCCGCAGCTTCGACATCTAGTTTCAGGATGTTGTCCCTTTTTGCAGGTCAAAAGGAGGGTCGTGCACAATGACGTGGGAGTGAAATCATTCCATCCGAAAACATTATCATATGTCCAATTCTTGCTTGCATCTCCACGACTATTAGTTCATCTTGCGGATCCCAATCTTCTTCTTCCACCACTTCCAGCTGTTCGTCTTCGTCAACTTCAAGTTGACGTGCTTCGAAGTCCTTGAGTATGCTGGCCGTTCGGCCAGCTTGCTTTCTTCCCTCGAAGGTTCCTTGCCTAAAGGTGGGCCACACTTCAGCGTAAGTAGGTGGATCACCACTCAGCATCGGCGGACATTGTTGGTGGTAGGCTTAAGAAACCTTCAGCTACCTCTGATTTAAGAAACCTTCAGCAGCTACCTTTCCAGTTGACAGGGAAAGATGAGAGAAAGAGTGTGTCGATGGCCGTTAACGTCAGTTTGCGGGATCCACAGACCTCTGGAACCACTTGCGACGTCATCCTGGTCTTTGAAAATCCGATGAGGATGGTTCTTCCCGAGGTCATCGGTCCATCTAGGGAAACAAACTGTGAGGGGCCAGTAGCCTTTATACGTCGTCCGTATTGTGACCGCGGCTTTTCTTCATGCACCTTGTGCCTGTGTATCACTGATGTTGAATGTTTATACATCATTATGTTGAATACCAAAGCATGCAGCTGGAAAAATGAGTAGAAAACCTCTGAAATGGTATAGACGTCAGAATCCATCAAATCTCAACAATTAGTTGAAATGCAAAAGTGCAGCAGCGCAGTAGGATTGAACCCTCGATCTCCCTCGCATGAAGCAACGTCTCTATCCACTGCGCTGCTACCCGCTTGCGGCAGACGCATCGCGGACATACAAGATCGCCGAACTCGTGAGGCGCCCAGTACATTGTAACTACAACGACCCCGTACTCCTTGAGTTTTTTTTTTTGGCAAAAATTAAGCACATTTTTATACTAATTGAGGGGTGGGAATTCTCCCTATATGACTCGCTCAGACAGGGAGGGTTTACACGGCTCAGCATTGGTGCATTGGTCGCCGGATCAGTTGCTGACACTAACTGAACTACGACGAACCATTTCGAGACGGTACTGGAGAATCAGTCCATGTGGTGCAACGTACCGACCTCATACTCACGTCGCATGCCGAAAAACAAGTACTTTTTCGTAGACATCAACTGGAAATGTAATGGTGAGGCATCAAATCAGCATTAGCTCGTTTGTTTGACTTCTCCGTTATTCGAGTGCTCTGCCCTAACGTTCCCCGTCCATCAGTAATACTGTGGCTAAATTTACACCTGTAGGCTTTACGATGACCGTAAGTGTTCCATCTTCGACCCCTCTCTCTACGTCTTTGACAGCGGCAGAGAAGCAAAAACGCGATTTGAAACTCCCGCCGCGCCCGAGAACTCGTCCGGAAACTCGTCCGTACTTTGTTCCAGAGTACGTTTAGCGACGAGTGGGCTGTCTATTTGCGTCTTCATATGTGCTAGTTTAATTTAATATAAATTCGTGGGTGGCAGTTGGTGGCGTCGATGTTCACCCAGGTCCCTTTTCTACACCCACGGATTACGCGTTGAACGAAGAAGAAATTGCCATTCTTTGCCAAGTAGTAGGTTGTTCTTCACTGGCTTTTGTAAGATGCTACTGGTAAGATGCTACTAGCGTGACACACGCTTGTGTTTTACTTGTTTCATAACTGTTGACTAAAAATAAGACCTTTTATTTTAAGATATGGTGCATACGATAAATGATATGGTGCAGATACGCATCATTGAAAAGCTAGCACATATGAGGATGCAAACACACAGCCTTGGTTTTTAGTGAGCATTGATGGCCTAAAATTGGCTCCTTTGATCATGAGTGTGCTCCTTTGAGGCGTCACTCCCACCGACTACTCCACCGAGGCACATCTCCTGGGGATTCATAGGGGTTGATGAGTGTGCGCACACGTTTCATACCTCTTTTTCCGGTCTTTAAAAAAGCGTTCAGCAAAAACGAACGTAATTCTGGACTCCGCTCACACGGCCCTACATCCTATCAGAATAGCATCGCAAAAGCTCACCTTGAGTGTGGAATCATTCCTTGTAAGGTTTCGAAGCCCTTCCAGGCCTTTGAAAAAGGCGATTTGTGTCGAAACATAAGGCCGCAATAAACGTAGTACCATCGTAACAAATCTGCGTAGCCCAGAAGAATCAAAACTAACGATAGTGATTGTACTGTTCAGTGAATTCCATTACATAAAAAATAAAAATGTCGAACACCCAGAGACTTTCTTACCATCCAGATACTTCAATGATGGTATATGGTTAGGCAAGGGTTTGATAATTTCGACTCTACCTTGCCCGGTCGAGAGGCTCTAAATACCATTGTACTGGTGTTGTCGCCAAACGAAATAACGTTTCAATTGCTAGAGCGAGAAATGCGGTGATCGAGAACGATGTTGTTCCAGGATAGGAATTTATCCTAGTCGGAAGGTGGGAATCATAAAGTGCCAATTGCGTACGTTATCCCACGCTGCACATCCATATCCGTTGAACTTAAATAAAAGCCCTCACATCATGGAGTAGCATTTGAAGCTCCCGTTCAAACTCAAGGCGCAAATCACTATATGCTCCACTCCGATTAGGATAGATCCGTGAAGCAGTATAATTATAGATAGCGCCTCAAGGGGTTGCCGCGGGACCGCAGATTTTGTATCTTCAGGGGCCCGATTCATCAACGACTTGTAGCAATTTAACGGAGAAAATACAGCCGAAAGTCCTGATAACGCGACTTATCAACAAGCAATATGGTTAAATGTTGGCGTCGTTGATGAATCCGATCCCAGATAGCATGACTTACCCTAATAACTAGGTAGTAAAGGCTGGTAGTTCAACCGCCAGTATTCTCACTCGTCAACTTTTGGTTTTTTCGTTTTTCTACAACTTTTCGTTCTGTTCACGTTTGGTGAGTGCTTTGTGAGAAAGGAACTTCCGGAATAGAATGCGTAAGGTGAAACGGTTGAGGAGCGTGAAAAGCCTAAACGAGCCTGAACAAAAAACGGCAGGAAGTTGAGTGAAGGCGGAAGAGAGACGACGAAATGACAGAGGGCCTGTTCATAGTTCGCCACTACAACCTACGGTCCCTCTTCGCGAACGGCGATTGTATGATATCATCGGTGCCTGAAACCATTCGCTTCTGTCACGGCCCAGGAACAGTGACCAAATTCATCAACGACTTACAGAGATCTGACGGAGAATTTACAGTCAAAATTCTTGAAACACCAACATTTCACTGTATCGCGTGTTGGTAAGCCGCGTTAATTCGCGTTTTTTCAGGGATTTCGGCTGTAATTTCTCCGTTAAATCTCTGTAAGTCGTTGACGAATCCGGCCCCAGTCTGAATTGCCGCTATCTACTTGTCAGAGTTACCGAAAGATTTTCATAGTCCCGCAATTCAACGCGAAACGGCGTATCGCCACAATTATGTAGTTGACGCGTATTCGTTGGGAATGACTGTTGCAGTCGACTCCTTACTCCCTTATTGTACCACTTCTCACCGCCGCCTTCTTCATCATCATCTATTACATGGTATATATAATGTGTTCAACAGAAGCACCAAAAACCAACAGAAAAAAGGCGCAAACAATAAATTTGACAAATATTTCAACAGAAACCGTTGTGTCAAAAGAGGTGAGGAACTCAATCAAGCGAAACAACAGTGTAAAAGAAGAGGGAGACATTCTGCAGTAGTCAAGTTCAAGAACTGAAACGACATTTTGGCTCTCAGATGCCAGCAGAAGCTGGACAGTCAAGGACGGAGAGCATTTCTCCTAGAATTGCACCAGTTTTTTTCTGAAACCTAGGTTCATCTATACTTTTGCAGTGAAAAATTGCTGACCCGAGCTAGAAACAATGCGCAGTTTCTGTTCAACAAAATATGGGAGCTGAACAGAAAGACGGTTGAGGGCGATGTGATGGCTGTTCTACCGAAATCGAGCTTCATTATGCCACGTGAGAAGAAAGTGGGTGTCGTGGTTTCTAATCTTCTGGTGTGACCTAATTGCTCTGTGTCTAGATACCCGAGAAAAAGGAGCCGACGAAGTGGGAGAAGTATGCTGCGGAGAAAGGTCTCAAGAAGAAGAAGAAGGACAAAAAGGTTTGCAAATCCATTCACGAAGAATGGAGTTTTTTGTGAAATTAGTTGCTTTCCTAGTTGGGTGGGACTGAGAAGAGGAATCGAGGCGTTTGATGGTCTTTTGTTAGATCATACGCATTCACGCTGGTCCCACCCTACGAGGAAAGCAGTAGACGTCGTGTGTGGTCTGTGTGAACTCTATATTCAGCGATGTGCTTCAGGTGTTTGACGAGGCGACCAAGGAATGGAAGCCAACGTACGGATACAGGAGAGGCAACGATAACACCAAGGACTGGTTGATAGAAATTCCCGAAGGAGCAGGTTGGTGATTGCCTTCACTTCGTCGAGAGCACGGCGCAACTCCGGTTAACGGACGGATCATAGAGATGCCATATGGCGTCTGCAGTTCAAATTGTGGCTAATGGCTGAAATACAAAACGAAAAATGACACCACTTTTGGCATCGTCACTGGCACAACAGGATAAAACAGCGGACGGCACAATAGCAGAGTTTTCATGGCGTCGTCTTCGTCTCGTGCCGTATCCAACACGTATAGAATGCTCCTTTCCCTATGCTAGTCAGGAAAACGCCTACTTTTTTCTCAAGAAATGGTCTGAAGCGTATGTCTGAACGGCGAAAATGAATACCACTGCGAGAATCTCCACTCTTCAAGTAGCAGAAAAGTGTGTTCCATTTTCTCGAAGTCCTTAAACTTACCGAGATAACTGCATCGATAGTTTATTATGGAATCGCACAGTTTCATAACACATCAGTTTCCAAACATAGATAGTGTAAAAAAGCAAAAACACTGCTTCATAAGAGCGGGGTCAGATGTTTGATCCCCTGCGTAGCAGATTTTTGAGCTTATTTTTCAACGTGTTTGAATTTGGAAGGTATTGCTTCTGCTGCTGTGCGATTCCAGGATAAACTATCGGTGCTCCTAACTCGGTAGGTTTAAGGACTTTGCAGAAATGGAACATGTTTTTCTATTACTTGCAGTATGGAGATTCTTGCTGCGTTATTAGATTTCGTCGTTTAAACATACGTCTGAGACTTTCCACTGGTGGGGTCAAAAAGTTAATGGATAAATTGCGGCGTTACTCAGTCGCCTTTGGGATGCGCCACGTATTCTACTTTTACGGGTTGTTATGGAGCCGCTCCGAATGCGTGTTTGGCTATGCAGTGACTTGTGGTGACCAGCCGATGAACAAGTCAATTCTTTATCCTTCGCAGTCGAGTCTGGTATCGATTCACCTACCCTGGAGAGATTGGAGGCTTTGTTGACCTGGGCGGGAAATCCGAACCAAGAAACTGTATCGGGTACACGCTGCAGCCCTTAAAAGTTAAAGGTGGCTAAATAGAGGTCTTCGGGGGTGCGCCACACATTATACTTCAATCCGCGAGGCCTGGCGACGGCAAAATGTTGAAATACTCATGCAGTATTGGCGTGTTCTATGGCCAGATTCATCAACCGCTTACCGGCCGGTAACGGTGAAAAGCACCGCAAAACCCCTATCTATAGGTTTTATCAGCATCAGGTTTGGCTGTTCTTCTCACCGTTAGCGGCCGGTAAACGGTTGATGAATCTGGCCCGTAAAGAACAAATCATTCTCGCCCTTGGCCTATGCTGATCTATCCTAGTCGGGAGGGGGGGGGGGCACATAACTAAAAATCATGCAACGAATTGAATTGTGATTTAAGGAGCGGGTTCTAGAGGACAAAATAGGACGCAGGCTGAAAAAATTCACAGAAAAATTACAACAACAACAAAAAATTTCACCACGGTTGCAAAGCTATGTGCGTCCCTCACCATGACGTATCCCGGTTACACTATGTCAGGCGGCGGTCATCTGTGTTTAGGTGCGCTTTGCCCGTCGGGACATCTTAACAGCCGCAGTTATTTTTTGCTTGTTTTTTCGTTTGTTTGCTTATTGTTAGGTGCTGTTTTATCTCCTTGAAGCTGCTCCTTGATTTCCGAATCAGTTTATTGCATAATTTTTAGTTATGTGTCTCTGCCCCCCCCCTTCCCCCGCTGACTAGGATAGATCCTCCTATGCTGTCCTCATGATAGCGCTTGTGCTCATAGTCATTCCAGTGACTTACTACCACTACCTTTCTTGCCTTGCAGATCCCAACAAGGACTACTTTTCTGAGCGTGTCGAGAAGAAGAAGGAGCGTGTCGCAAAGAACGAAACCCAACGTCTTAAGAATCTTGCTCGTCAGTTGGGAACCTCAATGAGAAAAGGCCCATCGGTAGATGCCAGCATCGGAATAGGCGTGGCGCCGGAGGAAAAGTCAAAGGAGCAGGTAACTATTCCTTTCTGTGTCTGTTACAGTTTGCGTTACTCTTTCTTTAGTAAAGATTAGAGCCAAAGGTGGTTAAAACTATACGGAAAAGAGATATTTCAGCTGAGGTTTGCCGTAGACCGCGCTAAAGTTGCCACTGCATCTGCAGGAAAGTTCCAACGCCTCGCCAAAGGAGAGAAGACGAATGCGAAGACTGGAAAGAAGCGAAAGGTGTGGTGGATCTTCGAGATACGTAATTCTGTCTCCTTCAATACTGTTGAAATTCATTTCAACGTATTTTTAGTTCTTGCCTAACGAAGCTGGCGGAGATAAGGAGCAGGCGTTACAAGTTTGGGAGAAGATTAAGAACAAGAAGGCGAAAATCATCGAGGAGAAGGCAGCGGCCATTGCAGGACCACAGAAGCCGTAAGTTCTCATACCTACTTGCTTAAGCCAACCAAGGATTGATTAACGCCATTCTACTTTTTATCCTTTTATCATCCAGAAGACCGATAAGTTTTCCGAGTCTTTGAGTTTCTGAAAGTTCTCTTGGCGCTGAATTTGATACGTTTTGGACTTCTTTCCGTCAATCTGGGAGTTTCAGAGAGAAGAAGGATAGAAAAGGAAGCAAACCAGTGCGACAGAAGAGTCAGATTCATAGGCAGCAATGGTTTAAGCACAAGACGACCGAGAGTAAGAAGACGAGAGGAAACGCCAAGAAGCACAAGTAAACAATTTATGAGCAGTTTATTCTTGTTTTGTTTTCAAGTTTGAGATGGTTGATACATCTTCTTATGGAGACAGTTTGCTAGTTCAATTCCTTATTGTTGAGTTTGTTTGTTAGTTGTGTTGTTCATTTTGTCCTATAGTTTATTTCTCTAAAGAATTTGTTGTGAATGTGAGTACACGATACAATATTTCTACACACGTTTATACAGTTGAATGAATAAATTACTAATTTCGAAGCGATACAACCGTATTATACATCACAGGCATTGGTGCCTAAAGTACAGTTTATACCATTTCACGTCAAATTTTACACCTTTCAAATCGAATTAGACACTCTTCTAAGCAAGCTGGACGTTTTTGAAATCAAACTGATCATCTTCTAAATCAGAATGAGCGTCTTTCAGATGTAATTAAAGGCTCGCCGCGAAGGTCAAGTAATTTTTTATTCAAGGAAAATTTGGAATAACAATAATAATGATAATAATAAAGAATGCCTTTCCTTAAATTTTTTTAAATTTATCTTTCCTTGAAAATTTTCATTCAATAATATTTGAACTACATAAACTACATAAATAATCTACAATAAATGCGATAATTAATAATTAATAATTCAATAAACACGCTTCCGCTCTACATAAACTTCGTCGATTTCAAGAAAGCAATTGACAGTGTCCACCGTGAGTCATTATGGGAAATACTCAGTCTCTATGGAGTCCCTGCGACCTTCGTCAAGGTGTTTAGAAGTCTATACCACAACTCCTCGTGCTGCGTGAAGACAACTCTCGGAAATACAAGATTATTCGAAGTCACCACAGGGGTCAGGCAGGGATGTGTTCTCTCACCGTTGCTCTTCAACATCGCACTCGACTACGTACTGAGAAGAATGACAGCCGAAGTACAAGGGGGTATCCCTTGGTCTAGCGGTCGCCTTATGAACCTGGACTTTGCCGACGACATTGCCATATTCGCTGAGGACAACGATACTCCTCAAAGAAGCACGGAATGCCTTAGCCAGGAAGCAAGCAAAATCGGCCTCCAAATTAGTCCCGAAAACTCAAAGGTCATGCATGCAGGAAATATGACCTCGGGAGACGGCATCTACGTAGGACCGGATCGCTTGGAAGTAGTGGATAACTTCACCTACTTGGGAAGCATGATCACCAGTAGCGGAGAAGCTGAATCTGACGTTCTATGCAGGATTGCGAAGGCAACGGCAGTGTTCCGGAGGCTTAGGCCTTCGTCATACCATCGCTCACCCCGAGCGACGCCTAATGATATGCTCCCATATCGATCGGGCGGCGCGATGGAATCGATATGGGTGCATATCATTGCGCGTCGCTCGGGGTGAGCGATGGCATGACAAAGGCCTTAAGCCACTGTGGACGTCGTCTTCAATTTCAAATAGCGTCAAGCTGCGTTTGTATTCTTCGATAGTCGTCCCCACTGCAGTGTACGCTAGCGAAACATGGAAGATGTCAGCTAGCATCATCAGACGGATCAACGCGTTCCACTGCAAATGTCTATAATGAGGATACGCTATATGGACCGCTTGATGAACGAAGAAGTACTACAACGCTGCCGCTCGAGCAACCTCTACGAAACCGTTGTGCAACGCCGACTCCGCCTGGCCGGACACATTCTTCGAATGCCGGCGCACCGCCTGCCAAGATCAGCCATGCAATGGACACCGCCAGGAAAGCGAACCAGAGGCCGCCCAAAAAACACGTGGCGTCGCACGTTTTTGAATGACTTGGAAGTTATGAATATTTCTAGGCAGGAGTTTGAAGAAATAGCCCAAGACATGCAGCGGTGGAAAGAGTTCGTCGCCCTATGCGCCCAACAGCACGGGAGGAACTAAAAAAAATAAAAATAAAATAATTGAACACACTGTTTGAAATTTTGCGAAGAACGAATCGAAGGGAAGATACTGGTCTTAATATGAAGCGCAGAAAAACGCAACTTTTTGCACATTAAGTAGGTGATCGCGCAATGCACTCATCTAAGGACCTGTTCGTACTTCGCGACGAGAGCGACAAAAGCGACAAAAGCGACTGGAGCGACTGGGCGACGGATGTAGTGTGATGTACGTAAATGATTACGTATTTTACACTACATTCGTCGCGGACGGAGTGAGGAGTACGCAATTATTTACGTACACCACACTACATCCGTCGCTCCAGTAGCTCTTGTCGCTCTTGTCGCTCTTGTCGCGAACTATGAACAGGCCCTAAATGTCGCGATCTTTATTCTCGTCTAATATTGTAAATCCCGCTTACTTGGTAGAACAGAACGAAGATATGTATGTTTTCTACAAACGCATTTGTGGTATAGTTGACAGTTATGGGACTCGAAGGGCTCAAACAGAATTTTAGCGATCAATCAAACGTAAAGCCGCGGCGACCAGGACAAGTGCATAGCGCAGTCCTTTCTAGTACTAAAATGCCTCTTCTTGCACTTCAGAATCTTGTTTTTGCCCCAAAGGTGAAAATTTTGTAAAAGGCAGATGAAGTTAAAGAATTCAAATGAAGCCATACTGCCATACTTTCTCTGGACAAAAAGTTACCCCGGCCTTTTTTGAGAGTCTCTAGTTTAATCTGAAAGGCGATAGTTTTTATATGGCAGACGTTCAGTTTGATTTTTTAAACGCGTCACGATTGCCTAGAAGAGTGTCCAATTTGACGTGAAAGTGGTATATAAAGTTCGGCCGTTAGGTGGCACTCCGGAGACTGAAGTGTAAATCCAGCCTGGGCAATCATCAAAGTAAGAAAATGGAAGGAAACTGTTCCACACGGATAATACACGTATTAGGAAGCGAAAGTGTGAAGATGTACCAGCACCCGCTTATTTACAACTCAAATACATACAAGTCCGGTTTCCTGTAGTGCTCGGACGATCAAAGAGATGAGAGGACTCGAAATCGAAGGAAGGTGGCTCGTACTCCTTGCTGGAAATGAAACGTCATTAATGGCAAGCATGTAACAGATTGGTTAACAATATATTAGGTTGTAACGAAATAAATGGCACTGAACCACTGTAAATTTAAACAGTTAATATCTCGGCTTGTAGGCAAGTTTATTAATCGAAATCAAAACCTTCTGATTCCACACATCTTTGCCAAGGTGACACAAGCTTTTTTATCCCAGTAGCATAAAAATCAGAAGTTCTGGAGTTGACGAAATCTTCGAAGGCACTTTCGGCATCTTGTTGGTATTTGAATATTTTCCCTACTAAGAAGTCGCCAAGATGCTTGAAGAAATGGTAGTCTGTTGGGGAGAGGTCGGGAGAAAACGGAGGATGTGGTAGAGTTTCAATGCTCAGCTCATTCAATTTCTGCAACGTCATTCGTGCTACATGGGGCGAGCATTGTCGTGCAGAAGGAGAACTCGCCTTCGGTTTACCAAGGCCGGCCGGACATCCTTCAACTTTTTCGTCATTTCTTCAATTTCAATGCAGTACTTCTCTGCCGTGATGGACTCACCGGGAGGGAGGAAGCTGTGGTGAGTAATTCCCAGCGAACACCACCATACTGTCACCATTACTTTCTTTTGGTGCAATTCCGGCTTCGCAAAAACCTTGGGGCTCTCACCGCTGTCCACCCACTGTGCCGATCGTCGCCTGTTGTCGTACATTATCCATTTCTCGTCACAGGTTACGATGCGATCAAGGAATGGGTCCGTTTCGTTCCGTAGAAGCAGTGCGGACGAGATCGCATATCGTCGGTTTCTTTGCTCCCCTGACAGCTCGTGAGGCACCCATCTTTCCAGCTTTTTGGTCTTTCCAATTTCCTTCAGATGCCGGGCAGCTGTGTTGTGACTGACGCCAAGAACCTTCGCTATCTCCCTGGTACCTTTGTGTGGATCCTCCTCTACCACATCTCTCAGCTTGTCCTCATCAACATCACTATGCCTCCCACGACCTTCATGTTCTTCCAAGCTCTCATCTCCATTCCGGAACTTCTGATACCAACGATACGCCGTCCGAATTGTGGAACATCCTTGACCGAATGCGGCGTTGATCTTCTCGTCCGCCTCCTTAGCTGTAGTGCCCAGCTTGAATTCATACAAGTAGATGCCTCGGATTACCCTTTTGTCCATCTGCAAAAAAGTCAATAAAACTCTAAAGTTTTCCCACTTTTACATAGAAAATTTGGTGCTCACCGGTAGAGCAAAGTTTGCGCTTCTAAATGATATGCCACATGTTACGGTTTGTTCTTGATCAAACGCGTAAAGACGCACCAAAAAATGGCGCGAGCCAGTGCCATTTAATTCGTTACAATCTAATAGAAAACTACAAAAAAGCTCTACAAGCCCACAGGTGAGGCGAAGACCTAACTATGAGGAGAAGAAAGTAGAGAGAAAAATTTGTAAGCGCAGTTGGAGCGCGTCGTTCGAAATGGGTAAATTTGAGAAATTGAGAAATTTTTCATCAAATGAGCCTCTGCCTCATTTGATGAAAAATTTCTCAAAGTTTAACGATCCTAGAAAGGTCAAAATAATAGTGCGTTTAATACTACCTTTGCGGGAACCTGATAATATAAACACAATGGCCACGCACAGCAGGTTTTTGTCATACACGATTCTCCAAAATGTCTCCCCTCACACTTAGGGTTTTGTGAAAAAAGAGTGAAAATCAATAAAAAAAATTTGTTTGATGGGAACGAAAACATAACACCATATATTGGATACTCAATCGCGCTGTTCAAAGGCACAATGCACATTCTGGTAAAGCGATTCTTCCAACAGTAAAAGAAAAGGAACGTCTTGCTCTAAAAAGCCTGGAAAAACTATTGTTCAGTATATTCTTTGGAACGAATAAGAAATACAACTCCGTACAAGGTGCTGCGATGCGAGCTGCAAAGCAACCCACACGATCTGAAGGCTCTCATCAATCCAGGAGTGGTCCCTTATGAATAACAAGTGCTCCGTTACGCCTATCAGCGTGCCTCGCGCTTGCGCGCTTCGCGCGATGTTGCAGTATCATTAGGCTAAGGACAATCACATCAAGCTAGCTGCTCTACTGGTAAAGCTTTTTTCCCCATCTAGGAGTACAAAAGGCTGGCAATACGTACAGTGTATGGTATTATAGGGCGATCTATTGGTTCCTCACTACTGGTGCTCCCTAAGTGAAACGGTCTCCCATTACTGGTACTGGTTCCCCTCAGTGATCTACCCTTGGCGGACAACGTCTTCGCCACACATTCTGAATCCCCAGACACATTGGACGACGTCTTCGGCACGTCTACCGGATCCCAAACACGTTGAACGACGTCCTTGGCATGCCCTTTGAGTCCCAGGCTCGTCATGCGACGTATTCCGCACTGAATCCCCTGGCACGTAGAAGACGTCTGGGTATTTTCCGCTATTTTCGCGCCACCTAATTTGATCAGTATCGATTGGTGGCGATCGATACGTCGAAAACGGACTTCAGATTCGTGTTCAGCAACCTCGACTACCACCAGGGCTAAAGTTTCGGACCGCCTGGACGACATCCACAAAAATCGATAGTTTGGTCAATATCGACTGAAGGCGGTCGATACGTCGAAAACGAACTTCAGATTCGTGCGACCTCGATTGCCCCAGGGCCGAAGTTCCCAGGCAGGGAGAAGACGTCTAGGTATTTTTCGCTATTTTCGTGTCGTAATTCCCCCCCCCTCCCCCATTTTCCACACCGATTTTCCCCCCGCTAATTTCTGCGGCGCTGCCGATCGATAGGATGCCTCATCGCTTAGCGCGTTATTATAGAGCATGATACCGCTCCACCTTATCTACAAACCATGGGCAAACATTATTTAAAGTGGACCAAATTCGTCTTAGCCTTTTTATACGCCTATGGTTTTGTTGCAGGACTTGTGGGCCACCCTGTAGAGTAGGTTTTGCAACTAATCGACAGGCGAAGCGGCGCGTTGGGCTCTTGGCTGGGGCACCGCCGTAGAAGTGGACTGTAGTCGATCGATATTGATCGGTAGTTCAGTATCCTGAACTTATTGTGAATCTTTCCCATCGATCAGCACATTCGTGAGATTCTTATCTCCAGCGCTGAAATCTGACCTGCAAAAACCCAGGTATGTCTATGGTGATTTCACTGCTTCCACCATTTGTAGTACTCGCGTGATTGCTTTTCAAACGGTCAAAACTGGACAAAAATCGATAAACTTGATCAACAACGGAGCACCGATTGAAGGGCAAAAAGCGATGATATCGATCGATTTCCACTAGAAAATCGATAGCGTCCACTTATAATATATTCCTCCATACTCCAACTTCATGTTGTCCATCCAGTACAAAATCGGTAATATTAAGCCGATCGATGGTCAAGAATTGATCGAGAATGTTAAACCAATCGATACTGCATGCTTAAAGATTATCCGCTGGCTCTTATATTGGCTGATTCCCACTTCAGGCCGGTAGCAATCGGCGGAGACTCTGAATGTCTCTTGATTAAAGGAAGGACGTGATCAGGAAGCGGCCACTACTTTCACGCGCACTTAGGGATGGAAGCACATAGAGACGGCTGACAGCAGTCGATCGATATTGATTTCCAGATCGATACAGTCCACTTGCTATGACTCCTGCTCAACAGATGTTATATTCTCGCGGTTTGCAATTAGGATGACGAAATCCGGGAAAAATTGATATTATTGATCGATGTTGATTGTAGGGTCACCCCCTACTCCCTTTCTGAGTAGTTCCATTAATTCTGCATGGATGCACAAAGAGACGGAGCAACTTCTTCACATATAACACGTAATGATATAATGAAAATACTTTTTAAGGCAGAAACATCACGCTAAACGATGCTTGAATGATTTTTAAAAAAATCGTTCAAAATTTGAGAAAAATTCCCGTTTTGGTGCTGGCATATAAGCAAAATATCGCCCATGTGGTTGGTGGTAAACGAGACAGCTCATACAAAGCTAACGAGTTTTATACGCTTCACTCTCGCCCATATTAAAGTTCACCCATCGGTCGTCGTTTGCACGGACGACAGTCAGCAATTCCTCCATCCGTCTTCGTCCCGTGGCAAAATGATTCAGTGTGTCTCATGCACTCAAGGATGTTCTGCGGACAATTAGTTGGAGTCCTGGTCCTAATACTCTGTTGACATCCGGTGGAATCGAAGTTTCCGGTAAGTGCGTCAACGAAACGCATGACGTGACCGGCCCACTCAATTTTGGACGACAGGACTCTTTGATTCCAGCAGAACGGTGAAGCTCTTGGCTCATTATGCTGCTCACAGCTTGCTCATCGTGCTTCCATAGCTGCCATGTTTCAGAGCACCTGATTCTGCGATTTCAAAGTCGGCGTCATCCGCTAACATACCACCCAAAAGTACAGTGCGTGGAGTAATCCAAGGTTATCAGCTATGAGCCATACTGACGCTGCATATTTACCACTGGTTGACTACGCACTAAACCCGTTTAGAGGTAAACAAAACCGCCAAAATTGCTGATAACCTATCATTGTACCGCTACTTACTCTGTAGTCCTCGTGGTTGTAGATGAAAAACGCCGAATGAAGAGCTGAATCTATTGCCACTAGCATGTTCGTGGCGTCGGCAGCTTGAATTGCAGCGCTTCCTTGACCGGCATACTTCAACGAGATCACCACCACTAACGGGATTTCAAGCAGAAGCAGTGTGGAGACGAAATGGAACTGGAAAGGAGACGAATTGGCAGTAAATGGGAAAACGACCCATTAATATGAATATTTATTTGCACAAACGAATGAGCACAAAATGACACAGCAAATTAAGCGAAAAAAATCATGTAGAATCAAAAAATCAAAGCCATAAGCCCGGAACCGATGCTAAATCTTACCAATACGGGCTTGTAAAGTGAGCTGTTGAGCTTCTTGGCCAGCAACACCCCAAGCGCGACCAGCGATATAGTGGCGAAGACTACTGAGATATCGTACGCGGAGATCACTGCAGTATCTGTCGGTGCTGAGATGCAGGACGACGTCTCCGTGGTCGCATCTGGAAGAAACGGTCGTGAAGAGGTTACTAACCATAAGATTGGAGTGTGGCTTGAGTAGCGCTACCAAGTTGAACAACGAATGTTTCATTGTTAGTCACGAAGTCTAGATACCTCGGTTCTATCGTACAATAAGAAGCCAGGAAATCTGTATTTCGAAAAAATTGACACTTTCCAAACCGAATTGGACACGTTTACGATCGATCCTAATCGGAGGGGGCATGCAGTGACTTGCGTCTTCCTCCCCTATCTCGAGTTTCTGTGAGAACTTCAGCTGCTGTCTTATGATGCGAAGACTTCCATGTAAATTCAGAGGACGTGGTTGTATGGCATGAAACGATCCAAAATTGGCACTCATCGTTTGCCCCTCCCGACTAGGATAGATCGACCGGACACTCTTGTTTAGCAAGTTTGCCACTTTTGAAATCAATGTGAACGTATTCCTGATAAAAACGTGCATCCTCTAGATTAAACTTAAGGCTCTCCAACACAGTAAGAATGAATTTTTCTTCATGTAAATTTAATATAACTTTCTTCGAAATTTTTTAAGCTCACTCCCTCCCTAACTGAACACGCTGTTCAAAATTCTTTAAATATTTTGTTTTCACGGAAAAATAATTAATTAAAACTTGTTTTAAAACGCGAGAAAGCCACAGTCATCTAGTGTATTAAAAGGAATAGAGCCATGCAGTTGACTGGATCGTCCCGATTGATGGCAAAAATTCTGTTTGCGAGAAGTAACACAGATATAAATGGTATTTACAATAAATAAAAATTATAAAAACACACGTATCCTCAGACTTCTATGTCAAGCAAGCAGCATTTAAACTTTTTTTTTAAATCCACTTAATAATTGCCTTTCTGCACTTTGAAACAAAGTTTAATCCATTAGATTGGAAACTAAGCTTTTCGAAAGCGATTGTCTTGCTCTATCGGAAAGCATGTTTCACTATTTTTCCCATTTTGATAACGGTCTTTTTGTTTGTATCGGAAGGTTAAAAAATAGAAAAACGACCTTTGCCGATTTTTTCGCACTGTGTCATATGCCATTTGAAGGAGAATCAGATATATGTTTCGTTCTTTAGTCGTTCTGATTTTTGCTAATTTTTGGATCACCGGGCTCAGTTAAGAAAATTAACCGGAGACCAGAAGCTGTTGGTAAAAACAATTTGTGTATTCTGGACAATCCATTTAATGCCCAAAAAATAACGAAAATCAAAACGTACAAAAATACCAGACAAATGGCCTTCGAATTGTAAATCCTTCTCTTTCGAGTGGTGTATAACATTGTGCAAAAAAACTCAAACGTACGCAGAGAGATGGAACTGTCGCCGACCATTTTATTGTACTCAAATTGACAAAAATAAAAATGAACAAAACGAAACATAATTTCTGACAGAACAAACCATTGCTTTACAAATATGTATAACATTATGCAAAAAACTTTCAGCGGAATTCAGAAAAAAAAAGATGTTTAAAAACGGCGGGAATTTAGTATCCGGCATAATATCATTTTTCCTTGAAAAGGGAATTTTTATGAAATTCCAAACGTATGTTAACTTATTGGGCAGGTGAATTAAAAAATTATAAAGAAAGTTACTTTTCACTTTTTTTTACTTTTTTTTTCTTTTACTTTTTTTTCAGTTAATTTTCATTAAACAAAGAAATATTGTAACCGTGTTGAAGAGTCTAGATCAATCTGGAAAATGCTCATTTTGAGGAGGGAGTTCAGTTTGATTTCAAATGCGTCAAACTTGCTTACTAGGGAAGGGTTTCGACCTCCCATGGAACTTCAAGTTGAGACCAGGATCATTAGAAAGAGCTCGGAATGCTGATTACGAATATGGCTGTCAAAATTGCAAAATGAAATTCCTGAGCGAGTTATGGCCAGATGAAATTGGGGGCTTCACCTGGCTGGCTGTGCGGCACACCTGGCGCGAGAGTGGTGAGTCACCGGAGCTCCGTAAAAAGGACCCGCCGGTTGCCGCGCTGGCGCAGGGGTAGTGCTCCCGCTGGGCATGCGCGATGTCGTTGGTTCGGTTCCGGTTGCTGCCGGTCCTTTTGCAAATCATAATTTATCTTCGAAATGACCTTTTGTTCTGAATTATGACCGTGTTTGATTAAACAACCGGGAAAGCTGCCATACACATTTGTAAAAATGCTTGAAGGCAAAACTGCTGCTATGGTGACATTTTTATTTACTATTTGCGCAAATAGAGTCCAAATCATACATTGAATAACTAGAGGTGTTTCCAACAACCTCGGCGTTCATCTAACAAAGCAAGAAATATGTGAAGCAAAAAGGCAAGTAAAATGTATGATGTGGAAGCCCAAGATGTTGTTGATCTACTGCTTTTTCTTCACTCACTATGTCCTTGCCACCAGCAAAGGTGGTGTACATTCTTCTACCTGAATTTGGGGTACCAGACGAGAACGATGCACCAACTGGTGAGGAGAAGAAGATCGCCAGAAGGTTCAAACTTCAAAGCTATTCTACGTGACTGTGCTGCAGCTTCTGCTGATGTCGAAACGGATGAAAATTTGGGATCAGATGTGTCTACTGATGACGAGCCCGATTGGAACCACTGCGAAGAAAAGTCGTGCACCACCCGTGATAATGTTATTCACTTTGACACCACAGCCGTAACTGTCGATCAGGCATGCTCGTCTGTTTCAAATCATTTTCAGTGTAGAAGTAGAATTTTTCATTTTCTTTCTAGGTGACGAAGGCAATTCAGCAATATAGAAGCTCGTCAAAAGGATCAACGTCATTACAGCAGTTCTTTGCCTTCAAGCATTTCTACAAACGTGTATGGTAGTTTTCCCGGCTATTTAATCACACGTGTCATAATTCAGAATAAAAGGTCATTTCGAAGATAAATTATGATTTGCAAGAAACCGGCAGCAAAGCGAAGCGAGCCAACGACGTCGCACCTCGTGAGCTGGAGCACTACCCCTGCGCCAGCACCGCAACCGGCGGTTTCTTCTTACAGAGCTCTGATGACTCACCACTCTCGCTCCAGCTGTATCGCACAGCCACCTGTGGTGAGGCCACTCGATTTCAGCAGGCCATAACTCGCTTAAGAATGTAATTTTCCAATTTTGACACCCATATTCGTAATCAGTATTCCGAGTTCTTTCTAATGATCCTGATCTCAACTTGAAGTTCCATGGGAGGTCGAAACCCTTCCCTAGTTAGAAGAGTGTCCAATTTGACGTGAAAATCGTGTATTACATCTCGAATACCGGCACGCAAGCGACAAAATAACGATAGACCAAAAATCGTTTGCTTCCAGTGAGTACATCATCATTCAACAAAATCAAACAACATTCGGCTGCTAGAATACGGTTTAGATCAGGTTTCATCACCTACAGGTGACTGCAGATGAATTCGGGATGAATTCGTTACTAGCCAAAGGTGACAATCTTCTTAGTTTGTGGAAAAGTGCATCTAAACCTTTCGTTAGCAGAAATGTCACCTTCGATCTGTCTTAATCTTGTCTACTTTTTTCTAAGTTTTGTATCGTATTGTATAGTGTATCGTTGTGTGTGTATGTAACGCATGCTTTAAACAAATAAATAAATATGTAACGCATGCTTTAAACAAATAAATAAATAGTACAACATACCGATCACCACCAGCGCTGCTACGATGATAGCGCAGAGGATGCCACCGACGATGAATGGCAATATTCTGGAGAACAGTGATGACGAGTGAAAGTACACGGGCGAAAATGCCGCCAGCGACCAGTCAATCACCTCGCACAACAGAAGAAGCACCTGGAATAGGGAGCCGTGAGAGCACCATTATACGCTACCTAATATGCCGCTCGTTTCGTTTGCTTTACTTTCGAAAATGATATTTGTCGAATCATCCCGTTGAAGAGAATGCATGGCGCATCCCAAAAGGGAATGAGTAACGTTGTCCCTTATCCCTATCCTTCATTAAAAATTAAACACACCTGCAAAAGTGGTCATAATTAATGTTCCGAAGTGATTCTTCACCTGGAAGGGTTCAATGGTTTAATATAAGGATAGTTGGACTGACAAGGGAAGGGTCTGAAGCTATGTCTGAACGGGGGAGAGCGAGTCATATAGGGAGAATCCTCATCGCTCAATTGGTTTGAAAATGTGTTTATTTTTTGCCAAATCGTTAAACCCAAGGAGTAGGGGTCCTTGAAGTCACACTGGAATACGGCGCATCACGAGTTTGGGAGTCTTGTACGGCGGCGATGCATCTGCCGGCAGGCGGCTCGGAGCGCAGTGGGAGTGACGTTGCTTCATCCGAGGAAGGTCGGGGGGTACGGTTTTTCTGCGCTGCTGCATTTTTGCATTTCAACTGATTGGTTGAGATTTGGGGGATTCTGACGTCTATATCATTTTCAGACGTTTTCTGCGATTTTTCCAGCTGTACACTGTACATTTTTAAGTTGTAGACGGCTTCATGCACTTAGTACCTGTGTATCACTGGTGCTGAACATTTATCACCATGTTGAATTCCACAGTGTACAGCTGGAAAAATCGCAGAAAACGTCTGAAAATGATATAGACGTCAGAATCCCCCAAATCTCAACCAATCAGTTGAAATGCAAAAATGCAGCAGCGCAGAAAAACCGTACCCCCCGACCTTCCTCGGATGAAGCAACGTCACTCCCACTGCGCTCCGAGCCGCCTGCCGGCAGATGCATCGCCGCCGTACAAGACTCCCAAACTCGTGAACTCGTGATGCGCCGTATTCCAGTGTGACTTCAAGGACCCCTACTCCTTGGGTTGTTTAAGTCTAAACTTCGAAACTTTTTTGACAAATTGAATTGATGCTATAAAGCAGAAGAGGGAAGAGTAAAGTGCTATAAAGTGGAAGATTACGACTGCCTCGTCCTAAACCTAGGTCTTTTACCTGAAGCGCCTACTTGGAAATGTTAAAACATTTAGTCCATGCCTACATAGGGACACTTCAGAAGGCGTGGGGAAACCACTTCGCATAGATATGGCTTTTCGTATGTTAATTACTTTATATCCAGTAGACCTCTCCCTACTTACTGATGTTGCTTAACGCTTATTTTCCATCGTATTCATGGAGCAAATGTTGTGTCTTTAAGTTTAACGCCTCGAACCTTTGCCTTATGCGTTCGTAATAAGCAGGACCTCGTGCGTAGCGCTTTGGATCCTCTTGCAAGGCTCTTCTGCAGCTGGCACAGCTATCAGCTGCTCCATGTGTGATGCATTCAAGTTGTGGACCATTTTTCATTGAAACAGCTCTTTGGTCGCCTTCGAAATGCGTTAGATGTTCGTTATACGGAGCTTTAAGGCTCATTCACAGTTCTTTCGCAGAACTACAGTCCGCTGAGTAGCATATCGTAAGGAACGCGCTCCGATGCTCTCCTGTCAAGGACGTCGCCGACGCCGCCACAGAATCCGTCACCGACGTCGCCGACGTCGACGACGCGTATGTGGCGACGTCCTCGACGTCGCTGGTGACGTCAGCGTCGGCGACGCGTCGCCGAAGTATAAGGCCTATGGTATACTCCTGTCCGCTGCAGCGACGCGAGAGTGCACAGCGACGCGACGGCTCGCGATGCGCGTCGCGAGCCGTCGCCATCGCTGAGGCTGACACAGTTCACGCAGTTCTGCAGACGGAGACTTTTGCAGAATTTTAGCGAATCAGCTGATTCAGTGCATTTTCTTCTTGGATTCCTTGTTTTGTCGATCGTTACGTTCGGGTTTTCGCGTTTTTCCTGTTTTATCGCCATCTGATCCGTAAACCCTTGTAGGATTGTGGTTTTCAACGGTATTTTGTCGATGTCATGTTTAGCTAGGGGGGGGTGGGGTTCGCCATGCCTGTTCGACTCATGCATTTCTTTCGCTCCTAATTCCATCCACAGGCAGGGAAACTCACGTTTCTGTGCTCGACACGACACGAGAGGGTTCTCGTGGCGTGTCTAGCACGGAAACGTCCTAGTTGTGGCCCAACTTTCGGAAAGTGATGTTTTGTTTGGAGGGGGGGGGGGTTCCGCCATGCTTGTGTCGACTCATGCATTTCTTTCGCTCCTGATTCCATCCACACAGGCACGGAAACCCAGTAAACCAGTATGTCAGTAGAACCTCCATGTGACTTGTCCGGCACAGAAATGTAGATTTCGGTGCCGGCGAGGAAATTCAGAGGCGAAACAAATGCGAGGATCGGCAAAAAAGTGAGAAAAAACGGCCTCGAAAAATATCACCTCAAAAAACTAGTCAGGCCGTCGAAAAAACCCAAAATGAGTCTAGCCACGACGAAAATCCTACGAGGAGAACAACAGAGACATCGCATGACCACCCAATATCACCAGAAATAGTTGTGGTATGGTTACGAACCAAGGAAGTGTTGAAATAAGTGAGCGGAAGTGCATAGAATAGGGCACGAAAGCGCTCCCCTTCCCTCCGCGACCATCGCTGCCCGTCGCTCGTCGCAGTGCACTGCACTGCGACGGGAGACGGGCTGCGACGGCCATCGCACGGGAGTATGTTTCACTCCCGCGACGCGGAGGTATAACACCCCTCTGCGACGCATCGCGGGAGCGATGGCGCGTCAACTGACAACCGCGCCCCACTGCGCCGTCCGCCACTGCAGCGAAGGCGCGCCGTTGACAGTTGCCCCGCGCCCGTCGCTGGAGCGACGCGGGAGTATACCATAGGCCTATGTCATACCATCGCTCTTCGCTAGCGAAGGCGATGGACAACTAACACAATTGGGGAAGGGACGATATCAGACGTTGTGGAGGGGCCGACGCCTGTAGCAGTTGTCCGATCCACAGCTAGCGAAGCCTTGCTAGCGGGGTGTCATACTTTCGAGCGATAAGGCATCGCTACCGATGCGACCGCGTCGCTGAGCTGAGCAGAGCGTCAGCCAGCATCGGTAGCGATGCTACGACGCAGCTGCACACAACGCTATTAACTGCGCGCCTATTCGCTAGCTTCAAGCTAGCGAAGAGACTTCGCTCATCGCTCTGTTCGTCGCCTTCGCTCGGGGTGAGCGAAGGTATGACATAGGCCATAAGCCTAACGTGTGCCTAGGGCGGCGCGGGCAAGGCAGGAAATGGGCGGCGGGCAGCACGGTGTACCGAACCACTGCCCCCCGAGCGGTTGTTAACAAAATGCGCGTGGAATGACAAACAATCCATTTCAGCTAAGTGAAGGGAAACAGTCAAGGATCTGGAGAGGAAAAATCGAAACAAGAACAGGGATGGAGTTACTAACTAGAAGTTTCGGGGGGGGGGGGGAATGAGCAAAAACTTGATACTCCACTCACATCTCTTTATTTATATTTGATTATCTTTGCAAAAAGAAACTAGGGGCATATGTTAACCGTATGTTTCTTAGTTGTATAAAACTCGAACTACAATATGAACTGAGGAAAAGTCGGGAGAATCGGCAGAAAGAGTGCGACAAAGATAAGATTTTGACTCAGTAGGTCCTAAAAAGGAGAAAAAAGAATGAAATAGCGACCCAAGAGAGCCTATTATGTTTAGGGCGTCTTTTCCACGTCGCGTGTGGTTAGCACGCGATGTCGCGTTGAAGTTACGTCCTGGAGCCTTGATGATGCTATTAGGTTGTAACGAATTAAATGGCACTGGCTCGCACCATTATTTGGCGCGTCTTTACGCGTTTGATCAAGAACAAACCGTAACATGTGGCATATCGTTTAGAAGCGCAAACTTTGCTCTACCAGAGAGTACCAAATTTTCTATGTAAAAGTGGGAAAACTTTAGAGTTTTATTGACTTTTTTGCAGATGGACAAAAGGGTAATCCGAGGCATTTACTTGTATGAATTCAAGCTGGGCACTACAGCTAAGGAGGCGGACGAGAAGAACAACGCCGCATTCGGTCAAGGATGTTCCACAATTCGGACGGCGTATCGTTGGTATCAGAAGTTCCGGAATGGAGATGAGAGCTTGGAAGAACATGAAGGTCGTGGGAGGCATAGTGATGTTGATGAGGACAAGCTGAGAGATGTGGTAGAGGAGGATCCACACAAAGGTACCAGCGAGATAGCGAAGGTTCTCGGCGTCAGTCACAACACAGCTGCCCGGCATCTGAAGGAAATTGGAAGGCCAAAAAGCTGGAAAGATGGGTGCCTCACGAGCTGTCTGAGGAGCAAAGAAACCGACGATATGAGATATCGTCCGCACTGCTTCTACGGAACGAAACGGACCCATTCCTTGATCGCATCGTAACCTGTGACGAGAAGTGGATAATGTACGACAACAGGCGACGATCGGCACAGTGGGTGGACAGCGATGAGAGCCCCAAGGTTTTTGCGAAGCCGGAATTGCACCAAAAGAAAGTAATGGTGACAGTATGGTGGTGTTCGCTGGGAATTATTCACCACAGCTTCCTCGCTCCCGGTGAATCCATCACGGCAGAGAAGTACTGCATTGAAATTGAAGAAATGATGAAAAAGTTGAAGGATATCCGGCCGGCCTTGGTAAACCGAAGGCGAGTTCTCCTTCTGCACGACAATGCTCGCCCCCATGTAGCACGAATGACGTTGCAGAAATTGAATGAGCTGAGCATTGAAACTCTACCACATCCTCCGTTTTCTCCCGACCTCTCCGCAACAGACTACCATTTCTTCAAGCATCTTGGCGACTTCTTGGTAGGGAAAATATTCAAATACCAACAGGATGCCGAAAGTGCCTTCGAAGATTTCGTCAATTCCAGAACTTCTGATTTGTATGCTACTGGGATAAAAAAGCTTGCGTCACGTTGGCAAAGATGTGTAGAATCAGAAGGTTTTTATTTCGATTAATAAACTTGCCTACAAGCCGAGATATTAACTGTTTAAATTTACAGTGGTTCAGTGCCATTTATTTCGTCACAACCTAATATGTAAAGTGGGGCAATTTGTGATTGTAAGATCTGAAACTGCTCATCTGAAGGCAAGGAACTCAATGTTTGTCAACTTTACTCTAACGGATTTATTTGCACCTTTAAAGCGAAATATGATTTTGCAAGATCGGGAGCCAACTATGAATCGAGGTTCCTGCTTTATTGAATAATCTGGAGAAAAGGTGTAGCGTAAATACTAACCTGTATAAGTGGTATGCAGGTGGAGATCATCAGCACAGCATCACACTGGTTCTCGTCACTCCTCTCCAGTGCACCGACCACGATGAGGAAAATGGCGATGACCACATCGACGACGAACTTCACTAAAGAACGCAAATTTCATTTTTACGCCAAATTGAACACCTTCTGAGCTAGCTCTAAGCCCTTGGAGTCAACCTTTCCAAGTCGAAATGACTTTCAGGCAGGTTAAGGTACAGACTCAATAAGGAGGGGGTTGAAAAATTTTTGTTCAAGGAAGATTTGGTATAATATTCTTTGAAATTTTTTTAGTTTACCTGCCCGAAAACGTGTAATAATTTTATAAACATTTTATTTTTGGAGAAAAAAATAGTAAATTATGCTTTGCCTTTAAGCAAGGCAAAGAAGCAGGGATACAGTGCATCAAAAGCTCAGATCGCGCCATGCACTCAAAAAGTTCGCCGCATCTTCTATTTGATTGATAGTGTAAGTGCGACTTACATGAAATTCTGCTACCAGTCGAGTAAAAATCGCGACGGCTTGGAAGAGTGCACACACCCTCCTTTTTGACACAAAAATGGCCGCCTTTCTTTCCTTTAAAACAACCTTTAACCCATTATTTTTTTACTTAAAATATGAAAATGTTACAAAATTTTAAACAATATGTTCATTTATTAGGTAACGCACAAAATTAATGGCGAATGTGATGAATTCACATCCTGATCTGTATAAGCAGTTTCCATCCAGAATTAACTGCTAGATTCCAATATAGTGGCAGGTGGACAAGGTTCGCAGCAGGTAATCATTATCGATCAACTTGCGTCTAGAGCTGACCCTTGACGTGAGAACTAATCGGAAGTGATGACTGATAGGCCGATGTATGAGGTTCCAAACAAACGAACAATATCGATCGAATGGCCATAATCGATCCAACTTTATTGATTTTCGTCCATAGTCGACCGTTCAACGTAGAAATCACGCGAATTAATGATCGGTGGATAAGCTTCACAATAACCAAATGTCATCGATTGAACACCGTTTATGATACCAACAATTGGAGAATATCGGTCGACGAACAATTATTGATTGAATTTATCTGATTTCATCCTCAGGACACCGTTTAAGGTTGGAAGCGCAAAAGTATTATGGATCATGGACAGGTATCATAGCAAGTAAACAATTTTAATCGAACACCAATTACCGATGGATTTTATTAAGGCTGAGGTGAGTATCACATCAATCAACCAACTGATGTCGATCGATGTCGTTCACTTTTGACCAGAGTTGGCTATTTGAGGCGGGAGTGAATAGGTTGCGCTTCTTGAGGGAAGATCCGGTCAGCGGTCAGACCGCCTGCTGGCTGGCTGGCTTCTGCTTAACTACATGGAACTTCTGAAAGCGCAATCAGAGAAGGCGTTCTTTGCTGTACCACCAGTCAGTATAAGGTTCGGATCCCACCAAGGTCAGGCTATTCTTCCAATCATGGTGCGTTATATTGGTAGCCTACTTTAATGATAAAGGGAAAAGGAAGGCGTTAATCAATCCCTCCTAGGATGCGCCATGCATTCTACTTGCCCTGAAGGCAATTTGAACGAGTACTTGGCCTTTGCGATGAGTTACGGTGACGCGCCGATGAACAAGTCAGTGTTTTATCCTTCCTAGACAAGTCCGATGCCGACTCACCCACCTCCGACCAACAGAATGGTTGCCTGCTGGGAACGTCCGAACCAGGAACCTGGAATTGGATGTGGTCGGCGCCTCCTCCGACTGCGCTACCCCTGGCCCAATCGGAGGCCTGCATGCCTTGAAAGGATACCCCAACGAGTTTCCGATTGGCTACCCACTGCGAGTCTCGTTGCATAGGTCAAATACGTGCTCAGATTGCAGTCACACACGATTTCCCGAAGAGGAGCAATACATGGCGCATTCCAGAAGAATTGATTAACGTCGAATTTTGTGCTTCCCCCTTTACGGGGTCGTTTAGATCTATTTCCAACGCCAGTGCGTACACACCTTCCGTACACCTCCGCGACGTTGGCGGGTTAGATAACACGAGCGCAGGACCCTATCACACACGATTTACGGCTACTGAATACACTCGCAGGTGTCGAGCGGAGACGGCCAGGTGACGATGACGCACATTTGCACACATTCCACGCAGGCATTGGGGTCGTAAGGGCCCTTTTAGTGCTTGTTCATACTTCGAACGACAGGAGCGACAAGATCGACGAGGGCGACTGTAGCGACTGGAGCGACTGGAGAAACTGGGGCGACGGACATAGTGTGGTGCACGTAATTAATCACCTACTCCTCACTCCGTCCGCGACGAATGTAGTGTGGAATACGTAATCATTTACGTACACCACACTACGTCCGTCGCTCCAGTCGCTCTTGTCGCTCCAGCCGCCCTGGTCGCTCTTGTCGCTCGAAGTATGAACAGGCCCTTAAGCCTATGTCATACCATCGCTCACCGTGAGCGAAGCCTAATGATAGGCTCCCATATCGACTCATCGCTTTGCGCGATCGATATTTGAGCTTATCATTAGGCTTCACTCGGGGTGAGCGGTGGTATGACATAGGCCTTATACTTCGACACCGAGCGACACGACGCCACGTATTGTCGCCACATTGATCGAGCGACGCGATCAATCAATTTGGCCACTATACGAGCCGTCCCGCCGCTCAGCGTTACTATGGAAAGCAGACAAACAGGTCAGTGTGTTGTTCTTCCCAGATAAACCTGGTAGCAATCCATTGACCCCAGGAGAGGTGAAAGGTTTGGTCTGTCTGAGCGAAATTTGAACCGTTAATCGATTTGATCTGCATGCATAAGCCAACTCCCCCTCCGGCTGAGCTACATACGCCTATTGAAAATACTCAAATTACACAGTGGAGTAGGATATTATCTTTCAACAAAAGCTCTGAGGCACATCTCCAAAAACCTCGCCTTCATGCAGGATTGAACCATCGACTTTCTGTTTACAAGACAGATGCTCTACCAATGAGCCATAGAGGCGTACAGGCAGCTCGGATGGAATCTACCATAGAAATTCAAAGCGAGGTCTGGTGACAAACGTCGATCGCACACTTACGACAGAGCCACTTCCAAGCACAGGGATTGTAACATCATGAGCACATGCCGCAGCCTGTTCAAAGTATCGACTCGCGCAGATCTCAGTCTCAACTCCCTCTCCGTTCAACCAAGCCTTTGTTGCTCATGGTGTGTCATTGAAAATTATCTCCGCCGGATTATGCTTCGATTTGCTAATCGCCTGGCCTCAGCAAATGCCTAGGCCGCTTCCAGATTTTCAAGTAGAAGTAGAATGCACGGCGCACTCCTAAATGCCCTTTATACTTCCAACGTCGAGCGGCGCGACGGCGTGTATAGTGGCCAAATCGAGCGGCGCGATTGATCGTGCCGCTCGATCAATACGGCCGCAAGGCCTCGTTTATACTTCGACGTCGAGCGATGCGACGCCACTCCGCATAGTGGCCATATTGATTGAGCGACGCGATGGATCAATTTGGCCACTTTACATGCCACCGCGTCGCTCGGCGTCGGAAGTATAAACGTGGCCCAAAACGTGGCGTCGCTTCGCTCGGCGTCGAAGTATGAACGGGCCCTAAAAGACTGATCGACGCTGATTTACACATGCCCTCTACCCATTTGCCCCTAAAGCGGGGTTCCATTTTAAGCTCTCGAATTCCCCCCCCCCCCCTTGGCCAAGGTTGCTATTAGGGTTCTGTGCGTCAAATTTTTTGGCAAAATGTTTAACGGAGAATTTTCGTTAAATTTCGTTAAAAAATACAATTAGCTGCGAACCATTATTTCAAGTGAAAAAATAAGGAAAACCTTATACGTTTCGAGTTCAATAGGTAATCAGCTAAAGCTCAAGGAATGGAGAGTAAGACTGCAATGTAAAATAATGAATTCAACATCAATAAACACAAAAAAACAAGCCTTCAGCAACGAATCTACAGGGTCTGGAATAAGGACAGGTATTGAATTATCATTGAAGATAATCAAAAACAAGGTATCTTAAAATGTGCAATCTGGCAGGTACCCTGAGTTCCCTCCCCCTTTCTAGTTCTTTCGAATGTTAGCACGTTGTCGAATGCATGATTTTCGAGTGCCTGGTGCGCGGGACCAGGCCATTTTTTTCACAACGACGGTACCGTGATATGACATCGTGTCACACGGTCTCTCACTGCCGAAAAGGTGTGACACGCCGTCAACGCACGATTTTCGAGTGCCTAGTCTGTGGGACCAATCCATTTTTTGCAACGTCGGGACCGTGACACAACATCGTGTCACACGGTCTCTCACTGCCGAAAAGGTGTGACACGTCGTCAACGTGTTAACGTTCAGGAAAAGTAGCATTCCTATTTTCTGTTGTTAGCCTTTTTTCTAAAATCGTTTAAAATACGTCCAGCGACCGAAAACGTTCTCTCCGTCTCTACTGTTCCAGGTGGCGGGCAAAAGTAATCTGGGATAAGCTGCGCCTGGTGAGGATAGGCATATTTTACGAGAAGGTTCGACAAGTATCTTTGTGGATTCGTTGACGTGCTTGGGCTCGGTGAAAAATGTTCTTCCTCGAAAATGCGCTAAAGGACAAGGATAAAGGACGGCCTTAAGGCTCCCACACACTTCTGCGTCATCACCGCTCGCCGCTATGGTTAAGGATAGGGCAGGGACGCCGTCGGCGACGAGCTCTGCTTCCGGCTCTGGCGGCGCAACTGTAAACCATGGCTTACTCAATCCCTTTTGGGATGCGCCGCGCATTCTGCTTCAACGGGATGTGATTGGGTGGTTTGATGTCATACAATGACTTGCGGTAGCCAGCCGATGAAGAGGTCAGCTCTCCATCCTTCCCAGATAAGACTGGTAGGAATTCTTCGAGCCCGGAGGGATGGAATTCTTGGTTGGCCTAGGCGGAAAGTCCGAACCAGAAACCTGGTATCGAGTGCACGCGACAGCCTGCAGCTCCTCCAACTGCGCTACACACGCCCCAAAATGCATTATTTCTAAAATTCAAAACAATTACATGAAAATATTAAAATATTCTTGCTGATTTCAATAGTTTCTCCAGGAACAGTCCTAATCGGGAAACCTGCAACATTAGGGAATACTAAGAGTAAATTTGATGAAATCACTGAGAAAAAGTCCGCTAAAAATTCCGTGAAGTTTCTAGAAATTTCTGTTAAGTCGTTAAGCTGTAGTCTAACGAAAAATGCCGTTAATTCGTTAAGTCTTTAACCGTTAAATGTGCAACCCTGGTTGCTATGGCAGAAGCGAAGAGTAGAGCCGAAGGCTATTTTTGAAAAGTTTAATTCTCTCGACTCTGCATAGGCAAATGTATTTGAGAAGTCACTTGATTTGATGAAGGCAACAACACATACCTGAGAATACGCTGTACTTCTCACGTAGTCGAAATTGTACGATTACAGTAATCAGAAGTATTGACGAGAATGTGAACAGTAATGAGCCGAAAATCACATAGAAGTAGAACACAACCGTCATCGCCCTATAGCCACCCGTACAGTAATCTCAGGGATCAGGCCGGAGCGTCGGGAGATCAGTCGCTGTCGGATGTGAGATCGATGCTGCCGGATCGGGAGAGCATAAATTATTTGCTCAGTTCAGGGGGGCACTGACGACTCTACGGTGGCCGATAAGAGCGAGCGGGCGTCTAGTCACGCATACACACACGCTCGCATACACACGAGGCTGATAACAGCAGATCAAACACTCCGAGCTCCGGTCGGATCGATTTCGAGTGCTGGGCGATCGATAGCGGGCAGTGGAAGAAGAATGTTGATGTGCTTCGCAGAGATGATGATTCCCACCGATGATTGCTTTTATGGGCGTTGATACGGGGCCGTGTGACGTCGATCATATAATCATCTATGAGTGATGTAAGAAAGTGTGCTGGCTGATGATTGCCGAATTCCGGCGACGTTCAAAGCAGAAGTTAAGCGATTCTACTACTTGAGCGTCGTCGGCAACGTGCAAATCCGTGTCCTAAAGGCGGGTGAGGGTATAGCAAAGACCTTACAGCGGGATCGAGTGGGAGGGCAGCAAAAGATTTCGCGCGCGACGCGGTAATCAATAATTAGCGCGCCGTCTGCGGTATCGACGTCGCTGAGGAGTACAGAATGTGTTTGCTATTTCTCATCTAGAAGCATATTAGTGTGACTCATATGTTCTTGGGACTTCGCGGTTTGATTTAGCTTTCCTTGATGAGACACGTATGTTTATTTATATTATAATGCTTTATTAGGTCGTTGCATATGAAGTGGCCGATGCTACCCCAAGTTCCGGTCGATTTTTCGTGGCTACGAATGCTCCCGTTTCCGGCATTGCATATAGTTTCTGAAAGCGCAGAACCTCCGCTTTCTTACCACTTATATCTTTTATGACATAATTGCTTCTTGCCGGGTTTTTGGCGTCGTTTTTACACTATGAATCAACGTTAAATCCGGGTGCTCTAATTATATGAATGGAAAAGTGGCCACAACCAGGGGTGTGCGTTTAACGATTAACGATTTACCGGATTTACCGGCATTTTTCGTTAAAATTTTTACCGAAATTTAACGACGAAAATTTCCGTTAAACTGCATTAACGTCATTTTACGCACCTTTTTTTAAATTTTACTTATTCTTCATATAAATGCATTTTGGACAGATTTTTTATATGAGCTTTCGTTGTGATACCGAGGAAACCATCTATCTACCTTCTTGAATCAGGGGAAATAGGCAGTTCTCATATTTCGAGAATTGTTGGCATTTTCTTGCTCCTTGACCAATTTATTTGTATGTGCCCCACTTTTTAACGCAGTTGCTTCGTATTTTCTATAGCTTCTATGCTGTTTCTCGCGCTTAATTACAACCAACAGTTTCCGTAGTTTCCAACTAGTCTGTTTTTTCGGGCGCGTGGAACGCAGTCGGAGGAGGCGCCGGCTGTCGCCTGCACCCGATACCAGGTTCCTGGTTCGGATTTCCCACCCAGGCCAACCAAGCCTTCCATCCCTCCGGGGTCGGTGAATAGGTACCAGACTTGTCTGGGAAGGATAAAGCATTGACTTGCACATCGGCTGGCCACCGCAAGCCATTGTATGGCTAAATACGCATTCAACACGCCAACACGACATCCCGTAGAAGTAGAATGCGTGGCGCGTCCCAAATAAGACTGAATAACGCCGTCCTTTATCCTTTTATCCTTTTTTTCACTGTTTTTGTGATACTTATTTTATAAGTGGGGTTGAAAAGGCATACAAGACGCGAAGAATACGCTACAGAATATCTTTTGAAGGTGCGGACTGGCTCTAACAAGAAAGTTCCTTTTTATCTCAGGATGATTCCATCTAATTTTCGAATTTCCTACAATACATTTCCTTAACATGGGCGCGTGTAGCGCAGTCGGAGGAGGCGCCGACTGTCGCGTGCACCCGATACTATGTAGGTTCCTGGTTCGGATTTCCCGCCCAGGTCAACCAAGCCTTCCATCCCTCCGGGGTCGGTGAATTGGTACCAGACTTGTCTGGGAAAGATAAAGCACTGATTTGTATACCGGCTGGCCACCGCAAGTCATTGTATGGCCAAATTCGCATTCAACTCGCCTCCACGATATCCCGTAGAAGTAGAATGCGTGGCGCATCCCAAAGAGGATTGAGTAACGCCGTCCTTTATTCTTTATTTATCCTTAGATTTTCTCAACCTAAAACGTGATCTACAAAATGGAAAGGAATTGAGAAACTCGAGGCATATTCGAACCTCAACAAATGTGCTAAACTGTATGGTGCGAGGTGCTTCAAGAAGAAAATCAGAGTTAGCCATTTGCTGAAAGGTCGTAAAAGAGTGATGGAGTGTGGCGAATTCTATTTGGAGGAATTGGGAGGGATAAAGACAGGGTGAACCCCTTTTAGAGAAGCGGCCTTTTAATCTGTGTGTTCTTCATGCATTTCTTTTGAAAGGCAAAGGACAAAAAGTTTAACAATTGAAATTTGCGTTACTTGTGTTGCAAAGACGAAATTACTCAATGCAATAGAATTCGATTCGATGAAAAAATTTTCAACGATCCATTTATTTGATTCTCTGTTGTCGCCTGCAGAGAAAGCAAGACCTTGCGAGACAAAAGAAGCCACTTTGTGAAGCAGGCAGATCTGTTGGCTTGGAAAATATGTCCCAAAGACGAACTATGCCAAAGAATTCACTGTGGTCATTGCCTGACCTGGGTTCATCATTAAAACATTCTGGTGTTTTCCGAAACACTTATGGCAGTATAGAAGAATGTTGGGCTGTAAAGATATGCGTAGCGAGCGCAAGTTTCGAGGTCTTGCCAGGACAAATGAAAGCGCTCAAAAAGTTCAACCGTGATATTGTACGTAGCACTTTGGATCTTTCCAAAACCTCGACGACCTCGTTTGAAATTACCCCCCCCCCCCCCACATCCCAACGGAATCCGTCAGGCGTTGGCGGTGGAGCGCGGAAGCTTCACGCTGGCTCTCGTACGCTCTTGTACGCCCGCGATGGCATCACAGCCAGGCGGCTTGGGGCGCAAGGGGTAGTGGCGTTGGTTCATGCGCGTGGGGTCGACGGTTCGGTTCTCCTGCGTTCTGGCATTTTTGCATTTCAACTGACTATTTGAGATTTGAGGAGTTTTGACGTTTACACAATTTGTTGGCGTTTTCAGCGCATTTTTCCAGCTGTATGCGCTCTTCGAGCGCAGAACCCAGCCGCGGACTCCCCCTGAGTGACAGAAACAGTTTCCACACGAGAAGCATGGATGGCACCCACCCTGGAGTCCCTTTCCTATCCCCAGGAAAGTTGGAGGACATCGAAAGCGCGTGTAGCGCGTCTTCTGGATCCCGACGTTCAGAATCGTTTAGAAACGCTTCCCAGAAACGGGCGATCCAAACGCGAGTCAGATGAGCAGAGTGAGCGCATGGCAGAGTCCATCCTTTTCTGTGCTTTCCTCCGCTGTCGCGGAGGAGTGCACAGATTGGAATAGGGAAGGGACTCCGGGGTGTGGTGAGCAGGGAGGAGTGGAGTGCGAGAGACGACACGACGAAAACCGCGCGCCGCCTCGGCACCATGCCAAGCGGACCAGTTCTCCGGCAGCGGTTTTTAAAAGCGATCATTAATTGTAATGGTGCTTATTTCGATTAATCTTATTAATAAAATTGCTTCCAACCAAAGTTATGGTCTGCCAAAGGTTCCAGTCAAAATCGGCTGACATGCACATGCAACGACCTAATAGCAGGTTGGCCATCAGATTCTGGCGCTTTGACTGGTCCACTTGAAACGATCATAACTTTCTTCGTACTCACCAGATTCAGTTGCAATAAGCATCATTCGAATTAATAACACTCTCTCCTACGCGGCACTTGTTGATCAACCCCATTAGCGAAAAAACTGGGTGATTGAGATGCGAGAACTTCTAGAAAGGCTGTCTTTGCGTGGTCTTGCTTTGCGAAGGTCCTACAAGCGGCGGCGAAAGTGCTTAAAAATGTGGTAGTCGGTTGGCGCAAGGTCTGGTGACTAAAGCAGGTGAGGCAGAACCTCATCTACTAATTCGCTTAATTTTGCCGGAAGAATTGGACCTCCTCTATTAACCAGTTCCGGCTACAGCTCTCGGAATTTTCGGTTTCTGCTGTGAAAGTTTGGCCTAGTTCCAGAACGTTGTTGTGAATCAGGCCCCGACCACCGCAATGCTACCATCGCTTCAACCAGTCGTGGAATACCTTACTTTGATACTTTGATGGTCCTTTTGTCGGCTGGAGGTCTTCTCAGCGGGGACCACAACTCTTCCAGACCGCTCGATCTCTGGCTGCTTGCATCCAGTGAGGCAGACTCCGCTCTCTGAAAGATCTTGAGAATGAGTCTGCCCATCGCGTTGGCGGTCGTCCCAGTGGTCTCTTGTGGTCTCTCGGGAGCCATTCTGTGACACGGAGACTCCATCTATCGTCCCTTCGTCGAAGCAGATGTCCGGCTCAGGGATATTTGGACTTCTTCATGTACCGCAGCGGGTCTGCTAATTGCGACTTCTCCAGTAGCTCCGAGCTTCGTAGGCCTTCTTGCCATTGCTGACGAAGGCTTGTCCTTAGAAGACATCTCTCCAGTGCGCGATGCGTAGTTTGCATCGCTCTGGCGATTGTCTTGTTGTCGGGCCAGGTTTCCGTCGCGTAACACATCGCAGGCAGTACGGAGACGTTGAATATCGAGGCCCTGAGGCCGGCATCCTTGACCTGATCGGTGACTTCGCGAATCGAACTGAAGGCCGCCCATGCTGCGCGTCTCCTGCGGGCGATTTCAGGAGCGAGGTCGTTATCCATGTTCAGCTCTCTTCCCAGATGGACGAAATGGTCGACCTGTTGTAGAGGTACTCCATTAACCTTACGAGTCCCGTATCACACCACCGGTTGACCATAAATTGCGTTTTGGACATATTCGTGTCCAATCCAATCTTCATAACTGCCACATTGAGCTCGTTCAGCATTTCCTCGACTTCTGCCGTGCTGGTAGAGATGAGAACCATATCGTCGGCAAAGCGAAGGTTGCTGATCCGTTTACGGTCCACAAGGTAGCCTTTATCATCCCAGTTCAAGTCTTTCATGGCATCCTAGACTGCCGCTGTGAATAGCTTGGGAGAAATCGTGTCTCCCTGCCGTACTCCTTCCCGATAGGAATCTTAAGCTTTCGATCGAACGACTGGATGGTAGTCGATGTGTTCGAGAAACATTCGCGAGAAGTAGGCTGTGTCGCGATCGTATACGGCATGCACAAGCGCGTTCAGAATGTCGTTAATTTCAACAGAGTCGAACGCACTTGTCCTTGTCTTCGTAAAAAACCATCCTAAAATAAATGCGAAAGTCTTTCATCCCTTGATATAACAATTTATTAGCAATGGTTATCACATGTATACATACAGGAGAGCTATGCACATATAACACTAGTACAGCTAGAGTACAACAAACTACAAGAAGCTATATACAGCATGGAAAAAGCTGCATTCGAGATGTGTCCACAGGGAGCAGCAGACGCTCAAAAGTAGGATTCAACTCAAGATGGCTATAGCATCAGAAGATCAAAATTCGCCCACATTAAGGGAATTTCCACTTGACGCTCGTTCTGACAAGGCGATCGAGACTTTGCACACTTTGGTTCGCTAATGATCGAAAACGAGCGATATCGATCCTCCGCGCCTATCAATCAATATCGGTCACTCTTAGAGGCCTGTTCATAGTCCGCAGCGGCGAAGACCGAGAAATCGATTAATGCCGAGCCATCACCTGACAAAATCGATATGTACTGTTCACCCGGACAGTCGCTCCTGACGCTCCCGTGGAGGACTATGAACAGGCCCCAAAGCACTCCGCACACTTTTGCGGCTAAACGGCAGACCTGTCCTTAAGCATATGGTACGAACGCAGATGTCGCCGCCAAGCGGTGCCGTGCCGCCAACTGCGGCAACGGCAATAGTGATCCGCATCATTATGGCCACCACCGCTCTAGCCGACCGCACCGGGAACGGCTAGAACGCAGGCAGAAGGCGGGAACCGAATAGCAGCAGTAGGTCCCGACTGGAAAAGGTACAGTACCTCTGCTGCTTATCGCCGGCGAGACTTGAGTGTGCGTGAGCGGCGAGCTCCACTAGTGTGCAAAGGCGAGAGTAATGGAAATTACACGAACAAATCCTCAAGTTGTGCCACTCTGGAGCAGTTCAACAAAAGTGTGAACCTTAAAGGCTACAATGAGTGAATATACAAGGAAAGCTATACGGAACAGAACAACAAAGTGAAACGAATGATACAAGAAGCACTTTGAGGAAAACTATGGATGATGGAAGAAAGTCACAAAAAATGAAGCCGAAACCATGCACAGAAATAATGCCTGCTCAACTCGGGAGATCTATTTTACTGCTCAAACCTAATCAACGTCTATGGTCTATAGAAAACTGAAGAACAAATCTACAAAGAGGCTTTTCTGAAAACATTTCACAAAATCTCAGATGAGGAAGGGAGGTTAGACCTCATACAATGCAAGTGTGCAATATCGATCACATGCGCGGCCTAATCGATAACGGCGCTTCAAACAGACCTACGCACTACGACGAGACAAGTATAAAGTAAGTACAAACTATAGTATAAACTAGCCTTCTAAGCGCAATAGGGGCTTTTTTTTATCTCTGTCAGACTCCAGTAAAGCTAATGCACATGTCTCCATGCAGAAGCAGAGACATAAGAAGCTGGAGCCATTGCAAGGCCAAGTATTCGAGGCTGGTTTGAGTTGGAAGGAAAGCAATCGCAACCGCTTCTATTCGGGCACCATACTAGGCACACCTGTCTGCATCTCCTTCTTCACAAAGTTCTTGATGTACTGATTCACGTAGAGGAATGATGGTGGAGCTGGCTGAGCTGCTAGATAGAGCAGATGTACAGACACGGGCAGGGTGAGGTCATCACCCAGACGAGCCACAACGACACTCTGTAACTAATAAGGCGATAAGAGAGAATAACCAGTCCAACTATCCCTCAGCATTACAACAAGTTGACCTGGCAAAGGATACCCACATTGAACCGGCTATCTTTTAATCGATCACCAGGTTTTGTTCTAGCTGATACGTTTAAATATATGGGGTGATTGAAAAAGTACGTATATGCCACCTAAATGATCACCAGCGTTGCTGAACCTTCAGTTCAGCTGCAATTTCAATGGTCCTTAAAACTTGTATCCAAAACTGCTGTCTCAAAAAAATGTATGCACTGTTTGAAAGTGATAACCCTGCTTACAGTGAAGGTACCGAAGAAGTTAAGAGCTCGTATGAAAGCTTAAGAGAATAGAAATTTTCTGACATATGAGCGTTATGGATTGCGCCATGCATTCCTCTAAAACCTTGCATTTTACCCTCGACTGATCGTTTTCGCTTGAATACCTGTTATAATTGCTCCACAAAGTAGCCGAATCGATTGACTTGGTGCTTCCCTTAAAGTATAAAACCTAAAAACACCCTACGGCTTGCTAAAAATGCGGAGTATCCTAAAAAAATGCAGGTATTATTTGAAAGATTCTAACATTGCTGCTTCTCAAGCTTTTGAAGATGTGTAAGACTCAAAAGTGTGAAAGCATAGGGTAACGAGATGCCTCTGGCGTGCAGATAGCAAAGATTGCGCCATTCTCCTGCCTGAAACCTTGCATTTCAGACTGGATTGTTTGTGCATGGGCTGCATGGCTGTCACGATCTTGTTACTGCTTAGGCACGTTAACGTGTGCTGTGCTTCCACTAACGTTTCCCGTCGTTCAGTAGCTGTAATTATGCCGATTAACCTCTCCATTCAACTTGAAAGTTGCTTCATCACTCCACGGAATCCGTTTTGAAAAATGCTGCTCACTTTTGAATTGTCAATCAATAAAATCACATGTCACGTGTCTTTGTCGAGTTCTAAACGTTAAAAAAGGCATAGAAGTGTTTAGAACTCGACAATCACGTGGAAGACACGTGACATGTGAATTTATTGATTGACAATTTGAATGTGAGCAGGCGCCCTATTTTCAAAGACGGATTCTGTGGACTGATGAAGCAACATTCAAGCTCAATAGAGAGGTTAGTCGACATAACTGTAGCTGCTGGACGAGATAAAACGTTAAAAGAAGCACAGCACAGATTAATGTAGCCAAGTAGTAACAAGACTGTAACAAGCATTCATCCCATGCACAACCAATAGAGTCTGAAATGCAAGGTTTCAAGCAAGGGCATGGCGCAATCTTAACTATTTGCATGCCAGAGGTATCTCATTACCCTGTGCTTTCATCTCAGTCCCAAACACCTTCAAAAGCTTCACTGGGAGCAATGTTAGAACCTTTCAAATAGTACCTGGATTTTTTTAGGATAGTATGCACTCTTCGCAAATGTGTTTTAAGCTTTAAACCTTAAAAGAAGTATAATCAATCGATAGCTCACTTTGTGGAACTATTGTAACAAGCGAAAAACAATCAATCGAGCGTAAAACGCAAGGTTTGGTCGAGTGCAGAGCGCATTCCATACTGCTCCTACGTCAGAAATTTTCTAATTTCTTATGCTTCCATATCAGCTCTTAACTTCTTTACTATCTTCATTGTGAGCAAAGTTATCAACTTTCAAACAGGGTATCCATTTCTGAGACACCCTGTATTGTTCGTATATAAAAAGGTTTCTTCGCTGAAACTCAGAAATTTTTGAACAAGTTACTTGCGCCTTATGAGCCCTAAATTAAGTTACTTGTGCCCTTAGATGCCCAAAATAAGTTACATGCGACTAATCTCTCGCGTTTGACTTACCTGCAAGGTTAACTTCAGTTACTTGCTCCCTTAGATCGCCAAAATAAGTTACATGCGACTATCTCCCGCGGTTAACTAACTTGCAAGTTCATGTCTCGCGGTACACTTACGCAGAAAGTTCTGAACAAGTTACTTGCGCCTTTAGAGCTCCAAAACAAGTTATTTGCGAATTATCCCTCGCGGTTAACTTACTTGCAAGCTTGCACCCAGGAATTTGAAACTTTCACCAAGTGCAAGCTTGCAAGAAGCTTTCGTGCAAGCTAATGTTTCGCGCCTAATTGGTTTGAATCATGACGCACGCTTCCCCACTCGCGGTGTGCGCGCGCTGTCATGCAGCATACTTGTTCAAACCGGGGCGGCGTCATCTTGTTTGTTCAAACTGGAGCGGGAACCTCCCGCGGGCAGGCACTTCAACTTTTACAAATGGTCGTCCACGGCTGATATTTTTGGCTATGTGTTGATTCAGTTCTATTTCCTTCTCTGTTGCTCTGTTGACGGCATTCATTGCAACGGCGCGACCGTTGGTCGACGTCGGGGGGGGGGGGGGGGGTCACCATGCTGACAGGGGGTTTGTGGTGGCGAGAGAAGTAGGCGTAAAAAAAAAAATAGTAAAGTGGTGCATGATTGCGTACAATAGTGTGCATCGAATACTCAGCCAAGGGATGGCAGGTACGCAGGCGGCCGGATTTGGCGCGCAACACCAGGTGTTCGGGGAAGGAAGGAAGGGGGCTCCAGTCGTCTTCATCGCCGTCGTCATCGACTGCCGCCGTCGTTGTCGTCGCCATCGTCATCGTCATCGTCGACGTCGTCTTCACTGGGCCGTTTCGGGAGTGGCCGTCGTCGTAGGAGTCGCCTGGCTGGGATCTTTTAAGTAGGTGCAAGGATCTGACCCTGTTGAGTTCTTTCGTTGGCTGGGACTAAAACGGGTTAGGGAGGCCATCGACTACTAAGACTTAGGCGGCATTTGTTGCAGAGCCTAGGGTCATAAGTTCAAGTAGTCCTCTGTTCGTTCTGTGTCATTTTTTTTTCCTCGCGTTTTATCCTCGTTGTGTGCTGTTTTTATTTGTGATAAATTTGTCACTTACCACTCGTGCACTTGTATTCGAACGGTGAAGCCGGTAAATACCTAACTTGGGGGCCAATAAAACCGTTTGATACTAGTGCAAGAGTGATAAGAAGGTTAGCGGCTCCTTGGTGAAAACCTCGAGTGGCTGCTAATTTTTTCGCGCTGCTAGCGGGTCAGTGGTTCTTCGAAAGAAGAATCCAACTCGTTGAGACCAGCGTGGTGTCTGGTTCCCCGATTGCGGGAAATCGATAGTGGTACACCCCATTTACTAAGGGTAACCTCTGCCCAAATTTTTTTTTGGTGCCAAGGGTGTACATTGCTATCGATTAACGCCGGCGAGGAACCTGACACTACGCGAACGCTGACCGCCTCGTAATGGCTGAGTCGGTGGCTTCAAGCTGTACAAGCAGGCGAAGGACAAATGTTGCAGGTGGTGTGCCACCAGAGACAACAATGGAGGTGGAAGATCAGATGCCTGCCGAGGAGAAGACACGTTTTGAAGAGCTCGATGAGCTAAAGGTTTGTGACCGCCTCATAAAGCGTGTGAAAGAGGGTGAGCTGAGGCTAGTGGCCGAGGTTGCGAAAAGTTTGCGCACATCGGATCCCAGAAGGGAAGCTGTTGAGGAGCTCGCTAGCGCAACCACGCAGGACATCCTCGACCTGGTGAGGATGCTGAGAGAGAGCTGCGAAGTTAGAGCGGAAGAGCGCGAATGCTATGCAGTAGTGACGGCCAGTTTGGAGTGTGAGGGGCCTGAAGAGTTGGTAGCGCACATCCAGCAGCTGGTAGAGAGCTCGTTAGTGGTGAGTGAGGTGAGAGCTGAGTTGGGATGGCGGCAGGAGGAAATAGTAGACAATTGTCTGGCACTGAGAAGTGAAGTCACACAATTGCAGAAGAAACTCGAAGCGCAACGCCTAGAAATCGAAAGGTTGCGCGGTGAGGTCGATCAGACGCAGGCGAGGAGCGGTGAGGATGACACAATCCCTGGTAAGGGTGAAGTCTTCAAACATAAGAGCTGTTTGAAAACACTGCAAAGGTACCGAAGTGCACTGCTGACTGACGATAAATCGTTTCAGATTGGGCGCGAGCGGTGGCACACCGAGAAGGCCTCAACGTCAGTCAACTACGAACCATCTTCGACCAGGACACGGCGGGACAGAGGTCAGTGTTCAGTGTCGAGTGAAAGTGAGAGAAGTGAGCATGGTAGTTGTGCCAGTTGGGAATCTAGCAGACTAGGCAGTAGGCTCACGACGGACTCGGATAAAAGTGATATGAGAGCATATTTAAGGTTCGTGGCGCTACCTGAGGTACGATGCTACTCAGGCAGTGATAGAGATTATTCCTGGGAAAATTTTGTGGAGTCCTTTTCCTTAAAGTATCAAAAAGGGAGTTGGACGTCGGAGGAACTGAGGACACTGTTAAGATCTAAGCTGAGTGGAAAGGCAAAGGCGCAGTATGAAGCATTGCCCAGGGATATTCGAAGAGGCTCATTTGAAGGCATAATGAAAGCGTTAGGCGAGGTGAACAGGGTAGACTCGCAGACGGGAAAAGTAATGGCGCTCGGAAAGTTGAGAAGACTGAGGAAAACCGAGGCGCAGTCCATAGCAGAGTACTGTGTGGAACTCGAACGGCTATCGGCAAAAGCTTACCCGGAGTTAGACGAGAGGGCCCTGGACACGACGAGGGCACAGCAGTTATACGAGCAAGTGGTACACTGGCCCGAATCCTATTACTTCCTGGAAGCAATGGAAGAAGGAGGTAATAACGCTTACGCGAGACTAAAGGAAGTTGCTATGCGCGTGGAAAGGAGGCGGCTGACGATGGACAACGTCAGGGAGCAACGGCAAAGGAAGGCAGAGCCTAGACTGGGCGAGGTTGGAGAAGCAATGGCACACAAGCAAAAGCCTCATTTGCCTCAAGGTATCAAGAATGAGGTAGCAGTGAGTAAGGAGAGTGCGCCACACTCTTCTGCGAGTAAGGAAGCACATGTGCCATTGACGAAAACAGTGAGAAGATGCTACCGCTGCCAAGGCACAACGCATTTAGCTAAAGACTGTCCTCAACGAAGAGAGTTTGGAAGCAAAGCCGCAGAGGTGGAGGCAAGAAATGAGAATGGTGGAGGTCGGAGGCCGGATGGCGAGGCACCACCATCGTATGGACCGAAGTCTATAACTAAGGTGAAGATTCTTGGTAGAGAGTTTTCCGCCTTGTTGGACACAGGATCGGAAATCTCAATTTTGCCGGAAGTATTTCTGCGACAACTGCGGGAGGAAGGTTGTCGGGTGACGGAGATAGCGGTGGATTCCGCTAGGAAAATAAGAGATGCTTCAGGGAACCACATGAAATTCATGGCCATAGTGGAGGTTCCGATGACTGAAGGAGATAATGAAGAGGTCTGGGTACGTATGCATGTGACGAGGCATAAAAGGCCCGTATTGATTGTTGGGACCAATGCGCTACCCGCGTTGGGGTACAGGTTGACTAGGAACGTAGAGAAGGAATGTACGGTTCTAGAAGAGAGCAGTCAACCGGTGGAACGGCCTCAGGTGGTGGAGACTGGCAACGGCCACAACAAGGCAGTGGTGAAGCAGAGAGCATATGCAGCCCCGGGCGAAGTGAAGTGGATCTCTGTGACAGGAGGGCCACAAAAGAAGAGGCATGTAGCGGAGACACGCGCTCCTGAGGTGGGGGAGAGAGTCTTCATGAAGCTGCCGAGAGAACGTGGGCAGGCGAAGCACCCGAAGCTAGCGTGTGAATGGGAAGGCCCCTATAGGGTTATTGAAGCTAGCGAGAACTCTGCCTTGATCACGCGGATAGGGGTGAACGAAGAACCGGTGCGCGTGCAATTTGACTTGTTGCTCAAGTGTCCGAAGGAAATTGGAGATGAGCCTGTCAGAAACCAGACTAGCAGAAAGAGGGGTCGTAGACCTAAGGAGAGAGAGAGAGGAGTATGTCGTGTTGCGATGACCGTAGTTGACGAAAATTTTTGTAGGCTCGAGAACGACTACGACGTCGACGACGACATGCACTTTCTGCACGTGAGGTTCCGGTGCGATGGACAACCATTTCCAGCGGTGGATGGACGTCCGGGATTTCCCTTACCGTCGTGTCGTGTCAGTCAAATGACGATAGTGAGCGACATGCTACCCACCGTACCGCCACCGGCAGCGGAAGAGAAGGTGGAATGCGTGCTGGATGCAGCGCGTGTGCTGGCGGTATGGTGGGGTACCGGTTCGATCTCGGAGAAGTGTCGGCGTATCATGGACAAGACGTACCTCGCAATCAACCCGAAGGCAGTGGCGGTAGCCTATTCGTTCTTTAGAAGGAGATGTACGCACGTGGCCGTTATGTCCGGAATGGTACCTGCGGAGTCGAGATTAAACCACAAGGGTTTACGCGGCTGGCCATGGGATATAACGAGGATCGTGGAACAGGGCTGGAATCTGAGCCGTGCCATGGAGTGGACCGCGCAGGCGCAAAACCTGGCGGAGGAGGACCAGCACGCGAGAATCGTTATATTGATTCCGGAAGTGCTCCACAGACTTACGTTCTGTGTCAAAGGTCCCAGGACCACTTTGTTTTACTATCGGTCTTTCCGAGAAATCCGACGTAACAACAACGTCATCTTCGCGGACGAGGTTGGGCAGGTGGTGATAGTTTTGCCACCGAAAGAGCCTGATGACTCGTATTCGTGGATACAGCTCGTGAGTGCTGTAGATTTGTGGTTCAGATGTGGAGCCCAAATTTGGATGGTGAATGGGCCGCGCTCCGGCGAGGATGGCAGCTGGAACCGCCTGAACGAGAAGGCCCGAGGGCACGTACTCGGTTATCTGGATCATCATCCGGAATTCGTCGCACAATGGCACGACCTTGTCCCCGCAGAGGCAGGAAGAGTCAAGGCGTCCATGGCGTGTCTTCGCGTTGGCCTAGTACACGACCCGATGAAATGGTGGGACGTCACTTCGGCTATGGAGTTCTATGGTCAGTTATGTACGCAAATGCAGAAGTATGGTCTGATATTGGAAGCGCTTCAGGTGCCTAGGTCATTGAGGCCGGCAGGTAAGCCGCTGGTCGGGAGTCGAGGCCCCGGATCGTCAGGAGCGCCGGCGATCAAGGATGGCCGCGTCTCTAAGAGGCATCTGAAACGGGTAGAAAAGCGACAAGAGAGAAGTCGCTGTAGGGCGGCCGAAAGGGCTCTGCAACACATGTCCGTATAAGCGGTGATCTGAGGACAGATCAGTTTTTTTTAAGGAGGGGCATGTGGTGGCGAGAGAAGTAGGCGTAAAAAAAAAAATAGTAAAGTGGTGCATGATTGCGTACAATAGTGTGCATCGAATACTCAGCCAAGGGATGGCAGGTACGCAGGCGGCCGGATTTGGCGCGCAACACCAGGTGTTCGGGGAAGGAAGGAAGGGGGCTCCAGTCGTCTTCATCGCCGTCGTCATCGACTGCCGCCGTCGTTGTCGTCGCCATCGTCATCGTCATCGTCGACGTCGTCTTCACTGGGCCGTTTCGGGAGTGGCCGTCGTCGTAGGAGTCGCCTGGCTGGGATCTTTTAAGTAGGTGCAAGGATCTGACCCTGTTGAGTTCTTTCGTTGGCTGGGACTAAAACGGGTTAGGGAGGCCATCGACTACTAAGACTTAGGCGGCATTTGTTGCAGAGCCTAGGGTCATAAGTTCAAGTAGTCCTCTGTTCGTTCTGTGTCATTTTTTTTTCCTCGCGTTTTATCCTCGTTGTGTGCTGTTTTTATTTGTGATAAATTTGTCACTTACCACTCGTGCACTTGTATTCGAACGGTGAAGCCGGTAAATACCTAACTGGTTTTTGGCTTCAAGGACTCGGCATGTGATGGTTCATAACTAATACCTGATGTTTATTGACACTGCTATACTATAAGTATATGCAACTTCTGTTCCTTCTCTACATGAAGTTGAAGAACGTTGAAGTAAAAGGCATTCCCAGATTCATCACCGCTTACCGCGCTCTAACGGTGAAAATATCGCCAAACCTGATGGTATTGAATGTCATGTCAGGTGGTTTGGCGGTATTTTCGCCGTTAGAGGCCGGTTCATAAATCTGGCCCAAGGAGGATGAAAACCATCAATATCGATCAAGTAGCGGGAGGCATCAACACCGGCGTTCCTAAAGTGTTGAGAACCAAGCCAGTAGCAATGGGAATGCACGCTAGAAATATGGTCACCCTTCTTTCGGTTTTCTTCTTGCAAGGTGAACCAAAATCTGCGCAAAAAAATCACCCTCTCCTGAATTTTATGCAACTGTTTTAGATTTCGTCACAGCCACCTACGCTCATGCTAACAAGCAGGTCGGAGAATCATTCTATATGGATGTTTTCAACATGATATCAGTTGCACTGTACGTCAGGCATTTTTTTCATACCAGACGCCATATGTCGTCCACATTACACTACACGTTTCAGGACGAACTTTCGTAGAAATCTGAAAAACCAAGCGAGATCAGACCATTGTACTGACCAGCAGGCGGAAAAGGAAAACACGAATGAGGTCCAAATGCAGGATTTGCTCCCGCCTCCTAAGGATAACGATGTCGTCAGCCAGGAAGCTTCTCAGGCCAGCGCAGCACTTACGTTTTTTGATTATTATCAAGAATAACTGTAGTCGTTTCATCACAACGGCGCGCGAGTAGCGCCGTTTAGCCAGTCGGCAAGACCTAGAGTTTTTATAAAATCTTGAACGAATACATTTATAATGTGGACCTTTACCTTTAGTGAAAATTTAATAAAAACTCTAGGTTTCGCCGACTGCTTATACGGCGCTACTCGCGCGCCGTTGTCGGAGCTATCGGAGTTGTGAACATTTCCATTATTTATCCTCACACTTGTGCAGCACTTTGTCTTCTTACACTTCACTTCTTTTCTATTCTGCTCGGTGCTCACTCCATAGTTTTACCTCGTTAGATCTCCTAGTTATTCTTTTTTGTTACCACGTCATTGCTATCTTGTGAAGTGCCGCTATTGTTCTCATGTTGTTTGCCATCGCCTCATAGGTATGATTCACTTGTTGTTTGTCAGGCTTTTTTACGTGCCGTGTGCGACTCTTTTTGTGAATTTGCGAGGTGCTGAGCCCTTGTTGTTTGTCAGGTTTTTTTTTGCGTGTCGTGTGCGACTCTTTTTGTGAATTTGCGAGGTGCTGAACCCAATAAAACATGAATATTGGGAATAGGTTTACGGAACAATTACAAGTGCGTATCGATTAGGCTAATATGGGGGAACAGTCGAGTAAGTCGGCTACTCCTACTACTACATATAGGGCCCTTTAAGCTAAATAGACCTATATATGGCTAAATAGATCTATTTAGCTTAAAGGGCTCTATATCTGAGTTACACATCTAGTCTAGTGCTAATATGTAAGCTCAATACTAGTTTAGATCTTCGTGTAACTTACATGCGACATAGCAGGGGTCATCTTGTGCTAGCTTGCAGCAGCTTACGAATGACTAGCAGAGGTCTTCGAGTAACTTACATGCGACATAGCAGGGGTCATCTTTTGCTAGCTTGCAGCAACTTTCGAATGACTAGCCGGGGTCTTCGTGCAGCTTACATGCGACATTTCTGGTAGCTTGCAGCAGGTTTCGAATGACTAGCAGGAGTCTTCGTCCAACTTACATGCGACGTTGTGCTAGCCTGCAGCAGCTTACAAATGACTTACTTGAGGCAATCAATTACTCGCTGCAGCTTGCAAGTAACTTGTTCAGAATTTTCTGAGAAGGGCTTTCAAAATTTTGTGACAGGGAAAAGGCATGAAATACGTCAGACATAGCTGATCATCTGCTCATTCTCTGCTGATGGCCATGTCTGGTGTTCTCTTTAAAATAAGCACTAAAACTTTACTGTAGCTAAGAGGATGAAACGATTACGGCCGTTCAAACAGCGTTCACAGTTTTTTGCGACCCATGAGGAATAGGTCCGTGGCCAAAATCTCCAACATGGTGCACCACCTATCACCCCTTTCAATAAGTACTCCCCAGATCGGCACTATTGTGGAAACAAGTGGTATCCCCAAAAAATCACGCTTATAGACAAACAGACCTGGTCCAGTCTCAGGGTAATGACCTGCTTCGTGCTATCGAACAGGCAAGCCCCATTGCCGTCGGATATGATAACCCTGGAATGCGATACTTCAACTCTGGTGAGCAGAACTATTTGGCGCAGTGTAATCGAAATCAGAACGCTCACCGATAGTGTACAACCCGCTCACTCTTCAAGTTAATTGAGTACGGTGTCGCTTGACTCAGGCAGTTTCGCTTCATAGTTAGAACGCTAAAAGAAGGATAGCATTAACAGAAAGCATTAGGCTTAACGGCAGCCTGGTGAGCAGGGATGTGCGGAAATTTTTCTGGAAAAAGCGGAAGGCGAAAGACAGAACGGAAACGCTCAAAATGGCCGAAAACCGGAATACGAAACGCGGATACGGAAATGACAAATGTTCGCCATTTCTTCAAAAGTGCATCTGAAATGGCGTCGGAAGCGGCTTCTTTTGCACTTTTTCTTGCACAGAACATTGCAAGCAGCAGAATCTTCCACAGATTAATGCTCATTGTCATCATAACATAACATAACAAAACATGAATTCATAATATTGTTATGATAACCTCTTAGCTATGGTTAGAGCAAAAAACGGAAACAAATTCAGGGTCTTATCTCGCTATGTCTATTTTAGCATGCAGTCTTCCCATATCCAGTTCCTGCGACGGGTTTTTCGCTGCTACTTTTTTGAACGGTAGACTTAAGCACTTGAGGTTAGGCTACTTACAGCCCCCCCCCTACCGAAAAAAAAACTGACTCGGGTGAAGTCTAAAACTGGAGTAGCCACCTAGACCATTTTCTTACCAGGAAAGAGATTCCTCTCAACATTTTTAGAAACCAGTGGCATCATGGACGGCGTGATGACTGCACATATATCCGCATACTCAACATTAGCAGTTACATTACAGTCACCAAAGGTAGTACTCAGAACTCATTCTGGAATCTAAGATGATAACTGGATGACTGATTAGTCATGGTGGGTCCACTTTTCCGCAGTAATATTCAGTCTGTGTCAGCCTAGAAATCCTACGGCTAAGGTGACACAACTAGACAGCTCCTAGATAGTTCTCGAAGCAGTAGTTACGTCAGAATTCAATAAGTCACCATAGTCAGTCAAAATAATAGCTCATTGTAGATATTTGTGATGCTTCACTAAAAATGAACTCCATATGGATAAATATCACACCCATCGAAATTAAAAATTGAAATTTGAAAACCTATGGTCAGGAACACTGATATAATCTTGGAGCACAAACCGCATGCCACAACCCTCACTGAACTCGTTGTTTCATGACACTGCGCTATATGCTTACAAAGTTTTTGTAGCTATTTGTAACTAATGAATTAAGAATTTTGTGATCATTAAAATGTTGCGTGCATTTTCTTAGCATGCAATGCATACATAACCTTCGTGGCACAGTAATTTTGCCCTGCACCCAGCCGTTGTCATTTTGGAGTGCTCTTTTTGGCAGTCTAACCAATTTCAAGAATATTGATACTAAAGTTGTCAAACAGTATTTCTATCACAATTATATGAAGGAGAACCCTTTTTAATTGATAAGTTGATTGTGTTTAAAAATAGTGTCGAACAGTGCCCATTTCCGTTTCCGCCTTCCTGTCCAAAAACAGGCGAACCACGGTACGGAATGAAAGAGCCCAAAACGGCCGGAAACCGGAATTCGGAACACAGAAACGGAAATTCCACACGTCCCTGCTGGTGAGATTTCATGAAGCGGCGAGAGATAGCTCTCAAATGCTGTTCGCAATTCATAGAGAAATAGGTTATACAGGATAAGAGATACAAGACGACGTTAATCAACCGCTCTTTGGGGTGCGCCATTCTACTTGTATGGTGTACAGTGGAGGTAACCTGAATGTGTATTCAATCTATAAAATGACTGGCCAGTAGATGGATGAACCAGCTCACTATTCTTCGAACGTCGAGGATTTGGATGTGTGAGAATATGCAGTTTCACAGAGTGGAGTCTGCCAAACTTTCACCCGCCCTCGAACTTGATTTTTTCCCTTAAAATCGTCAAAATGGCGGAAATTCTGGACAGCCGATGGAAAAAAAAGTTAGTGTTTCTTTCTACCGATACATGTTTGGAATAAATTCACTGAACCCCGAGAGATGGAAGGCTTTGTTGATTTGTTTCTGTCCTTTCTCTCCTTGTTAAATAACTTCCTGACTAGTGACTTCTAACGCAGTTCGTCAAAACTCTTTATTCTTAGTAATAGTTACTGACTACCTAGTCATTATAAACTTCTTCTGAAGTGATGGGCCTCAAGTAGCTCTGCGAACGAGATGAACTTACATAGGCGAAATGGGCAATTCCAGAATCACTATTTTCCCTTATACTAATGTACCAGTATAGGATATTATTTATATATTTATGCGTCAGAAAGACGCACTCAGGATAAAAGAGTGCCATGCCCAAAAATGAAATAAATCGAAACAATAACAACACCAATTTAACGAACGAGAACGGCATTTTTCGGCATGTCAGTTAGAGACGTACAACGCTCTCAAGTGGGTGGAACATATAGTGTTCGAGCAAGTAGGCGCTCGTATATAAGATTAATTTTTTCACTAAGATGCTAAGAGAATGGCGGAAAATAGTGAGCAAAACATACCCGTGCGACATGTTCATCACGATATCTACCCCGTTGTTGAAGCCAGTCCATCGCCAACACTTCTAAAAGAGTAGTGTTTCAAAGCACTTGAGATGTCACTTCAATGAAGCACAAACTTTCAAAAACCAAACTCACGGGCATACTATCTATCAGACGTCCCAATCGCAGCGAATTCACGTGGAAGTCATCGATGGACAACTCGTTCACTCTGCAACAATAAAAACTGATACAGGCAAACCACTGCAAAACAGCAAATTTCTCGAACGGCAGACTGACCGCTCTGTGCCGAAAAACTCTTAGATAAGGAAAAAAACCGGCGCAAAGTGGCTCGATAGAGGCGAGGAGGGCCGCCTTGCATCCAGTATACATTGGATCTAAAGCCGATTCGGATGCGCTATTTTACATACCCCGAATAAATACATCACGCAGATAATGCCATTTTTGAAAATTCCAGATCTTAAGACGATCCAAATGGAGTTCCGGATGATTCCGGAACTCCATTTGGATCGTCAGAATTCCGGATGATTCTGATAACGATTTTAGTCAGAAATCCTATCCTATATCTGATCCGAACAGAACCCAGTTATCTGAATCATCGGAGAAACCACTACAACGAAAATCACCTTTATCTGAACTATCCCAAGATTCGTCAAAAATGCCATTATCCGCATGATGCACTTACCTGGAGTTCGAAAAAAGACGGCTCCGAATTATCCGAATCAGGTCAGATCTAGTGCTTCGTATCCGGTGGATATTCAGCTATGTCCGAGAGAAAGGAATACTCATCTAGATCAGAAGTGGGCTAGCATAGTCCAGCACAAGGATACTGCACCGGAGCGGCCATGCAGTGAGAAAAGCTGCATGCAAATCGATCTACACTGCGACCAGAAAGTATAGGGACACTTAAAAATTGTACTTTTCGTACGCTAATCGATACCAATCGACCTGAATTTTTTACTGTAAAATTCGTTACGGCAAAGAAGTTTGAAGCAAAAGATTTTAGCGAAATCGGTTTGATGTGAGCTAAATAAAAAAATAAAATATGGAGACACACCATTTTCAATTGACCAGAAAGTATAGGGACACTATACTTTCTAGTCAATTGGTAAAAAACAACTTCATTGTCAAGATAAAAACAGCCGTTGATAACTGGTACTCAATTGGTCCTCCGCGGTTCATTGCAACATCTACAAGTCGGGCTGGCATCGAAGCAGCATGATTTCAAAGTGTTTGTAGAGGAAGTTCATCCCAAGTGCGTAGAATTGCTGATCGAAGTCCTTGCAGAGAAGAATATGTCTGGTTATGCTCGTAAATCTTCCTTACAAGGTGTCCCCAGATATTTTCCATTGGGTTCATATCGGGAGAACATGCAGGCCAGTCGAAAACTTCAACAGAATTTCTTCTGAGGAAGCCTTTTATGGATCTGCTGGCATACGGCGGTGCATCGTCCTGTTGAAAAACCCATCCCTGACCAGCATTATGTTGAAGGAATGGGAGCAGATGAGTTTCCAACAGTTGCTGCTATTCATCTGCGTCCATCCTTGCTGACGTGAAGGCAATAGGGAGCTTTCCTTCTGCGTGGAATGCCGCCCACACCATAACTATTCCTTCTTAGGAAATACTCCTTCTCCTTGCGTAAGTCATGCCAGTGGAATCGGTTCCCATCTGGACCATCGAGGTTAAAGCGCTTTTCGTCCGAGAAGATCACCTGAACTATGAAATGTTGAAATACATAGCGTCAGAACTGACAACGCAAAGAATCTGCCTTAGTCCAAAGACGTCGTTTGTTCCTAGAGACGAACTCGAGCCTGTTCTTTTTGTGCGTTTCTTCAAACGTGGAGCAGAACGGAGCTGGGTATATACAACATTCCCATTGCGTTTTAAGCAGCACCAAATCGTTTCTTTCGAGACTTTCTTACTCAAACTCTTGCGCACTTCCTCCATACTGATTGATTTATTGGAAACCATTCGCACGTTTTGCCTCTCGTCTCGAGTCGAAAGAAGCCTGGAACGTCCTGAAGACTTCCTTGAGTGATATAGGTCAGGACTGCGTAGAAATTTGCTAATAACGTTCTTTGATCGTCCCAGTTGAGTCGAAATTTGGCGTATGCTGAGTCCTGCATCTCTGAGGGCCTTGATTTAAGCTTGTTCCTCTATTGATAGCATCGACCCGCGGCCCATCCTTACAATGAGCAAATTATGAGGCAGTATATTGCACAGCAAAATAGTTTTCAACAACGTACCTTTCTCCGCGCACCTTATTTGGTGGTGTCCCTATACTTTCTGGTCACTCAAAAACAGGGTCCCGTTACGTGATCCTTTCCTTGCCACCTCGGAGGATTTTGCCCATTTCTTTCGTATATATATTTTTTGCCGTTAGGAATTCCATAGTATAATTTTCAGATCAATTCCTGCGGGTAGCTAGCAGAATTACGCAATTTGCTGGTGTCCCTATACTTTCCGGTCGCAGTGTATGTTCCTGGCTTCGGGTCGCGATTGGACAAGCCAAGCATTCCACTGCCCCGGACCCGGCTTGTCTAATCACGGTAATCGGCGAATTTATATCAGATATATTGTAGTATTTGTCTGGTAAGGATAAAACGCAGATTTATCCATCGGTTCACCACCTGAAGTCATTATATAGGAGAAGCACTCATTCAATTTGTCTTCTCAGTATTTCGTAAAGTATCAAGACCCATCATAAAAAAGATCTTAACGCCGGTGTTTTTCATGGACATTTTTGTTTCGGCCTGACGTTTTGGCCGAACATTCGCCTTCAGGGGCCCATGAATCCATCACAGTAAGAGCGACCTGACCTTGCCGTTAACTGACCATCTTTCATTAAAAACGTTATAAATGAAAGGATGAAGGCTGAAAGGCGGCGTAAATGAATCCCTTTTGTGAGTTGCGCCACATCTTACGGGTTACAGAGGAGGCAGTTTGAATGCGTATTCGGCCTATACAATAATTTGCGGAGACAGTGAACAAGTCAGTGTTTATCCTTCCCAGACAAGTTTTCCACCAATTAACCGACACCGGAAGGGAAAAAGACTTGCTTCGTGTCGACGAGACCCGAACCGAGAACTATCCCTGCGGGGTCAACGCAACAGTCGGCACCTCTTCCGACTGCGCATCGCCATCCAAAACGCCATGCCAAAAAAATCCGCCTAAAACCTCGTGTTCCCCACAACATTGATACACACACCAGATGAGTTTGAAGCTGTGGTGATTACAGAGCAGGAAGCTCTTACCAGGAATGGAAAACTGCAGCGTAAAGTATGACGAACGAAACCCTAGTGAGGATTTCCAAAACCACATAACGTAAAACATTTGTCTTCAGCTTCTCTCTTCTTGGAACTTCGACATGGTAAGTTTCTGCTGTTTATGTTAGTGCTATGCTCACACGAGGTTTAGGTGTATACTTATTTCCGCCTTTCGAGTGGACGATCGTCATCTGAGGCTCGTGAATCCACCACAGCTGGGGCGTAGTCGCCCTGTCGTCAGCAGGCCAGCAAGACGATTCTGTTCGATTCTAATCGCCTTGCTGGCCAACTGACGACAGGGCCACCACCTCCAGCTGTGATGGATTCATCAGCCTCTGATGACGACGGTTCAGTGGAAAGGCCGAAACATACCATTTTCACGTCGAATTGGACACTCTTCTAAGCGTATGCTTAAGACTTTTGAAATCAAAGCGAACGCTTCCAAACTGAAAGGACATTAAGGCAGGTTGCTATAGACTAACTAAGATGGTTAGAATAATTTTTTATTCAGGAAAAATTTGGTATGACTCTTTGAAATTTTTTAGTTCACTTGCCACAAGATGTTATCAATTTTGTAAAAATTTTACTTTTTGAGGAAAAATAATGAAGTAAATTTTGTTTCAAAGCACAAAAAAGCAGCAATTATGGAGTACATTAAAAAATGGATTGCGCCATGCACTCGAAAAGCAAGTCGCAACTATTGTTTGATTGATAGTGTAAATACTCTTACGTGCAGCATCAAAGTGAAGAAATGTGAGTTTTTTAAAAATTGCTTGCGTAGCTGTGTAGCTTACAGATACCCCATTGTGATACCCCATATGAGCAGAAAATTTGCTACCAATCGAATAAAACTTAGGATGTATCGGACGAGAGCACGGCGCAATCTCTGTTTTAACACCAAAAAATCGCCGCTTTCCTGCTTTTAAAACAAGCTTTAAATTGTTGTTTTTCCTCAAAATAAAATTTTTATAAAATTTCAAACAATGTGTTCACTTATTGGGTAGGTAAATTAAAACTTCACAGAAAATTATACTAAATTTTCCTAGAACAAAAAATTATTCTAACCTTTTGGAGAGTCTCCAGTTTAATATAGAAGAAGCCCATATCGATTTGGAAAAGTCCGGTCTGATTTTAAAAGTCTTGGGCTAGCTTGGAAGAGTGTCCATTTGACGTTAAAGGTGACTAATTTGATTTGAAAGGTGTCCAACTCAACGTGAAACAGGTATAAACAATCATCTAAAACCTCGCGTTGGCACAGCACTGGCATAAGCAGTGGATTCAGGGGCCGTATGCACGTCTACCCCGAGTCTCCCCCGATGGGGGATTGGGGTGTGATAAGATATGCTGGTATTGATTGGACTTCCCCCAACGGGGGAACATGAGCACACGACCCCAGGAGATCAAACAGAAACACCTACGCTGTGGGATTCTCCTCATTGGTCAGCGCGGTTTTCCACTGATCAACCATCACGGCACGGAGCACTTCTTCCGGTATCAACCTGTCCGACTCGACAACGCTAATACTTGCTGGAAAGCCGTTTTGAAGGTTTGTTAGACATGATATCAAGCAGGAGTATACCTAGAGTTGTAGTGATATGATGAAGCCTCAGCGCAGCGAATAAACCGGCATGCCTCACAAATAGTTCACCGGGAGGATAACTGGCGATAGCCTCATTCATCTGACGCATGAAGTCGTTGTCCGGCAACGCTGTGGCATGCGGCTTTTCCCGTAGAAATATCCACTAAACAGCGGATTTGAGTAAACGGTGAGCTTCCACTTACGCCACGACACACATGAAATAATGGTGAAAAAATCGGACAATAAAATTCGGAAGATAATGGCCTCACCGCCTTGATCATCTGATAGATATCCATCTCGCCTTCCATTATAAGTAGCTCTGATGATGAGATCAGACGAATAAATGTGTCCTCTCTGAACACAACTATTATACCTGAACAACAAGGAACTTTTGAAAGACCACCTACTTCAAGTCCTTCAGATGCTCACGAGACTTCATTATCCTCCAGAAGTTCCACTTCAGAAGATGATAGGCACGATTCATCACCTGAACTGCTCTTATGAGCTAATCAAGCACATAAGTGATGCGGAAGAAAAGCTCCCACCTGAGGCAAGCCGTACATCTCAGCCAGATTCAGGTATCGAAGCACGTTGGTCGGCAGAATGTTTTCGGCCATTGCATCACCACATCGCTCAAGCACACTCTCCTGAATATTCGCTCATAATTATCAGCAATCAGGACTGGTAGGACAGTTACAAAGCAACGAATCGAGCAAAACATCATGTCGACGTTTGAAACTCTGAAGGAAAAACCATTAAAGTCTACTGTATGATTTCTACTTTGAGTACCATGTCCAAGCGGTCATCGACATGCTTCACACCGAATAAACGCTTTGGAAACCACTGCTTTTTGAACGGGATGAGACAATTTGTTTCACATACCACTTTCATTTCCCATTCTGTTTTCGTTTCGCTTTTTAGCGGTGTCCACTCCCTCCCGACTATGACAGCTCCGAAAATAATGAATTTCCTCGTGTTTATAGAATTCTAGCTAACAAGCAATCATTTTACCCAACAAATTTCAAGATGGGGTGAAGATAAGATCCACTAGGATAGCTCTCACCTTGGATTTCATAGTTTGGATATTAATATAAACGTTCTGCTTGGATAACATGGGGACGTGGCTACGATGTCTGCGAAAGGCCTATAGATTTGTTGGCAGCGCGTTATATGAATGGATTCATGGTCTGCTATTGGTGCAATATCGGCCTCATGATTGACAGACACACTCAACTGGCGCTGCTCTTTAATATTGTTTTTAACGCCGTTGTACGCTAAAATACTATCAATATCATAAATAAATAAATAACTATAAACACATACATGAAAAAAACACAAGCATAGTAGACGAAGACGATGCTGATGAGGAAAGGACGAGTTTCTGATGCCCATTCTCGCTCAACGGAACGAACATCTCCGAATGCTCCAGCTACGTGTATCTGGGTCGCGAAGTCAACATGGCTAACAAACTAGCGCCAAAGGTGGGCAGAAGGAAACGGGCGGCTCAGGGAGCTTTCAAGAGCGTCGAAGAAGTCGTGAAGAAGACGAAGAACGTCCGGCTCTGTGGACACCTTTTCTATATGCCCCGACATACGCCTCAGAGACCTGGGCTATACGAAAGCAGGATGAACACGCGGTCAGCGTCGCGCAGCGTGGAATCGACAGGACGATGCTCGGAATGACACGACTAACGCAAGTGAGAGAAGGCCTCCGGAGTTTCGAGCTTCGCCCTGAACGAACGATATGATGCTCTTCCTCGGGAGGATCCATTGGAGCACTCTGGCACGCGACAGGAACGAAAGGAAACGCTGCTAGCGCCCGATCGAGCAACTCTATGACCAAAGGGAAGACATGTGATATAATAAATGACGGAAAAGGATGGAATTATTAGTCGCAGGGAAAGCAAGTAATGAATCGTATTCGACTACAAATGGCATATGTCAAATAGAATTGGACGTAAATAAGATCGCGAGGGGAGGAACATCATGTAAAACGGCCCAACACATCGTTTTGTGTTGTAAGAAACTAACAATTTTATGCAGTACTGCTGGTGTCTATTGAAGCTATGGTGAAGTGAGCTAGGCCACTTCTGACGTAACTGGACATGTACATGCCTTTCTACCAATGCGAATATACACTGATTACATGGTGAACCTCCTCCGAGCCTACCTGCGCCTAAATTCGTAGTGTATTTATTAGTATTTATAATAAATCGCATTAAAAAAATAAATATCCATATAATTTAATAATTCAGCTAAAATTAAAAATAAATGTATCTATAATAAATAAATATGTATATATGTATAATATGTTATATGTACGGAAAGAAAACGGCGTAAATACAGTAACTGATACAGTTGAAAACTGTGAAGGGCTGCTATGTACACCAAAACAAGTACGACATAAAAGTAACACCATGACGCCTGTAGAAAACGTAAAAAGAACATAAGTCTGTGTGAACATTCATCCCTTGTCGTGAAGCCGTCCTGTTCGCGAACAATAAGATGGCCTTGACTATGCTCACCAATTGAAGCAATGAAGCAGCCGACAGCACTCCTTCAGCATTATCCAAATCGAGTTCAATCTGATTGTGGTAGAGTGAACCGAGAACTGCGTGTAAACCTAAACATAATAAATAGAACCTCAAAAGGAAGCAAGAAAGGTGCCTAGCAGATGTTTATTTCTCAGCTAGTTGTTCTATTTCAGTAAGCTTTGGGGGGGGGCAGCGTTTGAGGGGTTAATTGGGCTCTCACATGTACTGCGAATCACTCGATGTTTCGAATTCCGCCCGAGCAAATCAAGCTTTTATCCCTCCGTTGTCGGTGAACTGGTACCACCCTAGTATGGGGAGGATAAAATACTGGTTTGTTCATTGTCTGGCCACCGCAAGTCAATCCAAATGCGCACTCAAATTTCCTCCACGAGATCCCAGAAAGTATAAAGCGTGACCTATCCCAAGAAGAGATTAATTACCTTATACCTCTGTCATTACGGTATCAAGTATAGAGGACTGCGTTAGTTTATCACTTTAAGGGATTTGCCGTGCATTCTACTTCACCGGAATGTCGTGGAGGTGATTTGAATGCGTATTTGGCCTATACATGGGCTTAGGTGGCAAGCCTTGTGGTGGCAAGCCGGTGAAAAAGTCGCGTTCTATCCTTCCCAGACAAGTCCGGTACCAATTTACCGAACTCGGAAGGATGGAAGGCTTGCTTGGGCATGCAAGGGAAAACCAACAATCTGACTTGAGGCAGACAACAGTCAGCACCTCTGTCTGCGGCTTATACGCTCAATTAACCCCTCACAGCCTCGCCAGAAGTACGTTTTTTGATTCATTCACGAGTTGCTGGTATGTCTGCTTGACTTGCATTGGGTCTTTGACAGTGTATAGCTGTGCAGAGATACGAATGCGCAGAAAACGCTTGAAAATGGCATAGAGACCAGAAACCCCCAAATCTCCACCAGTCAGTTAAAATGCAAAAATGCGGCAGCGCAGAAAAACCAAATTCTCGACCTTCCTCGCATGAAGCAACATCACTTCCATTGCGCCCCGAGCCGCGTGCCAGCACAGGCATCGCGGGCGTACAAGACTCCCAAACTCGTGATGCGCCGTATTCCGCTGTGACTTCAAGAACCCCTACTCATTGGGTTAGCGACTTGGCAAAAAAAAAAAATAAACACATTGTTATACTAGGATTCTCCCAATATGACTCGCTCCCGCCGCTCGTACACACGCTTCAGACCCTTCCCTTGTGAGTGGAGAAATGGCTTTATGAAGCAGTAGGAAAACACTTTGGCAGAGACATAGCAAACGAGACAATTGAAGCTGCCAAGACGTATATTACGTGAGCGCCGGTTAATTGGAGGTTTATCGTTTATTAACGTAGAATTTTTAGGTCTCTCATCTTCTTTGTTTTGAGAATAGAGCTGGAAAAAATATCATATGACGTTCCTAGGACCAATCAAAGATTTTGATCCTTCACATGTAGGGCAGGATCTAAGTTTGTAGCATTGAAAAATGATGTGCCTCCTCTCTTGTCTTGTTTTCTCATGTTTAGGCGCATGGCCATGAAGCAACTGCTTAAGTGGTAGGCATTTATTGTAGCTTTTACTATGATGTTAACTGCGTGCTCGTTTTATTTCTACTTTTCTGTGTCGCTTTAATCTGCGTATTTACGACGTCTACCTGAAGTAACGTAAATGAATGAATGGGTACTATTGTACTTATGGTACCCCACTTAATCTTGTTCAAAATAGGTCTACTGGGGTAATTTGCCATGGGAAGAACGAATATCGTAGTCGATTTTTGCAGAAATGCCTTATACGCTCGTTACATTAAGTTCGAATTGCCTAAGGCCTTGCGAAATAGCGCGCGCTGGAAAGGGACGCAGAAACACGCGTCATACCAGCACGCAAGCGGGGGTCAGCGTGCAGGCGCGGCGACTAGCTACATACATCGAATGCAAGTGCAGTCTTATTTCCTCTTTTCAGATCCGAGCCTTATTTGTTTTCATATTGGTAATGGAGGGAACTCCAGGATGAAGGCAATTTTAGCGCGGGTGCGCTAGTGGGCCCACATTCCAGAGTTCCTTCCCCTGCCCAATTCTGTGGGGAGGAGAGCACACAATAGCGTTTTCAAGGTTTTTCGAGATTTCAAGGCGTATGCCCTGGCTAACCTCTGGTGCAGACTAGAGACGGCGAAATAGTGCGCATCGATAGGAGGCGGATTCTCTGCGTCTCTTACCGGCGCGCGCTATTTCGCAAGCCTTCGGCAAATCGAACTTAATATAACAGAATTATAAGGCATTTCCGCAGAAAACGACTATGATGTTCGTTCTTCCCATGGCAGACTACCCCTAGCAGCCTATTTTGAACAAGATCAAGTGGGGTACCATAAGTACAATGGTACCAATGAATGAATGAATAGAGCTCCTTTCATAAAATGCATAGAGGCATATTTAACGCAAACATTTATCTCAAAAAACTGAGCTCCCCAAGTTTCACCACTTAAACAGCAATAGCAAATGGAAGCGAAAAGGAAACTTCGGCTGAACCTACCTTCACGAGTGAGATTCTCATCCGGAAAATCTAAGTGGATAATGTCGTCTTTAGAGTCTTTCCAATTACCGTGCAACAACACCTGATAAAACGTGCCGTTAAAACAAATGTGTAAGTCAGAGATGTAGGCAAAAAGGTACCTCAAAATATTTGCACTGTTGCAGATAAAGCTTGTGAAGATGCCACACGTGACCGACGGCATGTACCGCTACATCGGAGCCTTCTCCCTAAAAGAGAAGACGGTATCACTGAAGAGACAGAAGAACACACCTGGGGCCGGATTCATCAACGACTTACGTAACTTTAACGGAGAATTGTAAGCTTATCAAGTGATATGGTGAGCGACAACGCGCGTTAAAAGCTCAGATAACGCGGCTTATCGCTTGATAAGCTTACAATTCTCCGTTAAAGTTACATAAGTCGTTGATGAATTCGGACCCTGAAGGGATAGTCTAGGTAACCGGCAGTGTGGGTGCGTGATAGCGCAGTCTGATGGTGAGGCGCCAGCTGTCGTCTGCGTCCCGAATCAGGTTCCTGGTTCAAAATTTCCACTCAGCCCAACCAAGCTTTCCATCCCTATAGGGTCGGTGAATCGGTACTACACTCGTTTGGGAGGATTAAAGCACTCACTTCTTCATCGGTTGCCATAATTCTTTGGCCCTAAGTGGCTCGGAGGGTCACTACGTAAGGAGTCCCAATAGACCATGTTGCGTGGCACAGGACTGGTATACTCACCCCTGCTCTGGACTGAGCTGAACCACTTCTTATGGAAAGATATTCATTTCCCCCCCCCCCCCTACGTAGGTGTACGACCATTTAATACAAGGGTAACCCTTCCAGAGCCACCTACCACGGACTCTTTCATAATGAGGGTGTTCACCAATCTATAAAGAAGTGAGTCGACCATCTAAGACGTGCGCTGCATGCGGATACCAACGGTACAAGAGTCCGTCGAAAGAGTCTCCAAACGGATTTAGCATTTAAATGAACCCTTCATCAGCCCCAGACCGGCTTCAAAATAAATAAAAAAGCTCCTTTAGCTAAAAAAAGTTGATAAGAAACCGACAAACCTGGAGGAATAACCGCTCGTAGACGTACTTGGCCGTGTCCAGTTTGGTGATCTTCTTCGGCGGAGTCTCGTTGACGTCCGTGGATCGCCTTTTTCGACTTTCCGTGTTGTCGTCGTTCGATTCAGTGGCTGAATCGTCGTACCCAGCCAACCGTTCGAGGGAATTACCCATCCCTGGGAAAATATTAAACGAATGGAAGGGAGCTGTCCAATTTTACGATCAATACTAATGGAGGAATAGCTTAGAACAAGACGCAAAGTACTCAGAGAATTAACGTGTGATAACACAGGATTATAAACGGCGGATATCAGGGGCCGTATGCTCGTCTACCCCGAGTCTCCCCCAATGGGGGATTGGGGTGTGATATAATATGCTGATATTGATCGATTTTCCCCCAACGGGGGAACACGAGCATAGGCCCCCAGGACCGCCTCACCGTAACCTTAGGCGTCCGGTGAGACGTCCACTGTGCAATCGCAGAACCAGGCTAGGGAAGGACTCCATGGTGTGCCATACAAGCTGCTCGTATGGAGACTGCTTTCTTCGCTCAGGGGAGTAACAGAAGACGGCGCGCTTTACCATTTCGCGACTGGGAATGGACTGATTTTTCCTGCCTTTTTGCATACTAGAATTCACAATTCCGGCCCAATCCTAGTGTGAGTGTGGGCCTAAACGAAAAAGGCGAAATTTTCTGGCCTATACTAGGCTGTACATCGAAAATATCCACGCCTAGCAGGATCCACAAATCGTTCTGCGCCCTGAACACAACAGCTTCCGATGACATCGTTAAGTTGCAGCCCCGTGGAACTAGAATTGCACCCTTGGTAATAAGAAGACCGCTCAAGGCGGCAAGACGCTATCCACATATGCAGTATGAACAACTAGGCGAAGTAGTATGAATGAGCATCAATCTTTGCCGTGGTTCCTTGGTATACCCGTTGTACGGATAGCGGGAGAGGTACAGATAGCGAAATGTTAGAGGAGTAACGCGTTTCTACTTCTGTACACAATTCAGGATGGTTCAGTGGTTAATCATTTATATGGGATGAGCAGGAAAGGGAGATAGGACCATTCGTCACAACCGCATAGGAGCACTGTCGCGTACGCCGCTATCTTCTGGCCATGGTGACCTGTTCCGCCCATGTACAGTGGGCTGGTGCCTCTTCTGGTAGAGGCATCGTCGTCGCCGACGATACTGCCGCCGGCGCCGAAACAGAGACATGTCTACATACAAAAATGTGCGAATAGCAGATCATTTAGTAGCAGTCGAACGGCTTTGGTAGTAGAAGTGACAGCTTGAGGGCGATTGGAGTCGGCTCGAAAGTTTACGATGGGTAACGGCTTGTTGATCGTTGAAGGCGGTAGGACTGGTGGCGGAGTACGGCTTGTGGAGGGTTGAAGACAGCGGGAGTAGTGGCGAAGAGCGGCTTGTTGAAGGTTGGAGACATCGAAGAGGCGGAAGTGAAGAGAGCTTGGTATAGACTGAAGGACTACGACGACCAGTTAATGGCTTGACTCCGGTTTTTTGATTCCGAGGTATTGCCAATGTTCTGGCGACCATTTTCGGTTGTTTACGGGAATTATTATTCATCCCATTGTTTCCTAAGACGGATGTCATCGCGTAGCTAATACTGCTACTTCCATCTTTTTGCGAGTTTACTGGACTATTCCTCCCCGATCTTTGACTGGTACTCCATGAACGTGGAGGGGAACTTCGGAAATTTCTGCTCCCCTTCGTGCACAGACTGCTATGGTGCTGTTTACCGCACTGAGAACAGTCAGGAATCTGACACTCAAAGCTGGAGTGGTTGGTTGAACAACATTTCCAGCACCTTCTGCCATCTGTTAGTATCTTGCGGCGTCTTGCTTGATCGGTGATCGTTCTGCAAGTCATTGAGTTATGATTACCCCTATGGCAGAACAGGCACTGACGAGTGGCAGAGTACCGTCGCCGCATGGTGCACTTATCTCTAGATGGGCTGAGCGCACTGCTCTCTCTGTGACCCAGCCTGCTCTCCAAGTACGCTTTAGCGGCAATCTCTTTCTTTAAATGAGCTGTGAGGTCACCGATTGTTTGGCTCTCTTGCGAATGGCTCGATAGCAGAACTGGTCTCACCACGTCGTGAGGAAATTTCGCTAGGATGATTTCACACCACATCGGGTCACAAGTTTTACGGACATCATAGCCTGCGGACACCATCTGATTAATCAGTATTTGGATCTGATCGAAAGCTGACGAGCAGCTTTCAGCATAACTGTTAGCTGGCTTTAAACTGATGAGTTTGTGCGCTATATGTGACCGATTTACAGAATGATTACAGTACTTTTCTTGTATAGTTTGTATAATCCACTCATAGTTTTCAGGCACAAGCTTTATGCCTTTTACTGAATCTTGTGCCTTTCCTCTCAGACTTTCCTTGAGTAAGAGGATTTTCTCCATAACGTCAAGCTCCTTACTCTTGTGAACAAGGGTCTCGAAAATTGCCCAGAACTCTGAGAAATCTTCAACGTTGCCGTAGAATTTTGGCAACGTCGCTTGGGGAGGCTTTATTGAACGACATGGTCGTGCCTCGCTTTCAATTACAGCCTTAGCAACCGACTCCAACGGTGTTTGAGAGGGATTACTGTCCTCAGTTTCAATCGGCTCTGTTTGGTCGGCCTCTTCTTCCTGCGGAGCAGTACTGCACGATGGAGCGTTTTGCAGTATTAGGGCTCTCTGTGAGATATACCCTAATTTTACACTCATCGTGTCCCTTACGCACTTGGATTCTTCATGACGTGCCATAAGTTTGTAGATCAGATTATCCGCACTAGCTAGCTCTTTATGCAGCTGTGACTCATTCTCTATCTGCTCAATTTCTAGCATAATGTCCTTTTTATCGGACTTATTTTTACAAATTTTGTACTCCTCTCGAATCTCTTTATAGAGCTTCTCGAGATTGTTTTTTCCCTGCTTCACTTGCTTTATACTGCTTTGCAAAAGTGCAGTGGTAGACCTACATTTTTCGTAAGTATTTTCATCCGTTAACGGATACTCTACTCTTACTGTGTACTCTGTGTACGTTATCACAAGGTCTTTCAGCGTTGACGCGCTGCTCATGATCGGGGCTCTGTGGAAGTGCAACGCCATTTTATGCGGGACTTCTCCTAGGTCTCTTTGAATCTAAGAGATAGTGTTCCTAGTGTCTTGCACACTGGGAATTTCTTTCGGTGATGAAAGAGATTTTTCTAGTGCTATATGCACAGAAATTTGCGGCTCTAGGCGTAGGGACGCGAGAGACTTACGATTCTCTTTATTATAGAGAATGCGATCTGCAATAGATCGACTTGCGGCTCTAGGCGTAGTTACGCGAGAGACTTACGATTCTCTTTATTAGAGAGAATGCGATCTGCAATAGATCGACTTGCGGCTCTAGGCGTAGGGACGCGAGAGACTTACGATTCTCTTTATTATAGAGAATGCGATCTGCAATAGATCGACTTGCGGCTCTAGGCGTAGGGACGCGAGAGACTTACGATTCTCTTTATTATAGAGAATGCGATCTGCAATAGATCGACTTGCGGCTCTAGGCGTAGTTACGCGAGAGACTTACGATTCTCTTTATTAGAGAGAATGCGATCTGCAATAGATCGACTTGCGGCTCTAGGCGTAGTTACGCGAGAGACTTACGATTCTCTTTATTAGAGAGAATGCGATCTGCAATAGATCGACTTGCGGCTCTAGGCGTAGGGACGCGAGAGACTTACGATTCTCTTTATTATAGAGAATGCGATCTGCAATAGATCGACTTGTTGCTCTAGGCGTAGGGACGCGAGAGACTTACGATATGGCTTATTAGGCCGATGCACCAAAATATACCCGTTGTACGGATAGCGGGAGAGGTACAGATAGCGAAATGTTAGAGGAGTAACGCGTTTCTACTTCTGTACACAATTCAGGATGGTTCAGTGGTTAATCATTTATATGGGATGAGCAGGAAAGGGAGATAGGACCATTCGTCACAACCGCATAGGAGCACTGTCGCGTACGCCGCTATCTTCTGGCCATGGTGACCTGTTCCGCCCATGTACAGTGGGCTGGTGCCTCTTCTGGTAGAGGCATCGTCGTCGCCGACGATACTTGGCATCCCTTCGTTTCGGCGAGTGGAATTGTAAAGAGTAAAGTCAAAATTATAAAGAGCGCAGGAGTATTAACCAAACGAGGGAAGCTCAAGCGCTTCACAGTGGCAACTGCATGCTTCTGGACCAAATTTTCATCACTATCGGGTGTGTTCTAGTTGGGATAGGAGAGCATACTCCACTCTGAATCCTGGACTATCGCGGCAGAACTGGAAGCGAACTAGTTCTCAACGACAACAGCGTGAACTAGCCCACGATAGGATCTTTCATTGCAATTTTCAAGCCGAGTGGTTTAGGAAAATTTTCTGTTTAAATTTGTTCCGCTTCTCTAGTGGTGCCCACCCCTGCAACTAGGATAAATCCTCATTCTGCATCTAATAGTTGCGCTTTGGTCACAAATAAACGTTACTGCAGCTGGAACTATTTGTTCAGCTAATTATAGAACAATTTCAGTGAAAACGAAATGGTTAATGGAGAGTGAGACAAAAGCCCAGCTGATTCAGCCGTTCTCCACTGCACAAGTGACCTAAAGCACTTCTGACCGCGTAGCCCAGTGGCTACAGAGCAGTCCCAGGTCGATACTGCTGCAACAGCGGGCCCGTCGGCCGGTCAGCTGATGCCGCGCGGGTTGTCGGCGGCGTCGCACAACGCCGCGTGCGACTGCCGCGCGCGGCACCGATCGCGTCGCCGCGTTCTGGGCCCGGATTCATCAAGCAGTGGTATAGGTACAGATATCGTAGGAGAATCGTACTCACTACTGAAGTCCGATCTAAACCTCCCGCGGGAACAGCTGATCTCCCTGGAGCGCCATTTTGACAATGGGGGCGCGGAATCCTCGCAAATGTGCGAATATGTCCACGACGATCGTCGAGTATTCTCTACCCACTGATATACCCCATATACCCCATGTGACGGGTAAGATTCATCATTTCATTTCATTTCATTTATTACGCTGTTTAAGAATCATCATGAATGCTTCACCGTGGATTCATCTACCCCTATGTCTCACACACCCGCGGGTGTAAGCGTTGATGGATCTCGCCCCAGGTCTTACTTATAACTAATTCTCTACTATGGTTCGAGTTGCGGGTAGATGTGCAGGTTCGCGGGATACTGTAGCGGGCGGTTGCTGCCGTTGCGTCGTGGATCGCATCGGCGTCCACGTGGATTCGATACCCACTCCTCGTTGAGCGGATTTAGCACGAGCAGCTTGGATGACCAAATTGGACCCCTTTCAAATGAAATTGGTCACTCTTTTAAACCCAAGCCTTCAGGCTTTTGCGATCAAAACGAACTCTTCCAAATCGAAATGACCTTTATTAAATAAATAAATAAATAAATAAATAAATAAATAAATAATAAAATTAAACTTCAGGCTCAATAAGATGGTTAAAATAAATCATTGTTCAACGAATGTTTTGTGCAACTTCTTTTGAATTTTTTTTTTAGTTTACCTACCCCAACAAGTCTAACAATCTTATTACATTTTTGTTTTCAGAGGAAAAATAATCAAAGTTAAATATTGTCTTAAATCAAAGCGACGAATCAACCGTATAGCGCATTAAAAGAACAGATCACTCCATGCACTCAAAAAGTTTGTCTCAACTTTTATTCGACTGATAGTGTAAATGTCAGTTACATGAACCATCAACGTGAGGAGGTGTACATTCCTTAAAGTTGCTTTTGTTGTACCGTTAAAAGGTGTCAAACTCCATTCAACCAGAAGTTCTGTTATCAATCGAATGAAAATCGTGACGTCTTGGAAGAGGGCATGGCGCAATCCCTTTTTTGGCTCTAAAAGATGGCCCTCTTCCCGTTCTTCAAAAGAAGCTTTAAAACATTTTTCCTTAGAAAATAAAAGTTTTACAAATTTTCAAAACTTCAAAGAAAGTTATATAAAAGTTTCCTTGAACAAAATATTTTTCTCACCTTTTGTTAAGAGTTTAGTTTAATGTAGAGGAAGATGATTTCAATTGGGAACAGTTCGCTTTGATTTCAAAGGTCTTGAAGCTGGCTTAAAAGAGTATCCGATTTCATTTGAAAAGTGTCCAATTCGACGTGAAAATGTATCCCACCATATTCATATATAACAGATATTGTAGCTAAACCAGCAATGAAAGACGAAAGCAATTCAATTCATTGTACATGGCAAGATTTTAATCCCAAATCATCGCATTATTTTCGCCCTTCTATTATACTTTGTAAAGTATACTACACGACAGTGATTACAATATTCGAAACGCTTTGTAGTTCTACATAAAATAGTCGCTGTTCGTCTGTCATCAGCACTTTTAATATATCAAAACTTATTGCTGTCCTGAACGCTGAAGAACGCCATTGTCCATTTTTGGCTCCTTTTATTTTTTGTTATCGCGGCTCAGTAGCGCTCGCCACCGTTCAGTTTTACGCTTTTGCAGCGCTTGTCATGTATTAGGTTGTCGGATTACAAATGACGTTTTTGCCCAGAAGGAAATTTCGCTAAAGAAGAAGAATTTCGCAAGAAAAGAATGACCATACCTTAACACAAGAGCTAATCTCCATTATCATCAATGACATGTCGCCAACGTCCTCGCAAAAAATGGTTTCCTTTCTTGAAGAACTCCGGTGGCTGCAACCCGAAGAAGTTGGCCACCCAGATTTCGACTTCGTCACGGTTCTTGAATTTTTTTCTCCGCCAGGGCGTGCTGCATCGACCGGAAAAGATGGTAGTCTGATGGCGTAAGGTCTGGGCTATAAGGCGGGTGGGGCAGATGTTTCTCGCTCAACTCCTCAATTTTTTGCAACGTGATATTTGCAGCGTGCGGACGAGCGTTGTCATGATGGAATTTCACAGTTACTGTGTCCAGTCCTTGTTGATGCAGTGTTTAGTCCACGAGGTTCAGTTGTTCCTCGTAAAGGTCTGCCGTAACTGCTTGGCCTCGATCCAGCACATCATAATGCACCACACCTCTACTGTTCCACCAAGCACAGAGCATGACCTTTTTCCGTGAATGTCAGGCTTTGTCGTTGTCTTCGGAACCTCACCGGGGCTCAACCATTACCCCTTTCGTGTGGTATTGTCGTAGAGGATCCACTTCTCATCCGACGTCACGATGAAGTTAGAAACCGCTGTTCTTGGTTCAGCGGATGAGAATTCCAGCGATGGCGAATGTAGAACCCATTATTCACACCGATTTGACCTTCTGATCGGCAATGGTAGAAATGATGACAGCCGAACCTCTCGCGAGCTCACGTTTAGTTTGTGTTGGATCTGACTCAACGACTTCCTCTAATTTCTGGTAATCCACAACTTCAGGACGCCTTTGGTGTTCTTCGTCTTCAAGGCACTCATCACCGTATCGGAGACGTTGAAACCATCGCTGGCATTGACATAATGATGAAACTTCGTTACCAAATACCTCAGAAAAGATGCGATGGAATTCTACAGCAGTTCTTCCTTGCATGAAGTCGTACAACTAGCTATCCAGCATTCGGTACTTTTGCTCAATAATCGTTTATCTTAAAAAAATTCTTTAAAAGGTCAACGAATCGGAGCGAAACTTTGAAAAAAAGATGCTTGCGGAAACGTTTGTTAAACAAGCTACACGATCCAAGAAAAAGAAAAACAGTAGCAGGGAAATGCAAACCGAAAGCAGGTAACACTTATAATCCCACAAGTTAATATTTGAAGCGTAAGAGTATCTTTTGGAAACGGGATCGCTACAAGTGCTGTAAGATTCTAGTGCTAGAAAATTATCGAGGATAGAATCTCAGGATACAATTTTTGCTATGTAACACTTCATTCCTGGAAGCGTGGTAGCGCAAGTGGTTGAGGCACCTGCCATTACGTGTAGCTGGTTCCAGGTTTTTGATTAGTACATTGCTCCCACGAAGTCATCTCTTGCAGACGTGGCCCAACGCTTTCTCTTATTGTTTGACTACCTTTTGATTTTAATTAACCAGCCGTCTGTGCGACCTCTCGGCCGCGCCGAAGGCTTGTTGACGGCTTCGCCGTGGTAATAACTTCTCACGATGAATTGTAGCAGCCACCTATGCACCTATGTCATGGTTTCCTCAGAACAACATACTAACTACGTTTATTGGGAATGTTAGGAAAAAACGAAAAAAATGGACGACATCCACAAAAAACGATTATTTGACCAATATCGATTGATGGCGATCGACACTTTAAAAACGAACTTCAGATTCGTGTTGAGCGTCCTTGATCACCCCTGAGGCTGAAGTTTCGTGCCGCTTGAACAATATCCTCAAAAATTCGCTAATATCGATGGATATCGATTGCCTTCCCTGCTGTGAACGCCTCCCGTCGATGATCATCTAAATGCCTAGGCACGGTGGTAGGCCGCCATCACTCCTTAACGACGACCAATTCAAAGCCATGGTGGAAGCTGATCCCCTGAGTCAAACTGGGAGAGAACTAGCACAGCACACCGGCGTTGACTGCAGTATCAGTCGCCACTTAAGTGCGATCGGAAAAGTAGAGAAATTGGATAAATGGATCCCGCACGAACTGACTGCCGGGCAGACGCTGAAGCGCCATGACACCTGTGTTTCGTTGAGGCTACGCAATCTAAGGGAGCCTTTTTTGGACAGGATTGCGACATAACATCAAATTCTATTGGTGTTGTTTACATCGACTTATCAGAGGCGTTTGAACAAGTGAGTCATTACAAACTTCTCCAAAAATTGCACTTCCTCGGTATAAATGGCAACCTACTTAAGTGGTTCGCGTCTTATCTTGATGAGAGACATATGACTGCAAAAGTTGGTCAAAGGTTCTCCAATCGATACCACTGCACTAGCGGGGTCCCACAGTGAGCTGTTCTTTCCCTACTATTGTTCCTTTTTAATGGAACTCCCTTCCTTGTTTAAAGTATCACCGAATGTAAGAATACAGTTATACGCCGATGACATCGAAACATACGGCTCTATAATAGTCTAAATTGTGCAGCAGTTGAAGAATCTTTAAAACACGCTATTGCAAAGCTTAGTGCATGGGCCACAGAAATGAGCCTACCAGAGAATCTTGGAAAATCCTTTGTGCTGCACTACGGGGATCTACCTGTGACCCAATACGAAATAAATGGTGTCTTACTAGAGGGTTGTCAAACCGCTAAGGAACTTAGCGTTCTATTCGAAGCCTCATTAAGCTTTTCATCTCACATTGACCAAATCGTGAAGAACGCGTATAATACGCTTTTTTCTATCTTTCGCAGCGTTCACAGCAATAACCCAACAATACTTATCCGTCTGTATAAATCCACGTTTTGCCCCATCTCGAATACTGCTCTCAGGTCTGGAGCCCATGCACTAAAAAGCAAATACGTAAACTGGAAAAGGTGCAGCAAACCTTCTTGAGACAGGTTACATCCCCGTGTGGGTTGCAGACACTTGCCGACGTACAGTGAGCGCTTAGGGCTACTTGGCCTAAGGACATTACTGTATAGAAGGATAGCCGCGGATCTTAAATTTTGTTTCCGTATTCTTCGTGGAGAGGTAAGACTGGCACCCAGCAAATTTTGGATCCTTAGACCTTCCAGTGAACCTTCAGATGGGTTTAAACTAGATTATTAATTCGGAATAGAAAGAAGTCGCAGTTTTCAACTTTGTACTGTTACGATTTGCAAGGTAGCTTCATTATTTACCTAGCGATGTGGTAACATCTATGGATGTCGCACATTTAGACGAAACTTGGGAAAAATTAACCTTTTGCGATGCATAGGAATTGATAGCGATGGATAACGTTATCACGAACCTTCATTCAGGGCAACTCCAGCAATCCAGCCTGGAAGCCATTTAACTTGTTATGGGTTTCAAATGTGTCAGGAATAGCCGACTTCATATTAAGTGCTTTATGTGGTCTATTATTAACTAAGTGAATTTTTCTCTCTTATTACTGGTTCATAAACATGTATGTTCTACGAGTTTATTCTTTTTATACACGCAGCCAAGTTGAGTTTTTTTGATGTTACATGTTTGCAAGTACTCTTCCTCGTCATGTACTGCACAGCATACTCTCCAGTCCACATGGGTTGTGAGAACCAACATATTTTTAATCAAATCTGGACCCTTGTCCTTTGACAGTTATACATTTTCACAACTTTTGTAAGTTTGATGGTGCGCGTTTCTTGTCCTAGTTGCCGGTTCTATGGGGTGGCCAGCGTACCCATGTGCCGAAGCTCCGGTACGTACCTCTAAGGTCGTCATAAGCTGGCTGGCGCGGACAAGCAAGCTTCGTTGCCTCAATAATATCCTGATGCCCATTTGCGTCTTGCCTAAGGGCCTCTACAGAGTCTCGCGGCAGCACCCCGAGAACTCGTTCATATCGCTCCCGCCGCAGTGGGACCCACGCTGTCGCAGTTCACGGCGGCTCTCACCCGCAGCGCCAGGAGCTGTGGGTGAGACCCGCCGGAGGGCGTGATAGAAGGGTGTCCATTATGGTTCATCTATGCCAAACATTTTCTAAAACGAATCTACATGCTAGGGATATAGTAGGTTGGTGCATAATCTCTGTCCATAAAGAAGCTTGACAACCAACAATATAATCACCGGTAGTGTCGACAAATGGAGGTGTATGGAATCCTGCATTTAAAATGTAACGCAAAAAAGCTTAGCACGATATTAGGAACCTTAATTGCACTGAAAATCTCCGTGACCGTCCAGTCACAAGTTAGCGTCTGAGGTTTTCCTTAAACACAGAAATGCAACAAGAAAGCAGACCGTTCTTTTTAGAACGAGGTCAAACTGCATCGGACGGACCTATCGAACTTAACAAGGCATCGGAGAGAATGCGTTCATCACAAGGGCTACCACACTATCTTCGAGGTGCTTGTCAAACGAGGAACTTTTAGCGGAGGTAGATCGACAAAAATGAGAGCAAGCGCAAAATGGCCTAGAACTGTTGAGTTATAAGAAGTGTTCTATTAGATTTCGGAGCTTAGATTCAAGAACTCCTAACTTGACTCAAAAAACGCCTCTTCACAAATGAAAAAGCGTTCTGCTTACTTCATCTCTGACATTCTTAGAAGTCGTAACTGCCGGCAAAAGTACGCAGTGTTGCGTACAGCAACCCTTGCGGCGCCGCACCACCCGCCGTTGTCATGACGGGTCGGCGGCACCCGCAAGACTCTGCTGCCGGCCTAAGAGATGGATATGGGCGTTAATATAGTTTAATGAAGTAAGCAATTACTAATTTAGGCTAACTTAGACTACCGACAAGAATGTATGTGTTGTAGCCTGCTTCAGCCCTGCTTACGTTTGGTTATGTCTAAATACACTTGTCCTCTCAACCCGTGTGGATTGGTCCTCGTATTTCTGATTTGATTGTGTGTTTTCTGTTTCGTTTCTAAGCGTCGCCGTAACTATCTGTTTGCTGTAAACTTATTCACTTTTTTCTCGCTTTTTTCGCTAGACTCGTAAATTAGTCACCCGGCTTATTTATGTTTGGTTCTTGGTTTAAACTTATGGCACGTCCCTGAGACGTATTAAAATAAATAAATAAGACAAAAAACGATCCTTTGTGACAATCGTCGTCGCTTTGCACAATGGCAGGACAAGAAGAGAGTCTCAAGGAGACGTCGAAACCAAGTCTCCATCCAAAGAAGACAGGGGGAATAGTATGGTGGAGAATGCTGGTATTGTCCATTACATGTTCTCGAAAACTGGGGGACCACCACATCGGAGAAGCACTGTGCCTAAATTGAAGTGATGCACTAAAAGTTTACTGAAAACCAGCCGGCTTTGGTCAGTTAAAGAGGCCCAATCATATTGCGACAACGCACGTTGCACGTTCCAAAAATTGTTGTCAAAAAACCAGGTGAATTCGGATACGAAACCCTGCCACGTTGAGCATATTCACAAGATCTGTACCCTACCGATTATCATTTTCTCAAGCATCTAGATCGTCGTGTAAAGGATAAAAAATTCAGCAACCAAGATGTTGCCGAAAATGACTTATGCTTTTACTGCTTCTCGTAATTCTGATTTCTGCAAAGAAGAAATGTGCAAGCTATTATCGCTTGGAAAAGATGTATTAATTGTAATGGTGCTTATTTCGATTAACAAATTGCTTCCGAGCAAAGCTATGATGTGTCAAAGTTTTCAGTCTGAATCGGCCATTTCATATGCACGACCTAGTTAGTTGACGCTCGGAGTAGAGGTGTAGAGGCCACCAACTCTAATAAGAGTTTTCCGCTTATAATTATTCTGAACTCCTTCTAAAAGAATTTACTTTTCCTTTTTTTGTGGATTGAAAAAATTATCTTCATCTGAACGTCTAGAATACCGTTTGGTTTAAAAAGTATGCAAAGTGGCTGAAATGTGTCTAATTTGGTATTGAAAGTGTTCAATTTGATTTGAAAAGTGTTTTTTGGCTTGAAATGTGTCCAATTTGATATGCGAAGAATTCAGTTTGATGTGAAAATGGTAGAACAATTGTAGTTCGTCATGACCCTAAGGTCTTCCGATGGTGTCCCCGACGGTGTGGTGGGATATCGGTGAACGTTTTGCTTTCGCTTCGGAATTCACAGCGTTTTTTGCGCTTACATGATGACATGACGGCGAATATCACGGCATCGATCTGTCATTCCGATCTGGCAATGTCAGCCCGACGATGACAATATTCGACGGGACGGCCATCGACCATCTCGCCGAGGCTTGCGCGAGCAGGGTGGATGACAGCGAGAGCCATGCGGTCGCTCTTCGCGTCCACGTCACGAACCATGACCGAACAGCGACATTGCGATCATGACACCTGGTAGATCTGTTCAGACCAATTTGTCGGAATGTCTTTACGATTGGACAGAGGCGTCTGATAACAGATGCAGTTGTGATGTCATTTACTTTGACTTCGCAAAGGCACTTGATAGAGTGTCCTACCAGAAGCTTATTCTCAAACTGGAGAGATACAAGTTCCACCCCATCCTTCTTGAATAGATTGCTCAACATCTCACCGGACGAACATTTCAGGTTAAAATAGAGTCTTCATTTTCGAGTGTAAGACGGGTAGTCAGTTAAGTCCCACAGGGGTAGCAAAAGCTTTACGAACGACAATACTTATGTGTATTTCAAATTCTAAATCTGATTTGACCAGAATTCCAAGGTCACGAACTTCTGCTATTTGCTACAGTACCATGTCGCTGAACCTATACTCTTCAAAATCAGCATTACTGATGTGCAGAACGCATGTTTTCGACAGGTTCACAGGAATCTCCCAAGCTGCCGCCCACTCCACCATTTTTGAAATGGAAAATGAAAGAGCCTGGTAGATCTTTGATTGATTGGATTCGTTATAAGTATCATGTACATATTTCAATATCATCATCATAGATCTGCATCTTGACGAGAGGATGGGACCTAACTAGACCTATTTGATTTTAAATTTATTTTTATTTATACTTGAGAGTGTACTACAAATTAAGAGAACACAAAAGCACTCAATGTATCTGAGCAGCAATATATTTTAAAAGAGTGTCCATTACAAAAGCGAAAACGTGCTGTCGTGAGAAATCACGTGAGAATATGAAACCGGTCACTCTTCGTATCAAATTAGAGATTTTTTATATATAATTTGGCACTTTTGTAAGAGTTTTCAAAATCAATTGGAACATCTTCCAATCAAAGCAAGCTTTTCCGGCACTAAAATAGGACTCTTTAAAACAATTTGAACAATAATTTTAAGAAAAATTAATATGGCTTTCCTTGAAATGTTTAATTCGCTTGCCACAACAAGTGAACACACCATTTGAAATTTTATAAATTTTTGGAACGCCTTCGGCAGGCCTACCTGAATCCCCAAACACGTTGAGCGAGTCTTTGGCACGTCTTCTGAGTCCCATGCACGTTATGCGACGTATTCCGCACGTATTCTGAATCCCCTAGCATGTAGAAGACGTCTAGATATTTTCCGCTATTTTCGCGACCCGTAATTTGATCAATATCGATCCATGGGGATCGATACTTCAAAAGCGAACTTTTGATTCGTGTTGAGCGACATCGACTACCCTAGGACTAAAGCATCGTACTGCCTAGCGACATCCACAAAAAATCGATAGTTTGATCAATATCGATTGATGGCAATCGATTCTTCAAAAACGAACCTCAGATTCGTGTTTAGCGACAGCGATTGCTCCAGAGCTGAAGTTTCCAGGCAGGATGAAAATGCGACAGAGTTAAATCTGCAATGACGGGGCTAGCGTTGTCGCTTTGTGGAACCTCTTTAATTTGATTATAAATGTTATTACATATCTTACATTACGAATTAACTAGCAAATAATATAGCCTGTAGACGATGTCATGTATCGTACATGTTCTGTGAGTTTATGGTCTTCTGTTCGCGCTCAAGTGTCGTCGTTCCGGTCTTTGTAGAGACTCAACGATAGCTTTCGGATGGATTTGAAGGGGTGGGTAGACGAATGCTTCATATTGGCGAGTATGCGTTGTCTTGGAAAATTTCGGTGCGGTACAGCTTTCTTTAAAATTTTCTAATTCACCTGCCTCAATAAGTGAACACAACGTTTGAAATTTTATAGAATTTTTCTTTGAAAAAAAAAGATAATGACTTAGTGTTTTTCTAAAGTGCAGGAAGAAGGCCATTTTTAGTGCTGAAATATGATTGCGTAATGCAACCATCCAGGACGTTGCAATGCTGCTTTTGATTGATAGGAAAATTTTTGTTTGCGTAGAGTAACACGGATGCTGCTACAGAAAGAAAAGCGCACATATTCTCGCATCGCTGTCTTAAGTAAGCACCATTTGCACTATCAATCAAATGAAAACCGTGACAAGTGAGTGGACTGCATGCGCGATCTCCTCTTTTAATGCGCTTAATGACGGTTCTTCACCTATTAGAGCAGTGTCTTGTTCTTCACCTATTAGAGCAGTGTAATACAAGATTTAGAAAAAAGTCATTCTAAATTTTACTTAAACAAAAAATTATTTCAACCGGTTACGGTATATGTTATTGGAGAATATGCTCTCTTCGATTTGGAAGATGCTTAGTTTGATTTCAGAACTGTCAAGCTTGCCTAGAGAGTGTCCAGCATTATTTGAAAGTGTCTTAGTTGACGTGAAAATTGTATAAGTAAACATCGTCGACCTGGCGCTGGATTTATCAACGACTTACAGCACTTTAACAGAGAAAATAGGGTGCGTTACGTTAGGTGTCTCCCATTACTGTAGAAGGCAGAACGACGCGCTCGATTACCGTAGGCAGACTTGGTGTCGCGCCCCCAGGGGTGTGCGTAATTACGATTTACGATTTACGATTTTACGATTTACGGTGATTTTTGGCAAATTTTTTACGATTTACGATTTACGACATTTTGGGTCGTAAATCGTAAATTTTCGTAAATGTGGTCTTCGGTCCACGGATAACATACGTCCACATAACGTGATACAATCCGGATTATGACGATGTACCCACTTTTAAAGACTTTCCTCATAGCTCATTGCTACTTCCTATTTACTTTTTTATGTTCTGCTGTGGCGCTGTAGCAGAACAACGCAACTTTGTGGATAGGCCGCTCGAGTTAATTCCTGGCAATGGAGCTGGGCTAGCCTTTTTTCTGGTCACACTCTAGTACAACATCTAACATTCGAGTGGCTTGAAAGCATTTCGTTCCTGTCCACAGAAAAACATGAAAATTTTCCTTGCACTGGAATGAAGATGATCATCTGCTGAACCATATTCTATGCTGCAACCACCGCCTAGTCAACTTGTAACTTTTTCACCGCTTGTTCACCACATAGACGACTCTTTCCAATGCACATGAGTAGAACTCATGCAGAGCGATCAAGGAATATTGGACTTGATTGAAGGCTGTGGAATAACAGCTAAACTGTTGGAAAAAGTAAAACAATCACGTTTCAATCTGACTATCACCGCACGTCATGGCGCGGAGTCTATTTGCGTGTGAGGTGCGCCTTAAGCAGAACGTCTGACATTTTCATGATAAAAGAGAAAAAGTTTGACACTTTTGTCTCGTTTCAGTGGTTTGATTGAGGCTGTTGCGTTTGCCCTATGCGATCCGTTCAGAATGCTAAAGACTGGGCAAAAGATACGATAGTGTTTGTTGCAAAGGTAGTGGAGAGCAGGACTGGCAAATGCAAGCAGTCATTAATTAGTAATGCAATATTTTGGAGTTTCCGAAACCTAAAAATTGCAAGCAAACCTGCGAGCGAAGTAAATGACGAAAGTAATTGCCTAGTATCGTCGAACGACGATCTTTCATTCCAGAAGTTGTGGTTGCCTTCAAAAATGATAAAGGATAAAGAATGACGTTAACCAGCCCTGTCTGCAATGCGCCTTCCATTCTTTCTATCTCTGTGGGATATCGTAGAGGTCATTTGAGCGTGGGTTTGCCTTATAGAATGAATTGCGGTTGCTTCCGATGTAGAGGTCAGTGTTTTATCCTTCCCAGGCAAATCAGGTACCAATTCACAACCCAGCACGTATGGAAGACTTGACTGACCGTGGTAGGATCCGAATCATGAACTATTCTGGAGCACGCGATAGCCATGCTCCTCCATCTTCTCTACCATGGGTTTCCCCTATATGTTTAAAATGTACCTTGTACGAATCAGTTAAACCACTTTCAATTCAAGCTGCACCTTGCTTCTCTACTTTACTTCTAAATTTTCTAATTCTAATTCTAAATGCCATAAAAATATCTTCTTCTATAATTCTAAATCAAAAATCCGACTATGATGAGTGTCCAAAAATGTGATCATACTCTTTCAATCGTCACACAATTCCTTCCCGTCTGCTACAAAAATGCTGCTGGTTTAGGTGTGACATACCATAGAGATGTACTAAGTCAGTAGGGGATGCTTGTTGGATTATTTGTGCAAATACTGTTTTTGTCAATAAGTTGTTACAGGATGTTTTGTTACGATCAAAACTCTTGCGCCAGGCGGGACTCGAACCCGCATCTTCTGCTTTCCCGCATCGTAACAACTTATAGCCTCTATATCAGCCGCTCCAGGCTTAAACTAATGTGTTCAAGCATTGTTACTAGTAAGGTCCTCAGCTTAACCGGTTCCATGCTGATATCAGCGGCCGGCCCAACCCCGTATCACGGGTGGGTGCTGTCGGACCTCGAGGATATCGCGGATGTTACGTGCGGTCAAACAGCGCCGGTGGTGTAAGGCGAACATCGCTGCCCGGAAAGCAGAAGATGCGGGTTCGAGTCCCGCCTGGCGCAAGAGTTTTGATCTAACAAAACATCCTGTAACAACTTATAGCCTCTATATCAGCCGCTCCAAACTTAAACTAATGTGTTCAAGCATTGTTTTTGTCAAGTTGGCCAGCGATCAAATTATTTTTTTCTGGCTTTGGATGGGATGGTTTTTGTCGGTTTATTCGGTGTTGTTGCGGTTGTTTCTACAAAGTCATAGTTTTATATGCAAGCCAGGGGCTAGTAGAATGATAAACATTTTTGATCGTCCAAGCAGTGTAAGCTTTTTATTTGGTCACCCTGTATAGGTGCCTTTTAACAACCGCGCGGCAAATCGCTTGTCCTGCGCGTGGGGCCGCACGCTGGGACCGCACCGACGCTGGAATCTCGCGGAAGCACTACTTCACGATAATCCAAATGAAGGTCCCTCTCTAAAGGTTAGCCACATATTGGAGAAGGCCGCAACAGGTTTGAAGCAAACCACCAAAGATGTATTTGCTGCTGTAATAAGGTCTGGAAAGAAAGGGTGCACGTTCGCCACGGATCGTGCAAATAAGGTGACCACATGATGTAGCAGGTGCTTGACATATTTTTGTCTAGATTGTTTTCAAAATTTTTACAAGAAAGTTATTTGTCTGCATGAGCGTTTTTACAAGATGTGAGTAGCTGTTTGGGAATAGTGCCGATCTTTGTGCAGCTTGAATAGTGTGTGGTGCTGATTATTTGTTTTTATCAGTGCTTAGAAGCAAATGACTGCAGGACCACAGTGCAGTAACATTGCTAGGATCCAACAATTCTAATGATTACTCGTAAACTACGAAAAAACCGAGAGATGGGCCGCAGCGAACAGTTTCATAACCGCGGGCCGAAATCGACCCACGCAGTCGTCAATGGGTTAAGATAGCGTTTTTGAACAAGCAGATTATTTTGGTTTCCCAAAAACTTTCCAGCTTGATTTGAAAGGTGCTAGTTGTGCTAGTTTAATGCCTTCCATCTTAACTAGAAAAGTGTCCAACTCGAGCTGAAAACGTCTCAATAAAGCATAGTTAGCTTCAATTAGCTTTAACATAATAGAAAAAAAAAACAAGGAAATTAGATGCATTATAAGTCAGGCACCTCTTACGATTTACGATTTACGATTTACGACGATTTTTTCGTAATTACGATTTACGATTTACGAAAGTTCGGATTTCATTTACGCACACCCCTGGCGCCCCCTCCCCCTAGCAGGAGTCACTCAGAGCCCAAAGCATATCAAAACTTGAAGGGCAAAGAAAAAAATGGAAGAAAACGAAAAAAGTCGTCAATCCCTGGAAGGAAGTCTGCCCACGGCGTATGGTTTGCTCTGTTCATCCGTTGCACCTCGTCCAAGGCGGGCTCAACAACCCGCCACGCTACCGTAATCGGGGGGGGGGGGGGGGGTGGCGCGAACTCAGGGAGGCACCTAACGTACGAGCCCGAAACTACAACCTACACAGGCACAACCCGATCATTACTAGACACGGGAAAACATTTCACACAGGAACTACACATAATCACTTCTTGACATGTGTGCAGCAGAGCGTTATTTTTTACCGGATTGGTTTCGCATGAAACTGCCTGAAGAAGATACTACGCAGAATTTCAATGGTTCCGGTACATCATTGAAGTGATTGAACCTGGAACAAGGGTTCGCATAGCTTCTAATAAGAGGGGATGAAGACTGGCATCATACTTATTCTCACTTAGGCGCTGCACGTGCATCTTTACATCCTACTCGAACTTCTTGTCCTCTTTCTTGTCCTCCTCTACAGCCTTCTTCTCTTCATCCTTAGCTGCCCTTTGGCTTCGCCTTCTGCCCTGTTGCTTCGACATTCGCGTCAGACGAATCGCATAAAACAGCTCTTAAAGATTTGGTACATTCGAAATTCATTGTTGCACCCAACCGCAAAAAGCCTTCGCGTAGCAACATTGTCAATTAACGACCCTTCTGTATAACTTAAGTGTTAGCAAGAACCGTAGAAATTTTTTTAAAAAAGGCATATACTACACCACATCAAGGATAAAGGCACTAAGGAACGTTTAGATTTATGAAGGAACATTCGGTGTATCGCGGATGGATCGCGACGTTGGGATCAAATATTTTGGTTATTATGTTGTAGTGGCTTAATTTATTGTTACTGATCAGCTTGTCACTCAGACTTGTACTGTTGCTGGCTTCGCTGAGATACGTTGTGGCGTAAACATAGCTGTTGAGGATTTCGCTTATCACGTTTAGCAATCTTTCCATATAAAAGCGGCAAGCGCATTCCACGAAGCATCCTCCACTTGAGTCGTAGGTCGTCGTCGTTGTTACTCTGAGGCTTCCTATGCGCTGCTCTGCGCTTTCCATTGCTGCCGTGGGGGGTGAGGTTGTTCTCTTTTTTATTAATTTGATCGATGTGTTTAAAGGGTTTAATTACCCAAGTTTGAGGTAAGGCGTTCAAATGTTGGTATTCGCGTTTTATGGCAAGTTTACAAGTGAATCACAGAAAAATTAGTGCATCGGCTACTTATATGGTATTGGATGACCGACAACACCAGAGGACTCCCAAGCGACGAAACGGTACGCTTACTTATTTTCATTTTCTCCTAGGTGCTTCGACGACGACGCAAAACAATTAGTCCTTCTACGCTCTGTTTTTTTTTTGGAGTTTTGCTTTTATATTTCCTTTGCGCTCTTTCACATGGCTGGCCTACTACCCTGAAATCGCAAAAAGCGCTCTTAACAAGACATCGTAATAACTCTTAACATATTCTGGGAAAGCACGAAAGTGACAACAAGGAGAAAAGTACTAAGTACTTTATCCTTTAATGTGCACATTTCTCAGCGTATCCAATCCCTAGCCCTAACACGTTAACGACCGCGCAATTTTCGCGCGTCGGGCCCGTGGGACCGCGCGTACTGCGCGCGTGTGACACGATATTTCGTCACCTTAGCTTAGCATAAATTGAAATTTTAGAACGCACACCGCGAATCTGATATCCATTCTCGAAATTTCGGTTTTGTTTTTGCAACATTCTCTAAATCTTTTCTTCTCCGCAATGAGTTTATCCCTTTCTCAATTTTGATGGTCTAATTGAAAAATGATTGTTTTTAATGCGGAACTTAGACTGAAAAATTCTAGAGCTGCCATCAGAAATCGTCATCATGAGACATCTGTATGACAATGTCGACGAACTAAACGAAAGTTTTGACGACTTGATACTCGACAGCGATCTTGGAGCACACGATAGGTTGAAATGTAACATGGTTCCTGCTGTGGTACCTGGCCCCGATCAAAAAAAAATACTTTGCGTCTGGACTTTACTTGTGAAGTTGATCTACTAGTGATGTTTGATAGCATCCAAGTAGTGTAGTCTGCAACCATGCCTGTTTGTTACCTTTCAATGGATAGCGACGCCATAATAGGTTGCCTCTGATATATTCTCACGCAGAAATGTCACTCGTAACTTATCGCAATCGAGCAAAATTCGAGAAGAGGATATCAGATTTGTGACCAGCACCTCAAATAACTCCATTCAGGTAGTTTGGACAAAGGTGCGACAACACTAGTTGGGTTGGGATATGAGTGGTAGCCGGTCTTAGTTATCGATATGAGTGGTAGCCAATCGTAATTTACCAAACGGACATCGCCACTGTGTTCAGCATCTTAAACAACCTCTCTAAGCAGTTGGGCGAAGGTAATGTCGCTCTTATCGAAATAATACTGTCGCGCACCATTGCGCGACACGGTCCCATGAGACAGACTGGCTGTCGCGCACCATTGCGCGACATTGTCGTCAACGTGTTAAGACTTCAATCTGCTTCATAGCTAGTTCTTGATGCGTGAAATGCTTTTACGGCTTCAGTTGACTCGCTATTAGGCCATGTTCAACCTTCCTACAGCAGCGACAAGAGCGACGGGAGCTGTGTGGTTTACACAGTTGCACCATAATTCCTATTACTTGTGGTCAGTTAACCAGTTAATTCAGACACTTGCAAACCGTCATATTATCTAGGGAAAAAACGGGGGTTACAACACCAAAAACAACCGGGGACGACGGCGAGGTTCCAGAGCAAGTGGCTATACTTCGAATCATTAAAAAAACGTCGCGGGCGCTCGCCCAGTGGATAGCGAATCTAAGGGAATCTGCTTAGGACACTCCTGGTCTCTCTATGCCGGGCACAGTGTATTTCGCTCAACGGGTCCCGCACTCCTTTTAAACGTGGGCCGAGGACCCTTGGCTGACACCAGCACCATTGGGAATGTTGGCGTAGCCCATTCTAAAGAAGCTCATGTAGTTGTTTTGCACGGATTTTGTGCAACCGCTTTTAGCTCATTACTGAGTCAAAATCCAACTTCAATTTTTATATAACGTCTATTACGACATTCTTTGCCCTATCTGACGTGTACTATATGTTTCACCTATGCTTAATAGTTGTGTTTCTTCGGAGACTTGATGTCAAAAGAGCTCTTCCGAACGTTATTTTACTTCAATTTCAAACTGGACCAATTCGCCGTCGAGACAACGCGGCAAATCAACCACGTGGGGCCGAATAGTGTTGGAGAAAGGACCGTGCAATGGTGGTTTGAGGAATTTCGTTCGGGAGATTTCTATCTTGAATTAAATATACCTATAAAGAGTTAAAAGGTTTGTTTCGCCACCACCTTCATATGATCCTTTTGCCATAGCATCTCCCCGGTGGCTCTTTGAAGATACACTCTGAAGGGGCAGACCTACAGCAATCCAGAGCGATGATTTGAAGGCATTCGTGGAAGCTAATCCATATCAAACAGTCCGAGCAGTTTGAGGAAGTTCTAGAGGTCAGTAAACCTGCTGTTGCAAATGGTTTGAAACGCCTCGGAAGGTTGAAAAAACTCGAAACGTGGGTGCCCCGAGATTAGTGTTATCGCCAGAAATTGTCGAGTATTAAATCTGTTATTCTTTGCTCCTTGAGTATCAAAGCGTCTCGTTTTTGGATCGAATCGTCACACTAATGAAGAGTGGGTTCCGTACGGGTGATGATGAAAATGTCATTACCATGTCCATGTCTCGTTCTAGACACCTTGTTGCTCGTAAAACCTTTTTGTATTAGGTTGTCCGGAAAGTTTTTAGACTAATTGCATGGTAAGATTCAAAACAAAGCACCATTGCCAGCCGAAGTTGTGAGCGGAGCGAACTTAGGAGATTTGTGTTCCATGTCTCCTGTTCCCAGTGCTCCCTTCGCAATGGACGACAAGAAAATGCTCTACCGACCAGCCCTCCGTCTACAGTACCGCTCTGGCCGATCCGCGAACGAGGCCCATCGCTTTCTACAGGAGTCAATGAAAGAGCAAGCCCCCTCTCTGGCGACGTGCTTCAATTGGTACCGCATACTCGACAACGGTGACGAATCGTTCGAGGATTCCCGATGCACAGGTCGACCACATACGTAGAACAGACAGCTCGTGCTCGCCATCTGCAGTGCTCGACCTGATCTTTCTGTGCGCGAATTTTAAGGCCCTACAAATAGCCCTAAATCCACGGTACACAATACCCTTCGGTCTTCAGGCAAAGTCGCGAAGTTGCCTTGAGTCGTACCACATGCCTTGACGTCTCGGGACAACTGGAAGCGTGTTGATATCTGCACTTCTCTCCTCAACCGCCACCGTATATTTGCTTGGAACGAGTCGATCGTCACGATGGATGAAAAGTATTGCGTATACGACAATTTGGTGCGTCGCAAGCACTGGCTGGACTTCGATGAGTTGCCCCTACCACAGCCGAAACGTCTTGATCACGATAAAAAGGAGTTTCTTTCCTTCTGGTTGAACATCAATGGCCCAGTATTCAGGGAATTGGTTACTACCGGTTCCATGGCAGACTCGAACATGTTCTGCGCTCAGCTGGGGAAATGAACGAAATCCTACGTGGTTGCAATCCCAGAAGAGGAAAAATTCTTCTTCTCATGGATAACGCCATACCACACACAGCAAAGAATACGCAGAAGAAATTGGAAGAACTCGAGATGAACTGGTACGCCATCCGCCATACTCGACCTGATCTTTTTGTACGCGAACATTCAGACCTTACAAATACTCCTAAGTCCACAGTACACGATGCCCTTCAGTCTTCAGGCAAAGTCGCAACGGTTCCTCGAGTCGTACCATATGCCTTGACTTCTCGGGACAAACGGAAGCGTGTTGATATCTGCATTTCTCTCCTCAACCGTCACCGTACATTTGCTTGGATCGACTCAATCGTCACGATGGATGAAAAGTATTGCGTCTACGACAATTTGGTGCCTCGCAAGCACTGGGAGGAGTTCGATGAGCTGCCCCAACCACAGTCGAGACGTCTTGATCACGACAAATGGAGTTGCTTTCCTTCTGGTGGGACATCAATGGCCCAGTATTCTGGGAATTGGTTCCTACCGGTTCCACGGTAGATTCGAACATGTTCTGCGCTCAGCTGTGGAAAATGAACGAAATCCTACGTAGTCGCAATCCCAGAAGAGGAAAAATTCTTCTTCTCATGGATAACGCCAGACCACACTCAGCAAAGATTACTCAGAAGAATTGGAGGAACTTGGAATTGAACTGGTACCCCATCCCTGTAGTCACCTGATCTTGGACCCTGTGACTACCATGTTTTCCGGTCTCTGCAGTCTTTCTTATCCGGAAAAAAGGTCGCAAATCGGGAGGAAGTCAAATGTGGTGTCAACAACTTCTTGCTGTCCAAGTCTCCGGAGTTCCTCGTGGTATTCGCTCTCTACCGGAATGATTGTAATACGTGATAGATCATAACGGTGAATATTTTTTGAATGACAGTGGTTGTTAGTAAAGGTATTAACTATACAATGTTCTCCGACATTAGTCTAAAAACTTTCCGGACAATCTAATAGTTGGTATGTCATTGTAACTCTCTAGAATTTCTCATGATATTTTCGGTCGCTTCTATACGAGTGTGACGATTTTGCAGCCCACGCTTGAAATAAACAAATGAGCAAATTAAGTGACCCCATATCTTTCCCAGAAACATGGATCCTGTTCACGGACGTGACCGTTTTTACTGGTATTGTTCGTGTTATCGGCGCCCCGCTCGTCGTTATCGAGTCGACGAAGCACACGTGCGACACAAGGTCGCCGCCGAACGAAGTTTTCTTCGTCGTCTTTTTCTTCTCGAAGCGTCGTTCTACAGAGAGACGTCGCTCGCGCTGATATGGTCTCAGCGAACTTCCAGCGGCGCAAGTCGACGAAGTGCACCTCGTTATGGCCCGATAGCGCCAGAACACGCGCAGCATTGATAGGCGAAAAACGACAGCAGTGCGCCTGCAACAGGCTGCTTCCGCGTCGAAGACTTCGCAGGTGTTGGAAGATTCATTTCGGATTCCTTGTAGACTACCAGAAACCACTTGCCATTAGTGCTAGCCAAGAGAAGGCTTTTTTGCACTATCGGTAGAGCCAGCAGGGGAATTCTAATCTCAGTGTCGTCTTTGAAGTTCATCCCGCTTGAAGAATGGAGTTCAACATTCATGAGCGATGAAGGTTGGCCAATTTCGTTTAATTTCAGCAATTACACATTTGATACCAATACCAATAAGATACCATTTTCAAGTCAACTTAGAAACTTGCCGAAGCAAATTGGACGTTTTTCAAATTTGTACCATTTTCATGTCGAATTGGACACTTTTCGAATCAAATTAGACACTATTCTAAGCCTAAGCCTAAGACTTCGAAAACCAAAGCGAGCACTTCCAAATTGAAATAAGCTTCTTCTACATTAAACTGAAGGCCGTACAAAAAGTTTAAAATAATTTTTGTTCAGCGCAAATTTTTGTATAACTTTCTTCGAAGTTCTAATTCGCTTACCGTTAGCAATTAAGTAAACACATTGTTTGAAATTTTATAAAATTCCCACTTTTTGAGTAAAAATATTGGTTTGAAGTTTTTTTAAGAACCAGGAAGGCGGCCATTTTTAGGCGGCCAAAAGGTGAGATTGCGCCATGCTCTCGTTCACGACGTCACAATCTTTATTCTGGTGACAGCAACATTTCTGTCTGCATAGATTCTTCGAAAGGTGATGTATTTTCGAAATCAAAACGAGTAAAGGAGAACAGTTGCGGCGTCATTATTAAGCGCGCTTTCAGCAAATTTACAGCGGAATAATCTCATGGAATAAGAATCGTGATCCTAGAATGTATACATATTGATCGTCAAACAGAAACGCTCCTATGTATATATGTATATGTATCTTTTTTGTATGTATATGTATCTTCCATATACAATTCCGTCCAGAAGTTTGTGAACGCTTCCATTTTTCGTCAGAACTCTCTTCAAATCAGATATAAAAATGTGAAATTTGGATAACAGGTAACAATAACAAGTCTTCTTATATCGCATCTTCACTGCTGTTCGACATCGACCCTCTACATATTTCAAGCATTAAATCGAAAAAACCGTGAAATCTGCCATATAGATTACAGCACTTCAGCAGCCTTCTTTATTACCAAAGTCAGACAAGTTATACCTTGAAACAATGCAGTTTTACTAGTAGCGAGTGGCAAAACTTCTACTATGATTACATCTTCATATCTCCTCGGCATGGACTCTAGAAGTTTGCTGATCACGTCGGGTCCGATATCTTCCCATTTCTCCCTTAATTGTTCACACTTTTCGGCCTTGTTTCTTGCTGTGAGACCTCCCAAACTTCTAGCAAGGTGTCCCCAAAGGTGCTCAATTGGGTTCAGATCAGGAGGCTAAGAAGGCCACAACATAAGATGAATTCCATTTTCGTTGAACAAGTTCTTCACTGCCTCCGAGACATGTTCCGTGTCGTTGCCCTGTTGGAAAATCCACGGCGTTTAGAAATTTCTCTGGCATGTAGAAGTATAACATTGTTTAAAATCTCCTAGTAGCATTTGGAGTCCATAGCTATATGGATATGATAAATAAGGATTGTTCCGTATGCAGTGAAGCATCCCCACCCCATAACACTTCCCTCGCAATGTTCAGTAGTTGGCAGTTGATACATTCTGTCGTACCTCGTGCCTCTTGGACGTCTTACGTAGTGTGGTCCACCAGATCCAATATGTTGAACTTGTTCTCGTCGCTGAAAAGCGCTTTTTCCAATCATCTATCGTCCAGCTCAAATGCTCCTTGGCAAACCGGCGTCTAGCTTTCCTATTCTTCTCGCTGATGAACGCTTTCTTAACGATACGTCTTCCGTAGAGTCCAGGAGATCTCAGTCGACGTTTTACCGTGCTCAAGCTCACATCTAAGCCGTGGTGAGTGGCTACAGACTCCTTTATATCGACGGCGGTCTGCCACGGTTACGCCTCGACATCCTCGGGATGAAAGAATCGCCTCTAGAAGTCGTAATCCGTGGCCCGCCTGACTCATGAGCATCCTCTGCTGATCAGTACTAATTTATTCTCTTGACTATAGCAGCAACTTTCGAAATTCCGCATCCGGAGAGTAGCACACGATTCTTATTCCATGAGATTATTCCGCTATAAATTTGCTGAAAGCGCGCTTAATAATGACGCCGCAACTGTTCTCCTTCCTGCTTAATATTCTATGAATTTCTTGGGTGCAAAGCACTGCGTTTAGCGTTTTTTTTTCAAATCGCTCAGTTCGTATAGCTGTTTAATGCGAAAATAGAGGTCTTCTGTATCCTCTAAACAGAGCTGATGGTGAGAAGAGCTAATAGTCAGACAGGGGTCTGTCTCGAACTTGAACGTGCGTACACAAACGGCTGCTCAAGTTTCGCAAAGACTGATCGTGATCATTGAACATTGTCGTCGCTCGACGTTCTTGTAGTACAGCAGCAGGTTCGAAGCCGTTCACGTTTTCTACGGCGTATGGTGTCGTAGGCATTTCGACGTCAACGAGAAAAACTTACTAGGGAAGGGTTTCGACCTGCTATGGAACTTCAAGTTGAGACCAGGATCATTAGACAGAGCTCGGAATGCTGATTACGAATATGTGTGTAAAAATTGCAAAGTGATACTCCTGAGCGAGTTATGGCTTGCCGAAATCGGGTAGCCTCTTCACAGGCTGACCGTTCAACACAGCTGACGCGAGAGTGGTGAGTCATCGGGGTTCCGTAAGAATGGCCCGCCAAGTGCGGCAGTGGCGCAGGGGTGATGCTGACGCTCGACGGGTGCGACGTCGTTGGTTCGGTTCCCGTAACTGCCGTTCTTTTTGTAAATCATAATCTATGTTCGAAATGACCTTTTGTTCTGAATTATGACACGTGTCTGATTAAATAGCCGGGAAAACTACTATATACGTTTGTAAAAATGCTTTAAGGCAAAAAATTGTTATGATGACATTTTTATTTACTCTGGCATACCAAATTCAGCGAGAAGAATGGACACCACCTTTCACCAAATGGACATAGCGCGTGAAGAAACAGCAGTAGATCAACGACATTTTCTTCTTCCTCACCAGACATTCTACTCACCTTTTTACTTCACACATTTTTTTGCTTTGTTACATGAATGCTAAGGTTGTTAGAAACTCCTCTAGTTATTCAATATATGATTTGGTCTCTATTTGTGCAAAATAGTGAATAAAAATGTCACCATAGCGGTTTTTGCCTTCAAGCATTTTTACAAACGTGTATGGTAGTTTTCCCGGCTATTTAATCAGACACGTATTATAATTCAGAACAAAAGGTCATTTCGAAGATAAATTATGATTTGCAAAAAAGTCGGCAGCAATGGCGACCGAACCGACGACGTCGCACCTGATGAGCGTCAGCACTACCCCTGCGCCACCGCCGTACCTGGCGGGCCGTTCTTACGGAGCCCCGATGACTCACCCTATCGCGTCAGCTGTGTCGAACGGCCAGCCTGTGAAGAGGCTACCCGATTTCGGCAGGCCATAACTCGCTCAGGAGTTTCATTTTGCAATTTTGACCCATATTCGTAATCAGCATTCCGAGCTCTTTCCAATGATCCAGGTCTCAACTTGAAGTTCGGTGGGAGGTCGAAACCCTTCGCTAGTTAAAGGACTGGCATGAAGACCTACATCAGTTTGTAGCCTTCGCCTGAAAAAACCCATCCAATTACTCGAGAGCGTTCAAAACACTATTTAAGAGATGTTTCAAGCTATAATATGCCAGCATTCCAAACGGAGTTGAAAGCGCAAAGCAACTTGGCATACCCTCTCTACGAAATCATGCTTTTTAAAATTCTCGCAAAGAGAATTGCCATTGAGGCCATTTTTGATGTTTCACTAACGAGAACTAGAGGAGGAAGACTTACGAGGAAGGTTTTCAGCTCAAGGTGAGCTTTTGCGATGCTACAGGGTGTCTCAAAAAATGTGTACACTGTTTAAAATGTGATAACTTTACTCACAGTAAAGGCACCGAAAAACTTGAGGACTCATATGAAAGCTGAAGCAAACTGAAATGTTACGACATATGAGAGGTGTGGAACGCGCCATGCACTCGTCTGAAATTTTGCATTTACACTCGATTGATTGTGTTTCGCTTGAAAATTTCTTCACAAACTAGCAGTTTTGATTGTTTTCCGTTTTTTTTTAAGATTAAAAACTTAGAAACACACTATGGCTTGCGGAAAATGCAGGGTATAATAAAAATAAAGGTAGTGTTTTTATTTTTGTTTGAAACGTTCTGACATTACTGCTATTGAAGCATTTGAAGATGTTTGCGACTCATATGAAAGCGAAGGGTAGCGAGATTGCTAAGGCGTGCAAATAGTCAACATTGCGTCATGCTCATGCCTGAAACCTTGAATTTCAGACTCGATTGATTATGCATGGTCTGAATACCATGCATATTACAACCTTGTTACTACTTAGCCAGATTAACATGTGCTGTGTTTCTTTTAACGTATAGAACTTGAAAATCACGTGAAAAACACGTGACATGCGAATTTATTAATTGCACGATTCAAATGTGAGCAGGAGCCCCATTTTGCATCACGCACTCTGTGGACTGATGAAGCAACATTCAAGCTGAATGGAGAGGTCAATCGGCATAACTGCAGTTACTGGGTGACGGAAAACGTTAAAAGATGCATAGCACAGGTAAATATGACCAAATATTAGCAAGATTGTAACAAGTAACAAGCACTCAGCCCACGCATAATCATTCGAGTCTGAAATGCAAAGTTCCCGGCGGGAGCATGGCGCAATCCTAACTGTTTGCACGCCGCAGTAATTTCCTTGCCCTGTGCTTTTATACGAATCTCAAAAGCTTCACTAGCAGCAATGTTAGAATCTTTCACAGTGTCTTCATTTTGTTGGATCTCCTGCATTTTTCGCAAGCATTGTGCTGCTTGTAAATGTTAAGCCTTAAAAGAAGCACACATCAATAGAAACGGCCACTTTGTGAAGAAATCATAACACGTATTCAAGCGAAACGCAATCAATCGAGTGTAAAAACCAAGCTTCCAGACGAGTGCCTGGCGCATTCCATGCCGCTCATATGTCAGAAACTTTCAATTTTCTTATACTTCCATATGAGCCCTTAACTTCTTCAGTACCTTTACTGTGAGCAAAGTTGTCACCTTTCAAACAGTGTATACATTTTTTTTTGAGACACCCTGTATTTTAACAGGATGTAGGATCGTATGAGCGGAGTCTAGAATTACAGTTAGTTTTTGGTAATGCTTTTTTCGAGACCTGAAAGAGAGGTGTGAAACGTATGCGCAACTATCATCAACCGCTACGACACCACACGTGACGGGGCTCGGTGGCGCAGCCGGTAGAACTACCACCTCATAGAAGCACACCGACGGGCTTTCGAGTTCGATTGCGCGTACTGCCAACGTTTTCGCACTTGTTAATTTATTGTTATTACGCTTTCTCATGATCACAAGAGTCAATTATAGGCGATCAGTGCTTGGAACGAACCAAGCCTGTCTATCATATTTGTATCCTTCATATGTTGTAGTTTTTCTCGTGGTCACGTCGATGTCCACCCAGGACCCTCCTCCATACCCACGGATTACGTGCTCAACAAAGAAGGGGTGGTCATTTCTTGCCAGAGAGAAGACTATTCCTCACTGGCTTTTGGTAGATGGTGCTGGCGATACGCATTTGCGTTTTACCTGTTTCATAGTTTTGTACCATAGTTGTTGATTAAAAGCGAAGGGTAATAAGACCTTTTGTTTCCAAAGAAATGATATGGTGCAGGTGCGCTTCGTTGAAACACTAGGCGCAAATGAACAGCCTTAGTTTGTTGTAAGTATTGATTGTCTAAAGTGAACTCCTATGATTATAAGAAAGCGTAATAACAACAAACTAATATGTGCAAATTTATTGGCAATACGGGGACTCAAACTCGAAAGCCCAACCAGTGTGCTTCTGTGAGGCGGCACTCCTACCGACTGTGCCACCGGAACCCATTTCGTGGAGTGTCGCGGGGGTTTATGAGTGTTGTGCACCCGTTTTCACACCTCTTTTCAGGTTTTTAAAAAAGCGTTCAGCTAAAACTAACTGTAATTCTGGACTCCGCTCACACGGCCCGACATCCTATCAAAATTACATCGCAAAAGCTCACCTTGAGTTGTGAACGTTTCCTTGTAGTGTTGTAGTTTAGAGTTTCAAGGTCTCAGGTTAGATCTAACTTCCTCACTTCTCAGAACCTTATGAATCTTAACCTGCTTAATGGCGAATCTGAAGCTTTGGATAGCATGTCTACGTGTCAGTTTATGCATCTTTTAGCCAGCAAAGGGCTTTTGTAGATGGTTTCAGCCGCATATTTTTTATTTTTAGTGTCTGTGTGTTCTACGCGTGCGATTGATTGTAGTCCACGCTAAATAAATAAAATAAATAAATATTAATAATTACAAGTCAAATCCGCTCTTAACAAATCTGGTCTCCACTTGAAATTCCAAGTCAAAATCTTTCACTGGTATAGAGCATAGGATTGACTATGCTGTCCAGAACTTCTTTTACACTCCTTTCTGAATACTGAAAAGGATGGTTGAGAAGTGAACGTTCGTTACAGCTGCATAAACAGCTGTGATCGCCAGGTCAGACATTGTAGCTATTCACTCCCTCCCACCTGTCTGGGTGCCGAAAATTCACTGGCCTTCGGCGATCGATCCCAGATGGATTCGCCGAATGCGTTGGTGGTGTCCGCTCGCCAAAAAAGGGATAGGCGCTGGTGACTGCATATGGTGAAGCGTGATTGCATCATTCTCGCTCGATGATAATGGACGGGGAGATGCGGGCTGCCGTTCTTTGAGCGTGGGCTTCTGTATGCTCCTTGTAGTCAGAGACTGTATGAAAAGCATGAAAGACGAAAGTCGGAGCTACCAGCACCCTCATGGGATGCGCCACGCATTTATCTTCCGCGAGATATTGAACAGGCAATTTGGCTTGTTTGATTTGGGTCAGACTTAGCTACGATGGAAAAAGCACTTGCTTGTTCCATTGGCTGGCCACAGCATGTGATTGTGTAGACCAAATACGTGCTCAAATCACCTCCATGAAATCACTTTGAAGTAGAATGCATGGCGCACCACAAAAAAGAGTTCAATTAACGCCGTCCTTTATATTCTGACCTCTAAAGGATCCATGGGAAAAGGCACATATGGCATAGCCTAAATTCTAGCAGGTTCGAGGCGCGATCAGGCCAAGTGAATCATCCACCGGTTTAGACGTCCATATTTTCAAAGGGCGTAACAATTTTAGGGGTATATTATAATTAAAATTAAACTGAAACGTGTCGATAACATCATGAACAAGGGGTTTAAGATTGTGTGGTATGTCCTCAACTTCTCTCTTCTTAAAATCTCGGCTTAGTTACTTCTTGTTGTTGCTAAGAATGTGCGAACACGAGGTCTTCTTGAGGTGGATCTTTATTGGTCTGACTAAATTATTTTTAAAAAATGCTGAAATTATTTTTAAAGAATAAAGGATAAGGATAAAGGATAAAGGACGGCGTTATTCAATCCCTTTGGGATGCTCCACGCATTCTACTTCTACGGGATGTCGTGGAGGCGAGTTGAATGCATATTTGGCCATACAGTGACTTGCGGTGGTCAGCCGATGAACAAGTCAGCGCTTTATCCTTCCCAGAGAAGTCTGGTACCAATTCACCGACCGCGGAAGGTTGGAAGGCTTGGTTGGATTGGCAGGAAATCCGAACCAGGAATCTGGTATCGGGTGCAGGCGACAGCCGGCGCCTCCTCTGACTGCGCTCCACGCGCCCATTTTTAAAGAATAAAAATTAATTTTAAAAAAATATTGAATTACTAAATTATTGTAGGTTTTTACAGAATTTCATGACATGACACATTCTTTTGTCTGAAGGCCTTTAAAGATCTACCTAAAAAAATCTCGACCTATAAAAAACCTGTTGGCACATTATTAGCAACAGCATGGTGTGAATTTCTATTAATTTCAACAACAAAAGAAAAAACTAAACTAAACCATTGCCAACTCAACGATTCACCGGTAGTTGAGCGCAACTTCATCACTAGTAAAACTACCCACTTTCAGCGCTCGCTTGAAATGAGATAAAACCTGCTGAAAGTACTTTTTCCTGCCGTAGAAATTTCGTGAATTTTAGGAGAATTACTGTTCAACTACCGGTCGTTTTCGTTTACGAACTATAGTTGTCCGTCCAGTTGACCTCTACGAGTGGCAAAGGTGATCTAAGATAGCACCGGGTCTAAGGTGGGAAGTGATTTGGGTAGTCGCGTCACATCCTAAAAATGCTGCTCTGACACAGCGGTCAACCGGGATGGCACCATGTGTAATTCACCAGTAGGTGAGCAGAACACCAGCTACAGTGGAACCAGCCGCTTGGGCAAGGGAACAATGCGTTTCAAACTCCCGTCATTTTTTTTTCGAAATTTTTTCGAATTCTGGGAGAATTACCGTTCAATTACTGGTCAAATTCTTCAGTGAACTATAGTTGCACTTCCATCTGACTTCTGCGATTGTCTGAGCCCGCCATGCAAAGCAAATTAAGACCGCTGTTGCTTGAAATCCCGTAGAAGTACCGGAGGAAAGTTGTTCATCAATGAGCGTTAACCCTGTCACCGATAGGTCAATTTCGTGTGACGAGTACTTGCTTTCCCCTTCATCGGACGTTCACCCGTAGTTGACCGCTAGGGCTCCATATCATCATCATCTCCGCTGCGGTCGGTGCTCCATCGTCCAACGTAAAGCAAATTGAGATCTTACTTGCTTAAAATCCAAGTGAAGGAGGAACCCCAAAACTGAAGAAAAACTGAAGGAAAAACCTACTTCCGCGATTTTTGCATTAGTGAAGCATTCATTTTTCGTCAGATTCCTCAATTTTTCACGAGTTCTGTCCTCATTTTGTTTCCTTTTCCTACTTCATCTTTCCTTCATTTCCTCTTTAATAACCAGTCTAGGTCGTTTCTTCTATGAATTTCATTCCTCTTGTGGTTTAAATTGGCATAAATAAAATAAATAAATGTAACGAAGGAGAGTCGTTCACAGTGGGCGGGAATCCTTTCACCTATCGCTCAATTTCATGCGACGAGTAGATGCTCTTCCACTTCACCGGAAGCTCACCCGCAGTTGACCGCTAGGGTTCCATTTCGTCATTATCTCCACAGCGGTGTTCCATCATTCCATTAGGTTGTGCACAATTAAATTTCGTTTTTAGACGCTCAACTTTAAAGTTCACAACTCAACTCAAGCAGCACTTCATTAAACAAAATAAAAGCCATCAGAATCTACATATTTCGCCAACATTCCGCGATATCTAAAAATATCTTTGAAGAAAATCCGGACTCCCAGAAGCAATGAAATCTTTGAAGGCAGGTTCTGCACCCGTCGGATCTTTGAACGAAGAGACCCATGAAGCAGAATGATGCGAATTTGCTCCTTACCAGGGAAAGGTTTCACCACTCCATGGATCCTCAAGTGGAGAGCAGAGTCATTAGAAAGAGCTCGGAATGCTGATTGCGAATATGGGTGTCAAAACTGCAAAATAAAAACCCTGAGCGAGTTGTGACCTCTTAGAGTTGGATGGGCCGGCTGCAGGCTGGAGCTGGCACGAGAGCGGTGAGGGATGGAGACTCTTTGGGAACGAGCCGCCAGCGGCGATGGTGGCGCAGGGGTAGTGCTCCAACTCGTCAGATGTGAGGTCGTTGGTTCGGTCCCCAGTGATGCCGGCTCTTTTGCACATCATGATTTATCTTCTAAATGACCTTTTGTTCTAAATTAGGGCACGTATTTGATTAAATAGCCGATAACACCGTCATAAACGTTTATAACAGTACTTGAATGCAAAAATCTGCTCGGGTGACTTTTTACCTTTTATTTTCACAAGCGGAGTCAAACTCTTATGTTGAACAAAAACAGCTTTACTACATTTCAAATTTTAACACCCACATTCATAATCAGCATTCCGAGAGCTCTTCCTAATGACCCTGGTCTCCACTTGAAGTTCCATGGGAGGTCGAAACATTTTCCTAGTTAGGCCTCATCTTAAACATTCATCCAGAAATTCCCAAAGAGTCATTCTTGAAACAAACAAAAACCATGAAACAAATAACCATCACATAGGTTTCAAGACGATATAAAACAGTATGAAAATTTATAGTAAAATACACAGAAAACCGTAGGTTGAAGACTGACGTGCGAAAAAGTAATTATTTTGTACAAAAAATACAAAAAGAACCTAAAATAAAAAATACAAAAATTTGTAAACACTAATGCATACGCGCCACGGTTTTGAACAGCTTAACGTCAATTGAATGGTCTTTCGGAGAAAAAACGTGTGGTGCACCCTGCGCTGATTAACGTCGAGCTTTATTCCATATTTTCACCTCAGTCAGTGAATTTACCCTCCGTCCTTACCGGATTTGAATCAGCTGCTGCTCAGTGACGGTGTTGACTGATGAATTCGTGCTCACAATGTGTCGACAACAGTCTGACAAAGGGAACAACGTTTCCCCAAACAGGACGAGACCCAGCACAAGCGGTGGTCGTTCTCTGCAGCGGCCGGCCGAGTCGGCGACTTCCACCTGGGTGCCCTTGGTGTAATTTTCGTCCGGCGGCTATCCCGACGGTGATCGTGAACTAGCCAGCTCGTCGTCGTGGCGCTCGCCGTCGAAAGATCTCATCTCTAGCACGCCCCCCGAGAAAAGAGAGATCCGTCTGCCCCGTGTGTCCTTTGAGAAGCCGATCCTTATCGGTCGCACGGTCACTGTTGCATCGCCGGCGCTTTCTATTTAAGGCGTTTTGCTCAGCGTCGGCTGTTCCTCTGGGCATTCGTCGACTTTTCCCCAAGGCGAATCTGCTCCCTGTCCCTTCAGAATCGTGAATTGTTCGTTCATATGAGCCCATTTCTCCTTCTCTTCTTTGGAATTCGCCGAATTGTCATCGGAGTTGATGATTCATCGATTTTATTGAGAATTTTCTGTGCTGTTTAATTAAATTTCCGGTCTCAGAACGACGTTCGATTGATGGGAAGCGCAGATTCAAAACATCCAATATCATTAAAATTTGGTTATTCAATCCTCATTCTTTCTAATTAGAATACTATACGCTTAGAGCTTACTTTTGCTAAAAATATTTGAAAATCAAAGTTGATCAAAGCCATCATTTAACCACGAAAAATAGAAATGAAATAGAAAATACGCTGCTAGTGGTTAATGTGACCTGCATGAGTATGAGAACACGCCGGTCAATCTGAAAGGCTTCCAATTCATGGCGGTTTCCTATTATTTGCTCTCCATAAATAGTAGGGTGGCCAAGAATATGGCGGAACTGGTACTCTGACTCATTTGAATATTTGATATCTCCTATATAAGATGTTGAAAGGTATCGGCGAAATATATACAATTTTCACGTCGAATAGAACACTTTTCAGATCGAATTGGACACTTTTTTAATCAAATTGAGCACTTTTCAAATCAAACTGGACACTTTTTAAATCAAATTGGACACTTTTTCAAATCAAATTGGACACTTTTCACGTCAAATTGAACAGTTTTTAAATGAAGTTGGACACTTTTTAAGTCAAATTGGACACTTTTTAAAACGAATGGAACGCTTTTTAAATACAATTGGACACTTTTCAAATCAACGTGGACACTTTTCACGTCGAATTGAACAGCTTTTAAATGAAATTGGACACTTTTCTACGCTAGCTTAAGACTTTTGAAATCAAAGAGAATTCTTCGAAACCAGATTGAGCTCCTTCGCCATTAAACTAAAGGCACTTCTCACAAAGGTTCAATTTGATTTGAAAAGTGTTCAGTTCAACCTGAAAATGGTATATCATTGGGGTGATAACAAAACCCAACCAGCTGAAGCATTCTGTGCTTAATTTTTTTTTCTTCTGTGCAACGCGAATTCCTGGTTTCAATTCGATCCCTCTTTTTTTGAAATCTTCCTTCTCGACCTAGAAAAAAGGGGAAGCAGTCGACTTTACTCACAGTTCTACCACCACAGTGCATGCTCTGGTCCTTGTATTCTTACTTTCTTTCTTTTTTCCCCTAGGCTTGTGCTGTAAAAAATAAAAATTGTGTGTGTGTGATGTTTCAAGGATTTCTTTTTGCGCTCTAGAGGGGTGATAAATAACAAGAATGGGGATAGCGGATGCTTGACTAAGGTCTACCGTAATCACGCGCAATACGTGCTTCTGGTGCAGTCACGGGCAACGCCTGAATTGAAATCTTTATTGAAATCTGGGGCAAGATTCATCAACCGCTTACTGCCCTCTAACGATGAAAATAACACGAATTACCGATGGTGATGAATGCCTATCAGGGGATTTGGCGGTATTTTCACCGCTACAAGGCGGTCAGCGGTTGATGAATCTGGTCCCTGCTCGGTTTTGCGGCGGTAAACACGTGATGAAGTGTCGTGTTCTCCGAGCCACTTCACGCCCATTTTTTGGCAAAAAATAGTCAGCAAATTGATCAGACTTTAACGCGCAGCAGAAGTCTCATTGCTTAATCCACTTATCGTTTTTCGACCGATACGGATCAGACACTTGCCGCCTGAGGCACCTAATTATCACCTAAGCCATTTTGCAGCGCAGAAATGGCCTCGTTCAGTTGTCAAGATGATTACCATGTTATAGACCGATCATTCGGCAGCTAGATGTCTAACAGTGTCGATCTGTAACGAGGCTTCCCCTTCAATCCAGCGATCCCACTACTTGTGGTCTCCTTCAAAGAATTTGCGGTGAAGTATTATCAGATTTTCGAGCATTTTCCAGTGCTTGCTACTGCTCCAACTCTACCTATTTCACTGTTTCAAACCAGCTAATTGCTCTGATAGCCATCCCGGTCCGCAATTCCTCCAAAGTCTTTTCGTTGCCTTGTCTCGATGCTCGCCATTATTTGCGTACTGTACTCGCGGCTCGTCCGTGATATCGCGTCGGATAGCGTGCGGGCGGCGAGGCGGCGGCGCACGCCCCGCCCCATCGCGCGCCGCGTCTCGCTCATTCATTGCTCGGGCAGCTTTCAGCGATGGTCGCCGGCAACACGTTCCTCTTCACCTCTGAATCCGTGTCCGAGGGACATCCGGACAAGATGTGCGATCAGGTGAGAGCATCACTCCATATACATCATCCGTAACCAGCGTTGGGTGAAGCCGGGGTGTGGGGGATTTTCGAAAGTTGAGAAGCCGAACATCGGTTAGAGTTGGGCTTTCCCGAGATTTTAGCTCGATTAGTAATGATTTGCCCAAGATCTGGGTGAGTTGTGGAGATGCCGCGTTGGCAGAAAGGTTTTCAAGTCCTTTACTACAAATTCTGTGAGGAAAACCTGGTTTTAAGTTAGTGCCTTAATCCAAGTATTGCAATGGCAGTGCCATTCCATTTCTTGAGTGCTTTATTATGAATTCAGGTGCAGCTGTGGTTGGAGAAATCTAGGCGCAAGTCTAGAGTGGGTACGCAACACTCCATTAGTAGCTTTTCCCAAGTCAAACAAGCGTAAATCTCGCCCTACGGTTACAATGTATGTATCCGTAGTTGAGGTTTTCATTTTAAAACTTTTTAAACAAATTGCGGGGATTTTGTCAAGGAGAATGAAGTCGGACTCTCCCTTTCTAGACTTTCACCTAGATCTGTCCCGATCAAAATCAGGCTCCCTTTTTTGTGCCCGTCATTCTCTCCATTTCTCAACTTGCCCGAAAGCCTTCGCAGTGTAAGATGAGTACTGGAAGCTAGAACAATTTCATATCTAGAGGTGGTGAGACGAAGCGCTCTTCGGTCTCTAAACAGTGGTCGCATACGATTTTTTTACTATTAAGAGAATTTGAGTGAGCTCTGTATTTCTACGCTTCAGCTGAATTGAGCTGAATTGCATCACATAATCTAATAATGCTAACCTGTCAGTGAGGTCACAGCTAGTAAGTGTTAGCTAGCAAATGCAGAACTCTTCGATGTATGGAGAGCCCGGGAGGTGCCGTTCAATATAGCAACCTATTCCTTTGTTTCTTGGAGTGCCTTCTGTTTGGGATTGAGAGTGAAGGGGATCGTTCTGATTTCATTGTGCGCTTTTGAAAACTTCCAAATCTTGCATGCATGGGGCTAAGAGAATTTTGTCCAAAATGGGTTGGGGATCACTCTTAGAGCGATGAGGCTTTCTTTCTTTTCTTTCTTATTATAGTTAACTATTGTAGCGCAGTCCTAGTGCTGGGCTAGGTCATCACTAGTGGGTCCTTCTGCGGCCTCATCGTGCGCTTATGTGACAACTGAGCTTTTAAAAAAATGACCGTGGCTGTAAAATTCTGGTAAATTGGTAAATTTGGTGGTAAAAGTGGTAAATTTGTCGCTTTAATAACTCAAATTATGATAGCAATGGGGAGTAGGGCGCATTTTAATGTGAGGGTTCTCTTAGCCTTATGGACGTTTGAAAATAGTAGCACCTAGTGCTGTTTCAAAATTTCAAAAAGTTGTGATCAAAATTTGACAGTGCTAACTTGCTGTGATTTCCAAGATACAATTAACCTAACGCTAACTGCCGAAGTTACTCATTCTACCCAGTATAATTTTGCTTAGTCTTATCTGGGGCCAAATTCATCAACCACTTACCGCCCTATAATGGTGAAAATACCGGCAAACCTTTGATATGATATTCATCCAGCATGTTTGGCGGTATTTTTGACGTTAAAGGGTGGTAAACGGTTGATGAATCTGGCCCCTGGACTGTTTCAGTGTTGGTAGGTATAGACGAATTTGTCCTGGATTGAGTGGATGAAGGTATGAGCCATCTAGGTCGTGTGATAGATGACATTTTCCCCTGATAGGTAACAGTCGCGAGTTTGAGCCATCGCTTACGAGTACAAGCAAAGTTTTGATGGTAGCTTGTTTTTGTTTTTATGCGAGTTCGGTTTCGCCATCGTCAGAGAACTACTCTATTCAACACTTAATTTTGTATTTTTCTATTTTTTCTGTTATTACTGGACGATGGAGTGAGTGCGCTGCGTAGACATGTATGAGAGCTCAGGGACGTGTCTCATCTAACATACCAGTATGTTTTTTTTATTGATTTGTTGCCGTTTAGAGACATAAACTGCGTAGAACGTAGACCGTGATTCCCTTTTTTCAAATAGGGTAACAGTTCTGTAAAGCTGGTGAAATGGTCGTCTTTACTTCACTTGCTCTTGAAGAAAATGGGAAGAAGTCGCTGCGCTAAATGGGCATCAACTGTAAGGATTTATTACAGCCTATGAAGGAGATATTAGATCGGTACCTAAGTTCTGTCGTTTGTTGACGTCTAACTTCAAACGTAAGTATCTCGGCTCAAGCATAACTGTATCAGGCGAAATAAGAACCATTACAATCTACACATCTTTGCCAACGAGCATTTAGTTTTTTTAGTAGCATAGAACTCCGAAGATCTAGAAGCCATCAATTCTTCAAGAGCAGATTCGCCCTTCGAGCTCGTCGTTTGCTCCTTCTACGCAACAAAAACGACCCGTTTCTGGAGCGAATTGTGACTTGTGACAAAAAATGAATTGTCTACGACAACCGACGACGAAGTGCTCATGGTTGGATATTGACGAAGCACCTAAACACTGTTCAAAGCCGAGCCAGCGCCAGGAAAGGTGATGGTGACCGTTTGGTGGTGTGCCACCGGTTTAATCCACCATAGCGTTCTCAAATCTGGTGAAGCAATCACGGCGGAAAAGTACTTCAGAAGCTGGACGAGGTGCACAAGAAGCTCCAGCAATTCTACCCAGCGCTGATCTTCAGAAGGGGACCGATACTTTTGCGCGACAACGCTAGGCTGCACGTATCGATGTTCACCGGCAGAAGCTCCATTCTTTGGGATACGAAACACTCGACCATCCACCGTATTCGCCCGACCTATCATCTACAGACAACCATTTTTCCAAACATCCCGACGGCTTCCTTCGCGGCAAATACTTCAGGAACCGTCATGATGCAGAGTCCGCTCTTGAAGAATTCACCGCTTCTAGATCTCCGGAGTTCTACGCTACAAAAATAAATAAACTAGTATCTCGTGGGCAAAGATGTGTAGTTTGTAATAGTTCTTATTTCGACTAATAAAGTTATGTCTGGGCCAAGATATTTACATCTGAAGTTAGAGGTCAAAATAACGGCAGAACTTAGGTAACGACCTAATAATTTCTTGAGGAAGGGGAATGCTTCGTGACTTCCTTTGTGCCTATGCATCTGTTTAGCTTAATGCTAGTACAAAATTCTGAGAGTACAGGGTTAGGAGGTAGAGGTTGTTAGGACGGATTTTCGCTGTTCTCGCAATGCTCTGAAATCAGCGCTCGGCAGCTGGAGCTGTCTTTTCCAATCGATCGCCGACCACGGCGGGTGCTAGTGCGCATAGACGTCAGTGAATCGCAGACGGCGGCATTCGAAAATGTCCAGCTCGGACGCGAGATGCACTAATTGCACCATTTACGATAGCTCAGGAGCTACGATACATAAGGAGCTGGAACCTGTCGGAACTTGGAATACTGGTGATGGTATCAGTGAATGTACTTCACGCACTGCTTTGTATGTGTTTCGGACTAGATGAGAAGCAAACACGCCCGCGAAGGTGATTTTGCTCAGTGAAAATATTGTACCATCAACGAATATAGCGATGACACTTAAGGTCAGAGGGTGTGACTATGTCCGCAGTTGTTGCTCTAAGCATTAGTACGGTTTTATTTATTTATTTATACAAAATGGCAGCTATGCTTTTGATGTGACTTTTTTTGAACTTGACCTCAACTCTGAAAAATAAATATGAATTTTCGGGAAAAGCGGTCAATTTTTGCGACAAAACAAATCTGCTCATCCGCGGCAAGTCAGCTCCGTGACGGCAGCCTCAGCAGGCCCCTTCTGCTTCACGTCTGGAGTACTCGCCACACTCGGACCCTTCCCTTGCCTAGTGCTGTGCTGTCTTCCGCGGCAGCCGAGCTATACAAAGCAGACCAACCCTTGTTTACTTATTTATTTAAGGCGCAGACAATTGTCCAGGATACAGATTCCAAGGAAATGTAAAAAGATAGAGGAAAAACTTAAAACGGGGAGAATGTGATCGTCAGCCATGTAAGTAACTATTACAAGCAACACATTTTGCAGGATACTTTAGTATTTAACATCTGACAAATCTTCTACAGGCTGGGGCAGAGAGTCTACCTAGATCTTCATCCTCGCCCAGCGGCAGATTTCTAAATTTCTTGAGAATTCCATAGGTTGAGAGTCTGACCAGTGAGACCTGAGCCAAGACTAATCAAACACATAACCGCTCTCTAACGGTGAAATGCTCCGATGCTCCGATGCTGATGAATGTCATAAAAGGGGGTTTGGCGATATTTTCGCCGTCAGAGGGCGGTAAGAGGATGATGAATCTTGGCTCAGGTCTCATTGGTCAAACTCAGCCTATCGAATTCTCAAGAAATTTAGAAATCTGCCACTGGCCGAGGATGAAGATCTAGGGAGACTCTCTGCCCAGGCTTGTAGAAGATTCCTGTTCCTGGAGTTCCAACTTTTCCGTCTGGGATTTGCCTTACCGCGCTCGTAGCACCGATATCCGTAAACGATTTTTATTGCTGATTATATTCTTGGGTACGAAGAAAGATTTTGTTAATAACTTTTTAGAGGAAACAAGCTACTATGGCGACGGTAAACATATTTCTGGAATATCATATCAGTGGGAGCAAAGCTCCAAGCTTTCCAGAACTGCCCTCTTTTCAGGAAAAATGTCAGATGTCCAACTTGAAGTTTACTTGAAACAGAATGATAGCACTCTCAGATATGCTCCCTCTCTCTTCTCTGTAGTTCGTATTTGCATTCGCTAAAGTGTCGTATTTTGTAAACTAAAAGCTTTTTCTAACCATAGTTCTTATCGTCGTTATCTTATTTGAATTTCTGAACACAATATATTCCTATTTATATGTAGGATTATCGAAATGGCAGGTGGTTCATCGTTTATTGGCTTTTTATGGAATGGACTGTATCCTGGGGCCGGATTCATCAACGACTAACCCGCGGGTATAAGGGGTAGACATACCCACAATGAAGCCTGCGTCTCTGACTCTTGCCTTATCTCTGCCTGACTCTTATCTTATCTCTACCCCTTATCACCCGCATACCCACGGGTTAATTGTTGATGAATCCGGCCTCTGGTCCGCTTATTTTTCTTTCTTTTTTTTGACCAATAAAAAAGCTTTGGTGTGCAATATTTTCTGTGTTCTGCTCCAAAAATTTCAACTATTTTTTCAAGACAAGTTTTCATATAACGTTCAGTTTTCATTTCATTTTTTATTCATTTTTTAAATTTGCCTTCTTTGGTTTAAACTGAAATTCATAGCAGTAATTATGCACAGTGGAGGCCCTCAGTGGTTCTGCATTACATCGGGTAATACGATGATCATTCCACTGCTATGATGGTTGTTTTGAACATTTCAACCAGGGGCGTCAAAGTTACTGCAGTAACTTTGATGAATCCGGCCCCAGGATTGAAGAGACGAGTTTCATAAAATCAAATATTTATTATACCTTATTTATTTATTTATCTTTATTTACACGAGTGCAAGTACAGTCGTGCGTAAACTGTATAAAAAAATCACCAAACGAGAAAAACAAATACATTCTATACAGGTTATCGTCATATATATGACGTGGACCACACGCTAAAATATAATGTCAGAGTAAAATACCAACGAACTCAATTAAAAAACAAATAAATGCAACTGGAGGCACTTTTTGTACACGTAAAAGTAATTTCTTGAAACCATGCAAAGATAGAACTATGACTTCCTGATTTTCACTCAAAATGTGGTTGAACTCCCTTAACTTACTGCAGATGAAGAAGGGCCTGTCTTTGAAATACGGCGAAGATGATGCAATAATAAGCCTTCATGATCTATTAGTTGTGATAGAGGTGTGGTAGAAGAAAGTCTGGTTTTCTTTTGATTTATGTGTTGTTACTACGTCCTACACCCATTTCAATATCGTGAAAGCTTCGATATCCACTGTTCAAGCTGGCTTTTTAAAAATTGAAATTCTCAGCGAAATTTCATTCAAACTCAATTTTCAACGTATAGATGGGCCACCTTATGTTGACAATTTCAGATCTCTGACGCGGTGCTAGATGCACATCTGAAGGTCGATCCTGATGCGAAGGTTGCTTGTGGTAGGTGATTTAGGATGTGTAGAACTCATGATGTGTGGCGAACACTGTGTTAAGTGCCTTTATCTTGCTTTGAACTCAAAATAAGTTCAAACCACACGAAAGCGCACGACGAAGTACTGAAGTTATGATTCTCATCAGAAGACGTAGTCTCGTAGTTTCTTCTGGTCGTATTTCCTTAGTGCTTCTAGTTCATGCTCAGTTGTTCTTGATGTGGTGTTGTGGTCGACGGTGTGGCGATCCACTAATACGGCTATTTTCAGGCGAAAATGAATGAAAGTGAGAGATGAAAATGCTGCTGGGGTGTGCTTGTCACACACCTGATTTATCACCCGTTTAACAGTTGCTTTGCTTACAGAAACGGTAACTAAAACGGGTATGATCATGTTGTGTGGCGAAATCACATCTAAGGCAAATATCGATTATCAGACGCTCGTTCGCAACGTTGTCAAGAAAATCGGCTACGACGACTCCAGCAAGGGTTGGTGATTTGTGCTTTGCTATGTGTAGGGGCCGCCGATGAGAGCCGTCATCGTCGGCGTTGTATGGCGCGGCGGCGGCGGTGGCAGCGGCGCTGTTCTGTCTCTGTCTGTCTGTGGTGGGTCGCGTTTCGACCTTTCGTGAAGCTGACGTGGTGCAGAGCATGCGAATGAGTGGAGTGAGCTGCCCTTTCGCTGAAAGGGCTTTAGAGGGCTTATTGTTGAAGTTGGTTAATTCATTCAGCATGTCACGTGGTGTGGGGAGTGTTTTTGAGAGAAGTTATAAATCTGACACACTTCATAGTCACAGCGATCTGAAGATCTTCCCTACAATGCATATGCTCGTAGTTCAATATAGACACACACAGCTCAAATTCGGCGAGAACCACCTGTATGAGCCTCTGTTGTACTAGAAAGAACACCTTTGTCACGCGCTCAAACTTGCCAAGGTTGCACTCTTCCCGAGCCTGTTCATAGGATTGAGTAGCTCGCGCAGAGCATACGAATCGAATGATCGCCTTGCAAAGATCGATGTTACTTACATTGTATTTCCTGCATAGATGACTTGTCGTCGCGGATAGCCACTCTACGTAGATGTTCTAATTTTCGGAGAAGTTTTAGTTGGCTGCTTTATTGTTAAGAAAGGTTAATGACGGTTCTATGACATTTCCGGTGCTAAAAATGGAGAGAAGTGGACGAAAAAGGGTGATTTCTGAGACAAAGAGACTATGAACCACTGAGATGAGGGTCGTTCTAAAGGCGCCAAATCTTCTGTTATCCTATTAGTCTTCGATTTGCTTGGGTGGGAATAAGTGGGCTACTTTGACACTTCGAATCAAATTGGCCACTTTTCAGATCAAATTGGAACCCTTCTAAGCTAGCCTAAAAGCTTTGAAGCCAAAGCGATCCTAATCAAATCGATCGAAATAAGCTTCCTCTACATCAGTAAAAGGGTTGGAATAATTTTTAGTTAAAGAAAACTTTTAGTATTATTTCTTTGAAGTTTGATTCGCGTACCAAATAATTGAACGCATTGTTTGAAGTTTTATTGAGCAACGGTTCAAAGGCTTGATTTGAAGAGCAGGAAGGAGACCATTTTTGGTTCAAAAGAAGCGCCTATCGCGCCATGCCCTCGTTCAAGACGCCGCGATTTTTATTCGATTGAGAGCAAGGTTTCGGTTTGCATGGAGTTTCACACCTGTAAACGGTGAAACAAATACAACAAATACATCAAATACAATACAACACATATATCTCCACCTTGATGCTTCATGTAAACGCATTTATACTATCAATTCAAATAAAAGTCGCGATGAGCGTTTAGAGTGCATGGCGCGATCTGGTCTTCTAAATGCACTATATGACTGCCGCTTTGTTGCGCTTCAAAACGGTATCTAATTTACCATTTTTTATTTAAAAATTTCTACAATTCTTGCGCTCATTCGGCAGCTGGACTAAAAAAATTCTAGAAAAGTTACACCAGCTTTTACTTGGACAAAAATTATTCTAACCATCTTGGAGATCCTGTAGTTTAACCTATAAAAAGTTCGTTTCGATTTGGAAGGCGTTTACTTTGGTTTCAAAACTTTTGGGCTGGCTTAAAAAAGTGTCCAATTCGACGTGAAAATGGTGGATTTGGTGGGGACGTTCTTGAGAGTGAGGACATATGTATAGGAGCTATGCGAACATCAATGATCAGCGGGCGATGTAGTCAAGGCCTAGTGTGGTCTCATTGCGTCTTTCCTTCTTCGGTCTTCTGGTGTTCTCGCTGATAGGGAATTAATGATAGTGAATGTCAAAGGGCAGAGAATATGGGTCACTCATGTAACCAGGGGCCGGATTCATCAACGACTTACCGCGATTTAACGGAGAAAATACAGCCGAAATTTCTGATAGCGCGGCTTATCAACAAGCGATATGGTGAAATGTCTCATTCATGATTTCGGCTGTATTTTCTCCTTTAAATTACTGTAAGATGAATCCGGCCCCGGGAGGGTAACTGGGAGGTTATCTTGTCGGGAACAGTTTCTTCTCGTGATTTTGTTTACTTATTTCTATAATTGCTCTGATGACAAGAACGGATGTGATGGAAAAAACTGGGGTCTGGTGGTCTTGTATTGTCGGAAGAAAGGAAGAAAATAGGGATAATAACGTCTTCTAGTGGGTTATGCCAGATGACTGCGGTCGACGAGGAAATTCTTTCGTGTCCAGGCAACTTCAACCCAATAGGAATACGGTTTGAAGCGCCTGATTTTAATCTACTTTTCCGCTGCTTTTTGTGGAGCAGAAAGAGAACTCTAAAAAGCTCAAAAAGTCCCCTCAAGTTGTTCAAATGGTTCTATTAGGACCTGGATCTAGACGTACGGAGAAGATTGCATTGGAACAGTGCCAGAGATAGGCGCCGTCTGCGACCCCATTCGAAGGTGGGGTGATGGCGCGCTTATCACTCTGTCGACGAAGCGAAGTGACAAATTAGTAGATTCGCTTACAGTTTGATGGGTTGCGACGAAATGTGAGCAACCCTAGGAAACAAAGCCAAGAGTGGTTGATTGGGGCGAGGGGTTGAGATAAGGTTGGGAAAAGAAGTTAGTTGTAGTTTCATTCACTAATGAAACAAACGTTCAAAGTTTGTCGGATGGCAGCGTCGAAGATTCATTTAGTAGCACCATATTAGTCCATTGATTTGTGGACTTGACTGCTTTGATAACGTGGCCAAAGGAAGGACCTTCTTATCAGTTCAACAGTTTTGCTTGAGAAGTCAGATAGAATTGAAGGACGAGACTAGCCTCTACTGGCCACCCAAAGTATTATGCGAGCATTGAAGAGCAGTAGGCGGACCAGCACCTTCGACTGCAAAACCATTCTCCATCACAAGAACCATTATTAGGCCAGATAACCCAGCGATTTAAGTTATGTGAAAAATTTCGAGGTCAAGTGCAGGGAAATGCTCTGAATGAGCGTATTGTTTGACACACTGGAGCGATAGCTAGAAAACCGAGTCGTACTATTTTTCGTCTTTGTTTCTAAATTGCTTCTAAAGCACAGAAAAGGAGGTATTAACCTAAGCAGACTATCCTTACCATTTCAACGGCAGGTCGGAACGGCCCAAGTGTTGTATATGGGCAGAATCGCCTCTATCTGGGAAACAACAAAATGCAAATATCTCGACCCAATACAACTCTGCGCAGTGTTAGGGACGACGGAAGCTTGGCCTTTGGTGGCGGTAACCCTCTGCCTGCGCGCGAACGGTGGGCTCAAGTTGGCTGGAAACAGCGATGACGAGCGAGCGGTGGTGGCGCAGTGGATAGAGGGGCGGCATAATCCCCATGATCGCTGTTTCTAGCCAACTTGAGCTCGCCTCTGCGTGCAGGCATAGGGAAAACGCCCCAACGGCCCATCGTCCCTAACTGTGCACAGAGTTGTATCGGGGTGGTGAATTAGCCGTTTCTCTGTGCTTAGCCTCTAACTCCTTTATCTAACTTCAGTGACCGCATTGTCTGGCCCTAGTAATTGTTCATGCGATGGAGAATGGTTTCGCTGTCGAGTGCATCTCCGTGAACTGCCCTTCTATGTCATCCTAATAATACTTTGGGTGACTGGAGGACAGATGTCGGACTTCGACTCTGCTTGACTTCTTAACTAACACTGTTGAACTGATAACGGAGGTGGTCCATTGGTGACGTTATCAAGGTATAAATAGAGGAGTGTAATTGCGCTGTAGAAGGGGTTAGCCTTGTTAGTTAGGCGCTATTGTGGTCTATTGTGCGAAAGGCCTATCTCTTCAGATTGTTTCTCGATAAATGGGGTATCTCAGTTTAATTACGGTATTTGAATAATACATTTTTATCGTTAGCTGTGGTAAATTATTAAAGTTCATTACGAAAACGAAGAAAGCGAAGAATCATGCGGGATGTTTTGTTTGAGGTTGCTACATGCACTTTCACAGCATATTGTGCAGTTGCTTGGTCAGTACTGTAGTTGTTAGTTCGGTAAAACAAGGGTTGTCAAGAGCGAGTAAGTCAATCACACTGGAAACGATAACCGAGGAAGAACGAGACACAAAATAAGACCCAAAAGTTTCGAGTGTTCTCAATTCCTTACATCTAGCCCGGTTATCGTTCGCAATAAGACGCGTTCTATCCAATGGTCCAAACCACGCGTCACCCTATATCGTCATCAGCGCCCAGCTGTGGTTGATCGTCCTGCAGAGCGGCGTTTTTTAGACTCCTGGTTCGAACAGTATGAAGCAGAACGGGTGACTTTTTTCTGCTGGAATTTCAGTTTCGCTGTGATGGGTATTCAGGGGCCGGATTCATCAACGAATTACGTAACTTTAACGGAGAATTGTAAACAAAAGGTTCAGATAACGCGGCTTATCGCTCACCATATCGCTTGATAAGTCGCGTTATCTGAGCTTTTCGCTTACACTCCGTTAAAGTTACATAAGTTTGATAAATCCGCCCCAGCATGGGATACTGCGCTGCTACATTGTAGCATGTATGCAAAATCAACTGCATCATCCCCCGTAAGTGTAGTGGCCGTATTTCATCCAAATAGCTTGATTCCTTTCGGATTAACATTCCAGCACTGAAAAATCGCCACAGTATAGTAGAAGGGGCGCTGACTCCCTTGCACCAGAATACTCCCAGTTCGCGGCTCTGGGGATTGATTACCACCAGACAGGCCAACCTTCTACTCACCATTGGCCGGATTCATTAACGACTTACAGAGATTTGACAGAGAAATTACAGCGGAAAATCCTTATAACGTCAACATTTCACCATATCGCTTGTTGATAATTCTCGTTTTCTCAGGAGCTTTTGCTGTGATTTCTCTGCCAAATCTCTGTAAATGGTGATGATTCCGGCCCTTGAAGTCGATCAATGTTAGGGTTGGAGACTTATCTGAGATGAAACACTGAGGGCCTGTTCATACTTCGCGACAGCAGCGACGAGAGCGGAAGTATGAACAGGCGACGGCAGCGACTGGAGCGACAGCGCCGGCGCCCAAGCATTAACACTTCGGCGGCGCGCTCGTTTTTAATCGATATGCATGTTTTGCACGGGCGACAAGTCGCTCTTGTCGCGAAGTATGAACAAGCCCTGATTTGTTTATCGTCTGGCCAGTGAATTGGTAACATACACACTCCAATTTTCTCCATTGGTGGAAATGACTGAGATAATTGGTTTTTCTTCGGGTAGACTATTTTGGTATCCGGTTCGGACAGAACGTAGAATCTCTGAGTAAAAGCATCTATTTTTATGGGTTTGGAAAGAATACAGGATCTCTGATTAAAATCAGCTATCTAAATCATCAGAAAACCCGGTGTGGTGAAAATCTGAATCAGAGTCCTGGCTTTTCAACATGGTCGTTATCCGAATTATGCATTTATCCGTGATTTGTAAGAAATGACTGATCAGAATTTGTGGATGGTAGGAAAAAAGACAAAAAGAAGGTGATAAGAATAGGAAAAGTACCGGAGAAAATGATCTTGCAATCATCCATGACCATCTTTTGATGACTGGAATTGGCTATGATCGTCGAGAACCTGTTACGGTAGTCCGACACCACGTAGAGTTCCCGTTTGGACGGGAAAAACCTTTCTACCCAAGGGAACCTAAGTGATCTGCGGGCTAAGCCTGCGTTTAGGTCGCTCTGATAATGTTGAGTAGAATTGCAATGTACGTTTAGTCTCTGTCGAGCTGCTTTAAGCTGAATTTTATCCTTTATTCGCCTTTTTAGGAGGGGGATTTATGAGCAAAGGCTCTAATATTCGTTTGTTTGGCTTACATTAGGAGGCGAACAAATCGCAATCACCGAACCAATTAGAGCACCGACCGAGCACACCTCATAGCAAGGCCCGATTGGTCCGGTGCGTCTTGTTCCTCATGTAGGCCATATTAAAGACCAGTACCGAGAAATCTTTCCCTAGAAGCTGTGTCTATGAGGTGTTTCAGAATAGGGTCTCGCCGTTGAGAATCGTCATTCGCATGCGCAAACCACGAAGCTTTGTGTAGATGTAGCTGTGTGTAGTGTTGCCAAAAAGCGCAGCGGCTCTGAGTCGGACCGACACATTTGAAAAGCTCAACGTCTACATGACATACCTTGCAGGATTCGACTACAAAACCTGCAATGTGCTCGTTGCCCTCGAGCAACAGTCGCCTGAAATCGCCGCCGGTGTGCATGTGGGCATGAACGATCAGGATGTTGGAGCAGGAGACCAGGTAGGCGTTGGCGGCGTTCTAGGTCACACTAGACGGTCCACACATCTTGTCGTTTCTAGGGTATTATGTTCGGATACGCCACCGATGAGACCGAAGAAGCGATGCCGTTGACCCTGCAGCTGGCCCACCAGCTCAACGAAAAACTGCATGCGATGCGCCGCAGTGGTGAGCTGACGTGGGTGCGCCCTGACTCCAAGTCACAGGTCAGCTACACTGGAGCACCGAGCATTCGCCTTACTGAGGACCAGTTCAATTGTTTTTAGGTCACGATCGAGTACAGATTCGATGGTGGAGCCTGTATCCCCGTGAGAGTCCATACTGTTGTCATGTCCACACAGCACTCGCCTGATGTCTCCCTCGAGCAACTTAGGAAGGATCTTCTGGAAAAGGTAGAGACTTGCTGGTCCTATGTCATGGTTTTTCATCGATCGCACTGTAGTACAGCAGTGGCGGAGATCGATATCGATTAGACACTAGAGCGCTTGATGTCGATATCTCCTGCTGCTGCTGCCGCGACCCCTAAGGGCCTGTTCATACTTCGCGGCAAGAGCGACTCATCGCCCATGCAAATCATGTATATTGATTAAAACCGAGCGCGCGGAAAAGTGTTCATACTCGAGCGATAAGAGCGACGAGAACGCTGCATTCGTTCTTGTCGCTCTTGTCGCCTGTTCATACTTGCCGGATCTGCGCATACCATTCGCGCTGCGCTCTTGTCGCTGCTGTCGTGAGGTATGAACATGCTCTTAGATAGCTGCACTGTATGCCTTTCCCGCCAAATTGGACACCTTTCAAATCATTTTGGTCACTTTTCTCAACGAGCTTTGCGCTTTTGAAATTAAACCGAACTTCACCCAAATCAAAACGAGCGTCTTCTACAACAGATTGAACTAGAGACTCCGGGAAGGTAAGAATAGGTTTTTGACATTGGAAAATGTTATATAACTTTTTTTTGTTTGAAATTTTCAGTTCATCTGCTCGAATAAGTGAACGCAGTGCCTGAAAATTTATAAATTTTTATTTTTCAATAAAAATTGCTATTTAGAACTTATGTCGGAGTAATTAACATAACGAGAGCAATTTTTTAGCCTCTTAAAAGTAGATGCCGAGCTGTGCAGTCGTTTGATTCGCTGTGATTCTATTAGGTTGTCCCATAAGTCTTCGCCGTTTTTTCAACGATTCACTGCAGATTTCGCCGGCGGTCTCCTGCATAGCTTTCGAAAGAGAACGACTTGCTCTATCAGAACATGTATTGCATTTCTTTTTTCGTCATGAATTTTGTCAATTTTTAGGTCGTTGAAGTGAAAAGTGAAAAAGTGAAAAAGTAGCCATTTGCGCACTTGTTCTCTCCGCTTAGGTTTGTAATTTTTTGCGCAGTTTTTTATAGCACTTGAAAGACAATGCTCTGTACTACAAGAATGTGTGTTAGTGCTATTTGCTCATTTGTTCTTTATTGATTTTTAGGTAATCAAATTGGGACGTCCGAAGGAGGATGGTTATTTTTGCCAACAGTTCCTGCTCTGTGGTTGGACTTTTTGGGATGGTGTTATATGTCATTCGCAAGAAAATGTATTGCTCTATAAGAATGTATGTCGCGTTTATTGATTTCTATTGAATATCAACAAAATGCCAAAAAGAGAAAAATCGTCTTCACCAACAACTCCTCCTTCTTCAGTTGTTGATAATCGACAGAAATCAGCATGTGACAATAAACGCGACACAAATTCTTACTGAGCAAGACATCCTCCTCCAAACGACATATGACACCAAACAAAAAAGTCCAACCACAGAACCGGAGTTTTGGTAAAAATTCGGACGGAAAAGTCGGAATTCCCAATTTGATGGCCTAAAAATCAATAAAGGACGAGTGAAAAAATAGAACCAACACACGTCGTTGTAGTACAGAACATTGTCTTCCAAGTGCTATAAAAAACTGCGCAAAAAATTACAAACCTAAGCGGAAAGAACAAGTGCGCAAATGGGTACTTTTTCACTTTTTCACTTTTCACTTCAACGACCTAAAAATTGCCAAATTTCATGATGAAAAAAGAACTGCAATACATGTTCTGATAGAGCAAATCATTCTCTTTCGGTAGCTATGCAAGAGACCGCCGGCGAAATCTGCAGTGAATCGTTGAAAAAACGGCGGGGACTTATGGGACAACCTAATAACTTGGTGGATAGTGTAGATGCGAAGATATCTGTGTTTTCCGCAGTTGTTTTGTTTGTACCGTTGAGAAGTGTGTAACAGCACGCAAACAGAAGTTTTAATATCGATCAAATGAGAATCGCTACATCGTCGACGTGTGCATGGCGCAATCTCTTTGCTGCCGTTTTTACTAGAGAATAAGCCTAGAGCCTCAACTTGTCCTTAAAAAATAACTTTTTAAATGGGTTCAAAAAATTCCAAATAACTAGATTTTCTTGGACACAATTTCCTCTTCTCGTCTGGGAGAGTCTCTAGTTTAAGGTATATGTTATAGTTCGGCGACACGTCGCCAATGCGCGTCGGCGACAGGGCTGGGCAGGTGCTACGCAGAGCGTAGCAGCCTGCGTAAGGCCCTGTTTATACTTCCGACGCCGAGCGACGCGACGGCACGTAAAGTTGTCAAATTGATGGATCGCGTCGCTCAATCAATTTGGCCACTATACGTGACATTACGTCGCTCGGCGGCGAAGTATAAACAAAGCCACTGTCGCCGAAGTATAACATATACCTAAGGGACGCTCGTTTTGATTTGGAAGATGTTCGGGTGTCTAATTTGATTTTAAAAGTGTGCATTTTGACGATGAAGATGGTATACATCTGGGTCGCGCATAACATGACAGTAGGAGGGAGATCGATTAGACACTGGGACCATCGATGCCGGGGTGTCCTGGATTTGCAGTGTAAATACTCATGGAACAAGGGTTCTAGTGTTAAGCTTTTAAGGTGATCAAGGCCGTCGTTCCTGCACATTTCCTCGACGACAAGACCGTATTCCATCTGAATCCGTGCGGTAACTTCATTATTGGTGGACCGATGGGTGATGCTGGTCTGACAGGTCGCAAGATCATCGTCGACACCTATGGAGGATGGGGAGCTCACGGAGGTGGCGCTTTCTCTGGAAAGGACCCTACCAAGGTGAGCTGTCGACTTGGATTTCTACTTATGTTGCGCGAAGAGTGGCATGATTACGGCGATCGATATCGATTAGAATTCGATAAGAATTCGATATCGATTGTCTACTGTTTTCTTCCGGAATTTCATTTGAGCGACGCCACATAGCGTCCCCTCCCCTCCTTGACGTCCTTTCTCTCTTAGATCAGTCGTTTCATTCAGGTCGACCGCTCAGCTGCGTATGCCGCTCGGTGGGTTGCCAAGTCGCTGGTGAAGTCGGGCGTGTGCCGCCGTTGCCTCGTCCAGGTCTCCTACGCCATAGGAATCGCTGAGCCTCTGTCCATCATGGTGTTCTCGTTCGGCACGTCGGCGCTGAACGAAGGCGAGCTGCTGCAGATCGTCAACGACAACTTCGACCTCCGACCCGGCATGATCATCAAGGAACTCCAGCTGAAGAGACCGATCTACGAGCCGACCGCCGAGAACGGTCACTTCGGCCACCGCGCCTTCCCATGGGAGCAGCCGAAGACGTTGAAGATCTCGCCCGAACTGCTGGAGAAGTCGAAGCAGCCGGCCCGCTCCGAGGACGTCGGTGCCATAGCGCACTAGAGGAACCTCTTCTAGTCGTCGTCGTCTGGTCGCATCGTTCGTTGCGACACATCCATCTCTAACAGAGCTCTAACGTATTCCTTTTCCTCACGTTGTTGAGACTTAACCGGTCACCGGTATGTTGATTTCCATTGAAGATGTGTGTCTGTGTGTGTGTGCCTCAGCACGCGGTTGTTTTCCTGATCCTGTGATTTCTCGTCTTTTGGTGAATTCAGGCTTGGCCGTTCTTTATTTGACTGGGAGGTCTGCTCGCTTGCTTCTCTCGGGAGGGCTTTGTCCTCTGATGTATTTCCAGTTTGTCAGCTATTCTGTTACAGGCGTATATAGCAAAGTGTTTTTTGTTCGGAGTTGTGTGTTAGTTGTCTTCGATTATGTGACATTTGGGTCCGAAGAAGCAACTTTTAATAAAGTATTTATATCTACTCGAATGGTTGAAGGAGCACGTTAATCAATCCGTTTTGGAATCCGAAGCGCTGCCACATAATCAGACTATCGCAAAATTAATCGCCGAAACAGACCGCTTACCTCAAACTGCTATAACTCAGCTTGAACACAACTTTATTAAAGTGAAAATCACCAGAATCTATGCAGTTCTGCCAACGAACAAGTAATGAATCTAATGCTTTACAATGAAAACTAAGATCACAGGAATCAACGAAGTCAAGGAGGGCACATTCAACATCGGCCAAAGTAGTGAAATGTTTCTGACGCAAATGAGGCTCAAGAGCTCGGGAAAAGTGACAGTCAGTGGGGGAAAGGGCGGGAGAGTATGGTTGGTGAGGGGGAACGTCGATACCTGAATGGGTCAATTTTCGCCGAGTGATCTGTGAGGTGTGTGGCCTTGCGTTGTCCTGCGACAGGAGCGTTCGAGCTCTATTCACCAGTGCTGGCCACAATTTTTGCGACTTCTCATGCATTTGTTCCAACTGGAAGACTATCTCAACGGTAAGTGGCACGGCCCAAGTGTTGTATTAGGTTGGTGCGTAAGTTCTCGGACATTTGATCCCTCCTGAATTGAAAGCTCATTTTCCCACCAAATTTCTCACATGTATCAACGCGTAAATGATCGATCGATAGAGAGAGGGAAGGGCTACAAAACTGTTCCTAACATTTACTTCTGCGATGTTAACGTCAGATATTATGGCTAAGCAATTCTTCCCAACTGAGACGCATATTCGGCACGTCATGTTATTCCTGCATCAATCTGGCCTCAATGCCAACGAATCGTATCGTCGCCTGAAGGATGTTTACAACGAGAGTGCTCCTGCTCGAAGTACTGTGTACCAGTGGTTCTCGAAGTTTGCAGTTGGTGAATTCTCCGTTGAAGATAATGAACGAGAAGGGCACCCGATGACACTGGATTTGGATGGCCTCCGAAGTAGAGTGGAAGCGGACCCATACCAAACCACTCGTGAACTACCAAGCACTCTTGGTGTTAGTCACTCAACAGTCGTTCGAGGATTGAAGTCGATTGGTAAGGTGCAAAAATTGGGTCGCTGGGTACCTCACGACTTGACACAACATGACATGGATCGCAGAGCCGATGTCGCTCTGTCTCTCCTTACCCTCGGACGTACCCACGGATGGCTGGACAACCTTGTCACCGGGGATGAGAAGTGGATACTCTACTCTAATTATCACCGGCGTGCACAGAGGGTTGACGCAACTGGAGAGGCAGAGGACGTTCCGAAACCCGACCTTCACGTGAAAAAGGCGAAGCTATGCATTTGGTGGAGCGTTCTCGGCGTAGAATATTGGGAGCTGCTGGACGAAGGGATAACAGTGACGGCAGATGTTTACGTCAACCAACTGAGGAAGTTGAGGGCCCACCTTCAAACCACACGAGGAGAGCAGGTGAAGGTGTATTTTCAACACGACAACGCTAGACCGCATACTGCTAGAGCGAGTTGGCGGACTATGGATGGACCGTTCTTCCACATCCACCTTACTCACCAGATCTCGCTCCTTCTGATTATCATCTGTTTTCAAGCCTTCAAGGCTATTTGGACGGCCAGCAATTTAGGAACCGAGAGGATGTCCAGGAGGCACTGCTCACATGGATCATGGATGCCTTTTCTGCAAAACGTGGCAGAAAAGGCATCCATGATCCATAACTTACCAGCACGTTGGCGAAAGACAACTGTTGTAAAGGGTGGTTACTTCAAATGATTTGATATTGTTGTTCGTATGTTGTGATAATAAATATGTCATGCTCCAAATGTCCGAGAACTTATGCACCAATCTAATATATGGGCAGAATCGCCTTTCTCTGGGAAACAGCGAAATGCAAATATCTCGACCCTAATACAACTCTGCGCAGAGTTAGGGACGACGGAGATTGAGCCGTTAGTGGCGCTAGCCTTCTGCCTGCGCGCGAAGGACGAACTCATCTTGACTGGAAACAGCGATGACGAGCGAGCGGTGGTGACGGCTCGAGGGGCCAGATTCATCAACCGCTTACCGGCCGGTAACGATATATCGGTTCTGCTTTATGAGATTGAATCTGGGCAGTCCGCTGCAGAAGCCTATCGAAACTTGTGTCATGTATTCGGCTCTGAAGCTCCTTCTATACGGTGTGTGTATAGCTGGTTCGAACGCTTCAGAAGCGGGAACAGGAGTTCGAAAATGAGCCTCGCTCTGGTCGACCGGCAACGATATCTTTGGACGAATTGAGGAGACTGGCGGAGCAGCACCCATAGGAAGGTGTGCGTTGTTTTGCTGCTGTTCTTGACTGTTCTCGATCCACCGTGGACAATGGACTGCGATCTCTTGGAATGGTTAAAAAGCTCGGTCGGTGGCTCCCACACAAACTGACCGACGACAACTGGCGAAGACGTCTGGACATACGCACTCAGCTGCTCTCCCGAAGTCGCACCTTCAACTGCTTGGACACCATCGTCACAGGAGATGAAAGGTGGGTCCTCTACGTCAACCACGCTCGTAAACGTGCGTGGTGCCAACGCGATGAAGTGCCGAACTCATTCGTAAAGAGTGAAATTCATGCGAGGAAAGTCATGCTGAGCGTCTGGTGGGGAATTCATGGGATCCACCATTTCGAGCCGTTGCCTGACAGCACGACGGTCACTGCCGAGGTCTGCGCCACCCAACTGCAGAGACTGGCCGACAAGATGCGCAAGGAACAGCCCAGGCTCTACAAAGTTCGTTTGCTGCACGATAACGCGTGCCATCGCGAAGGCGACTTCTCAGAAAATTCTGGAACTCGGATGGGAAGTTCTGCCGCATCCACCGTACAGCTCAGATCTGGCCCCAAGTGACTGCCACCTTTTTCGATCACTTCAGCCTCATCTGGAAGGGAAGCGTTATGAAGATCGTGACCACCTTGAAAATGAGCTCCGAGCTTTTTTCGCCTCTAAGTCGCCGGATTTCTACGCCAGAGGAATTCCAAGTCATGTGGAACGTTGGCGGAGAGTAGTCGATGTTGATGGAAGTTATTTGGTTGATTAATAAAATGTTGATAAAAAATCGTGTTATTTTGAAAAAATTGTCGTATTTCTGCGGATGCTTTCTGGACACCCTAATAGATAAATTGTGTAGACAAGATGAAAGCATACTTGCCCTATGCAGTCGTCTGCGCTGCCCATTCGACAAAGAAGTCAGTGCTTTATCCTTCCAATAAGAGTCCGATACCAATTCATCAACACCCAGAGATGAGGGCAGGCTGTGTGTATTTATCACATTAATTATATTACACGCGGGTATTATTGCCGATGGAGAGCTTCAGATCAGGTGGAAATCTTCAATGAGAAATCCGGTATCGATCGATATTGTCGATCTCCTGAACGATGGTTTCGCTTTTTTACCAGATTTAACCGATCCGGGTGGGGCGGGGGGGGGGGGGGGAGTGGTGGAAGGGTGGAGGGGTGGGGACATACGGGTATTACTGCCGACGGAGTGCTTCACATCAGGTGGAAAGCTTCAAAGGGGAGGCCAGTATCGATCGATGCTATCGATTTCGTGACCGGTGGTTCCGGTTTTCTCCCAGCTAATGCATTGTATGTGCGCGTGGAGCGCAGTCGGTGGAGGCGCCGGCTGTCGCCTGCACCCGATACCAGGTTCCTGGTTCGGATTTCCCGCCCAGGCCAACCAAGTCTTCCATCCCTCCGAGGTCGGTGAATTGGTGTCTGGGAAGGACAAAGCACTGACTTGTATATCAGCTGGCCACCGCAAGTGGCCAAGTGCGCAGTATGGCCAAATACGCATTCAGCTCGCCTCCACGACATCCCGTAGAAGTAGAATGCGTGGCGCATCCCAAAGAGGATTGAATAACGCCGTCCTTTACCCTTTACCTTTAATGGATTGTACGATTTACGATTTTACGTTTTGCGGCGATTTTTCGGAAATTTTCACGGTCGACGATCTCGTAATTTTCCGTAAATGTGGTCTTTAATCACCAGACACATCTAGAGCGCTCCAGTGTGAGTATACCTTTGCCTAATTTTTGACAATAAACACCTTTCGCAGGCGTTCAGAATCTATGGAGTATCTAACTGTCTTGCTTTTATCAACTTTTTGGACATTAGATTAGTGGAACTGCAGAACGAGGTGGAATTCGATTCCTCGGCTGACGGAACGAAGGTTCACTTCAACCTTGTGCTCTCTACACTTTTTTCGAATGGTTTCGAATGCTCACGAATTTCGTTTATTCGAATTCGAATATATTCGAAAAAGACGGTTTTTCTGAACATTTGAATATGAGTACTTTCGAAAAACGCGATTTTTTGAATTGATGAACATTTGAATGAAATCATTCGAATACCTAGTCGATTAGGTCATTCGAGCACAAATATAACCATCTCTATCTGGGCGATTTAGGGTCAGATTTGATTATTTATTTATTTATTTATTTTAGTCATTAACTGCAACTGAAACAAGTTAGGAAAAAACGTTTTGATGCTGGCCATCTGTAGCTCGGCTAAAACGCTACTTTGAAATGGAGTTAGCGCAGCTCGAAAGCAGATCAGGATTTCAAATACAGCGCTATTTAGCGCGACACTGATCGTGTGTTCATCCGGCCGTCATGTAGCCCAGATCCCTGCGGTGTATCTTACGGCAGGAAGAACGGTGGGGTCGAATAGGTGGGCACGGAGTCGGACGTTCTTCGTCTTCTTCGCGACTTCTTCGACGCTCTTGAAAGCTCCCCAAGCCGCTCGTTTCCTCCTGCTCATCTCTGGTGCTTGGCCATGTTGACTTCGCGACCCAGATACACGTGGCTGGAGCATTCGGAGATGTTCGTTCCGTTGAGCGAGAATGGCGCATCAGAAACTTGTCCGTTCCTCATGAACATCGTCCTCGACAGATTCAGCTGCAGTCCAACGTTCCCACATACACGAGCGAAGTCGACCAGCATTCGCTCCACCTGTCTAGTGCTTGGTGTTACGAGCACGAGAGTTATTTATAGGGCTATAAATAAAGTACCATCAAACAACCTCGTGACGCAGTACTACGAGAAACGCGTCGAATAACAATATAGAGACCTCGAGATCGGAAGTCATGAAGGCTGACCATGAGTCGCTGAGAGAAAATTCTTCGGAAGTAGACCATAACGGATCAGGGTAAAAGTCGGAATCAGTCTGTTCTGTCCTTCTGTGAAGCGCCATGCAAAATAGTACTTACTTCTACAGGATATCGTGGATACAACTGGATTGTGAGTTTGGCCTACGCAATGGCTCGCGATGGCGAGTCGATCTGCCGCTCATTATTTTGCTCTTCTCGACAAGTAGATATCAGTTCACCGAATCAGATAAATGTAAGAGGGGTTGATGATCTGAACCAAGAATTGACCTTTAAACTTTGATTTGTGAGTGCACCTGAGAGTCAGTGCCTTTCCTGACAGCATGTACCATTTTGCCATCAAATTTGTGCACTATTCAAAGCAAATTGGACCTATTTCAAAGCAAGCTTTACACTTCTGAAACCAATTTGAATATCTTTAAAATCAAAATGATAGTCTTCCAAACTAAAACAAGCCCTCTGAAGAGGGCAAAATTAATTTTTGTTTCAGGAAAATTCACTACTACTCCCTAGAAAGTTTATTTGCCCGTCCCAAAAAGATAGGGTGGTGTAGCGCATCCGGAGGAGGTGCCGACTGTCGCATGAACCCGATACCAAGTTCCTGGTTCAGATTTCCGCCCAGGCCAACCAAGCCTTCCATGCTTCCGGGGGGCGGTGAATTGGTACCAGACGTGTCTGGGAAGGATAAAACGCTGATTTGTTCATCGGCTGGTCACCGCAAGCCATTGTATGGCTAATTACGCATTCAAATAGCCGCCACGACATCCCGTAGAAGTAGAATGCGTGGCGCCTCCCGGAACGACTTGAGCAAGGCCATATCTTGCCCTTATTATCCTTTACCCGAAAAGGTATACATGGTGTGGGGCCTTATAAAATGTTTATTTTTGTAATGTATGGGCCATTTAATGGAAGGAAAATGAATCAAACTTATTTGCAGGCGAATGAATGGCAATTTTTGAGTGTATTAAAATAAGAGATTGGGCTATGCAGTCCTCCAGCACATCGCAGCTTCCCTTCTATGGATAGTGTAAACGCCGCTTACTTGAATTCCCGAAGTGGATAAATGTGCATTTTCTACTATTGTTTTTGTTGGCAGTCAATCAAAGGAAAGTCGCGGCGATCTGGAAGCATGCATGGCGCAATCTCTTGTTTTAGCACTAAAATATTGCTGCCTTCCTTAAATAGGCTTAAACCATTATTCTTCCATGTTTGTGCTTTCTACAATCGTTTCTTTTGTAATGTTAAACGGTATCCAAGTTCACGTAAGCAGAATTTTCACTATCAATAGAAGTCACACTGAGAGTTTTTGTATTTGGATAAGGGCATGGCGTAATCTCATCCCTTAATGCGCGCAAAAATTGTTATTTTCCTACAGTTTGAAATAAGCTTTAATCCATTATTTCTGTCAGAAAATGTTATTTTTTAAATGAAGTTTCAAACACTGTATTCACCTTTTTGGGGCAGGCGAATTATAAATTTTCTAAGAAATTAGTGGTAAATTTTCCCGAGACAAAGATTTATATTGACTTTCTTAGGTAGTGAATGCTACTCGGATAAGTGCCAATTTTGATCTGGAAGATGCTCAATTTGGTTTCAGAAATGTACAGCTTGCTTTGAAACTAACTAACTTTGCTTAATTTGAAAATGCGCCAATGCTATACTACAATCAAAGCTTTCAGAAGAGTTTAATTTAATTAAGATTTACGGCTTAATTAACATATGTAACATGATATGGGCGCGTGTGGCGCAGTCGGAGGAGACGCGACTGTCGCGTGCACCCGATACCAGGTCCCTGGTTCGGACTTCCCGCTCGGGCCAACCAAGCCTTCCATCGAGTAACGCCGTCCTTTATCCTTTTATCCTTTATATAACATGATAAACAGTTTTTCTAACCTTTTCTTCATCGAACACAGTGGAAGGTCCATTTCCCATACTAAAAAGCTCTCAGTTTTTCATTTGCCATGGTGGCTCTGAATTTTTGAAATGATCGAAGAAACACATCTTATGCCATTCTATAAGACAATACAATAAACTTTTGGACGGGTATCTTCTGCAATTTAGTAGTTTTCCTCTTTACTAGGTTGATCCTTGTTGAATGTTTTGCTTCTTCCTGCCTCAGATGACTTTAACTTATGCTCTTTTGCTTTGTTTTGCTTTTGTACGGTTTTCTATGTTAAATAAACAAATAAAAATATTTGTTAAAAGAAGAGCACCGACGACACAACCTGCGCAAATTTATGTCTACCGACTTGTTTTTTTTTCTGAAATGGATGACATAAGAAAAATAAAGGATTTATTCATTCATATATTTACAGCGACAGGCAAAAACAGTTTCCCAAAGTCAAACTCAAAAAACGAAGAAATGCTTTGTGAAGATTTTGAGCAGGACGTGACTGAGAGTGGAAGTCGGCGGCAGTTAGGGGCAGTTAGTAGGTGGAGGAAGAGCTCAGTCGTGGATCGGGGATTTCACGCCGACATTCGCCTGTTAGCGGCAGCATGGCTTCCTTAGCTGAAGGAATTACTGGTTCTACAAGCTCACGTGTGAATTTCGAAGGGTCAGATTTTCTGCGAAGAATAGGTTAATTTCGGTAAATCAGTACATAAGAAGGTGGAGCAAATGACAGCTACCGATATAATGTAGAACCATCAACTGAATAAGGCATTCAGAAATCATCGTCGTTGAAACGCGTAGAAAATCCGTTGAATTGTTTGACTTCAGAAGGCCATGCTACTTCTCCATCGTTGCCGATTCACGTCATGGTCGCTGTAGTTGCGATTCGCCACTTCGGCTTCTCTCTGGAACTCATTTTTTAGGAGAAGGTCTTCATGAGGGTTGCAACCTCCCTCTCAGTCTACATTAGAGTGAGATTAGCATATAGTAGCAGGAGGAGTACTGCATCTAATTGACAGGATGAGGATACGTATCGGCATTGCTCAACCGCACCCGGATGCGCCACGCACTTTACCTGACATATATGTCGGCTTTAAAAAGCTCGTGGCACCAAGGAGCAATGATAGACGATAACACTGCTCAGCCGCGTACAGTTAAGCCTGACGGCAACATCAGCTCATCACCTCCCAAGGCACTGGAGACGTCGTCACAACTTGGTTAAGATGTCGAAGATATCATCTTCACCCAAAGGACACGTTATGTCAGCCGTTCCAGATGGAGATGCTCAAAAGTGTATAAGAATAAGGATGGAGGATCAAGGACGACGTTGATAGATCCTATTGGAATCATTCTATTTCTACCGGATGTCGTTGAGGCAATTTGAAAGCGTATTTGACTTATACGATGACAAGAGGTGGCTAGTAGACGAAGCAGCTGAGTATTCTTCGAATGTCGAAGGTTTGGATGTGTGGCAATTTGCTGTTTGACAGAATGGAATCTGCCAAACCTTCACCCGTTTTCGAATTTGATTTTCTGCCCTCGAAATCGACAAAATGACGAAAGTGCTGCACTGGTCTCTTGGTTATGGAAGACATGCGTACTCCCTGCCATTGACATACACCATTCCTTACTCACCTGCATTCGCTGAAGACGCCTCGCCATCGGTCCCACCTCACGTCTGGCCGAATACTCCATCTGACGATCCTCCAGATGGGTAGAAGATCGAGATTTGTACGCCTGAATTATCACCTTAGAACTAACCGGCTTTTCTTTTGATTTTCTTCTTAATTTTTCTACTTTTTCGTAATATTTCAGCTTATTAACACAGCTCATTTATTTAGCAAGATAGTCTTCAGAAGCCTTTCTCACGAGCTAGAATCTCTTACCAACCGAGGACTTGAACAAAAGGAAGCATTTGAATAGGCTTTCCTGTAGTATGGAGGTCTGGTTATGGCATATTATGACGGAACCCCTTAGAATGGTATTCTTTTTGGACAAGTGGTAGCGCAGTTGGAGGGGGCGAGTGCTGTCGCATGCTCTCAAAATCTAAGTTCTTCGTTCGGGTCCTGTCCAGGCCACTCAAGCCTTTGACTTCTCCGGGGTGAGAGAAATGGTACCATATCTGTATAGGAAGGGTTATATACTGACCTGCCTGTCGGCTGACAACCTCAAGTCACTGTATTAGAGTTGAGCGTTTGGGGTGGAAGTTTATTTATTTATTTATTTATTTATTTACTGCACTCAAAGGTGCGCATAACCGTGAACAAATCGTTAATTAAGTCGAAAACCAATCCAGTACCAACAAAAAAAAACACCGAAAAATAAACAAAACACAAACAACTTACTAAAAAAGTTAAAGGAAGAAACAAATCAAAATGCACTCGCAAACGATGTAAAAAGGTGAAATACTAGAAGTGTGCATTAAATACTCCTCTTCAAAAGCACTATAAATCACTAAGTTGCAAAAATGTGTTAGCCGGAGAGCACGTCTCATAACAAATAAACAAATTGAGCTGAAAAAATCAATGCCAATTTGATCCTATACTAGACTCACCGCGTTTCCTTCACGTAGAATTGAACAGAAGTCAATATGGTCGTGGACCGAATTGAGTCACTTCATAAACTATGTATGTCGATGCTCTTGGAGTAAAAGTCGATAAAATCGATCGATATTGATCGATTACTTGGTGAAATAAAGGAATGGTTTTTTTGCGTTATGCAAGCCGCCTAAGGAAGTGATAACTGAGAAAATCCTCAACTAGCTAGTAACTTAGATGTTCAAACCATGGCTCAATTACTTTTCCTGCTGTGACTAGAGCAAGCAAAGCTCATCTTTAGAAGTGTTAGTGTGGTTTTTTAAATCCGTTTTTTAAAGTAAGCTTTTTCTTGTAGTACTTACTCCAATAATCTATGGAAGGAGTGGTGAATTACAGTTCAAAAGGAACTTTAGTGCTGTTACAGGGCCTTTTGCGGCGACCAAAACTCTTGCGCCAGGCGGGACTCGAACCCGCACCTTCTGCTTTCCTTGCAGCGATGCTACGCCTTACACGACCAGCGCTGTTTGACTCCGTGCAACATCCACGATATGAACAATTGATAAAAAGGTCGTTGTTAGTAAGAAGTTTTAGTGATTTCCACATCACAAAATCTGAAAGTGCGCTTATTTCCCTAATTATATGGGGTTGCAAAATCTGGGGAATTTTGTCCTTCCGGTACAAATCGGTGGCCTACACGGGAAGATGTGTTTGTTCAGCGTTCTGATTGGCTGTCAACCACAGCCAATCAGAACGCCGAACAAACACGTGACATCCAATCAGAACGCAACACCTGGAAGCAACCTCCGAGTGGCGCATAGATGCGATACAAGATGATTGCTTCGGTGGCTCTCTCCATGTAGGTCACATCAAAGAATAGTAAACTAGAACAACCTACTGGTCTTCAAAAGCATCTTCTACAGTACCTGATCCCGTTTCTCTTTCATTAGCTCGTTCTCAAACGCCGAGGCAGTGCTGCGCACGTTTCCAGCTGCACGGCGATTCTCCTTTCCATCTCGCTCTATACGGCCGCCACCGTTCTGTGTGCTGAGCGGCGTCTCTTGTAGTTTGGGTGGATCCATGCCGAAATAGCATTCAGGAAGACGCTTGCTGTTCTCTGAAAAGAAGCTCTCCTTAGGTTGTCCCAAAAGTCCTACAGCGATCAATATACCGTAAGGACCACGTGCCTCTTTCGTTCTTCAGCTTCTTCTCCTCCTCACGGATCCAGCTGAAGTCGATATCACTGGATTCGCCGCGAGCCTGCGATGTGGCCAGTGACGAGCGTGACCCGAACGACGGCTGCATTCTGAAGCAGAACGCATTGATAAGGGTCACGGCAAAACTACAATATACTGGGATGCGCCATGCATTCGGTTACCAAGGCAGCTCCAGAAGCTAAAGAAAAATCGGCTCCAATTTCTCCTAAAGGAAAACCGACCAATCCTATAGTAAGAGCAGAATCGTTTGAGAACTCACTTTACCAGAGTCTGAGCGAGCAATAAAGGATAGAATCTGCTTGTTCTGCAGAAGTTAGGATGCGCCATGCATTTCATGATCACCCGAAGTAGCAACTCCTGTTAAAAGCCCACCGGGTCTGAGCTTCCTATGTTTACACTACCCGTTTTTCCTTCACAGGCGATTAAACTCTTACATGGGCAAATGATAGCGCAGCCGGAGGAGGCACCGATTGTCGAGTGCACTCCGACTGAATGCTCTTGGTACGCATTTCCAGCCCAGGCAATCAAGCCTTTCATCTTTCCGGATTCGGTGAATTGTAGACCACTGCCTTGTCCATCGTCTGATATCGCAGGTCGTCGTTGTATAAGCCAAATACGCATTGAAATTGCTTCCTCAACATGTCGCAGAAGTATTAGGTTGTAACTAATTAAATGGCACTGGCTCGCGCCATTTTTTGGCGCGTCTTTACGCGTTTGATGAAGAACAAACCGTAACATGTGGCATATCATTTAGAAGCGCAAACTTTGCTCTACCGGAGAGCACCAAATTTTCTATGTAAAAGTGGGAAAACTTTAGAGTTTTATTGAATTTTTTGCAGATGGACAAAAGGGTAATCCGAGGCATTTACTTGTATGAATTCAAGCTGGGCACTACAGCTAAGGAGGCGGACGAGAAGATCAACGCCGCATTCGGTCAAGGATGTTCCACAATTCGGACGGCGTATCGTTGGTATCAGAAGTTCCGGAATGGAGATGAGAGCTTGGAAGAACATGAAGGTCGTGGGAGGCATAGTGATGTTGATGAGGACAAGCTGAGAGATGTGGTAGAGGAGGATCCACTCAAAGCTACCAGGGAGATAGCGAAGGTTCTTGGCGTCAGTCACAACACAGCAGCCCGGCATCTGAAGGAAATTGGAAAGACCAAAAAGCTGGAAAGATGGGTGCCTCACGAGCTGTCTGAGGAGCGAAGAAACCGACGATATGAGATCTCGTCCGCACTGCTTCTACGGAACGAAACGGACCCATTCCTTGATCGCATCGTAACCTGTGACGAGAAATGGATAATGTACGACAACAGGCGACGATCGGCACAGTGGGTGGACAGCGACGAGAGCCCCAAGGTTTTTGCGAAGCCGGAATTGCACCAAAAGGAAGTAATGGTGACAGTATGGTGGTGTTCGCTGGGAATTATTCACCACAGCCTCCCTCCCGGTGAATCCATCACGGCAGAGAAGTACTGCATTGAAATTGAAGAAATGATGAAAAAGTTGAAGGATATCCGGCCGACCTTGGTAAACCGAAGGCGAGTTCTCCTTCTGCACGACAATGCTCGCCCCCATGTAGCACGAATGACGTTGCAGAAATTGAATGAGCTGAGCATTGAAACTCTACCTCATCCTCCGTTTTCTTCCGACCTCTCCCCAACAGACTACCATTTCTTCTAGCATCTTGGCGACTTCTTGGTAGGGAAAATATTCAAATACCAACAGGATGCCGCAAGTGCCTTCGAAGATTTCGTCAATTCCAGAACTTCTGATTTTTATGCTACTGGGATAAAAAAGCTTGTGTCACGTTGGCAAAGACGTGTAGAATCAGAAGGTTTTTATTTCGATTAATAAACTTGCCTACAAGCCGAGATATTAACTGTTTAAATTTACAGTGGTTCAGTGCCATTTATTTCGTTACAACCTAATAGAATGCAGAGCGTGTTCCAATGCTGGATTAGTTAACGCCGGTCTTTACCCCTTATATTTATTTAAATTCTTATACAAACAGCTATCAATATGCTTATCAAGCTGTCTGATAGCCAGGTTAAGGCGCCCTGTGGCCCTGCAATACACGTGTTTTGCCGTTTTAATGACAGCGGTACTGGTCGTTTATGTGGCCTTCATGTAAGATAAGAACGTATAACCCAATCACAGCAACTCGAAGCACCCTGACCGATCACGCGCCAGCCAATCAGGGAATCGCGCCTACACTGAGATTCACACCCGTTCGATGCGGCCTGTTTGGATTGGCGCGTCCGCTTCATCCTCCACTCACTCAAACCCTCTACAAGTAGGCCATATTCACGACTAATACCTTTCGATACAAGATACCACGAAAGTCACCTTGGCATCGCATAGGTGTCGTTGTTGTTAAGCCAGTCCTTGTTGTCGAACTTCTCGCTTCGTTCAACTCTTTCAGTACGCTGCACTTTTATTTCTACCGTCTTCGACTTGTCCTGAAAAAGTAATTTGAGAAATTGGTTGAGAAAAATTGAAAAAATGCATTCAAGTGGAGGATTTCCTTAACATTTTGTGCAGATTTCGACACATATTTTTTCTGTAAATCTGAAGCAAATCTTTCAGATGGAACCAAGAGGAGATAAAAAATGTAAAAAGTCGCCAACACTTCTTATATTTTGTGGAGCTTGAAGCTTTGAAAAAATTTTGTGAGAGAAGTTTCTGAGTAAATTTAGTCCTATATATAAGGTGTTTCTTGAAAAGTTTGGATGGAAAATCTTATACAAATAGACAGTACTATGAGCTATTAGGTTGTAACGAATTAAATGGCACTGGCTCGCGCCATTTTTGGCGCGTCTTTACGCGTTTGATTAAGAACAAACCGTAACATGTGGCATATCATTTAGAAGCGCAAACTTTGCTCTACCGGAGAGTACCAAATGTTCTATGTAAAAGTGGGAAAACTTTAGAGTTTTATTGACTTTTTTGCAGATGGACAAAAGGGTAATCCGAGGCATTTACTTGTATGAATTCAAGCTGGGCACTACAGCTAAGGAGGCGGACGAGAAGATCAACGCCGCATTCGGCCAAGGATGTTCTACAATTCGGACGGCGTATCGTTGGTATCAGAAGTTTCGGAATGGAGATGAGAGCTTGGAAGAACATGAAGGTCGTGGGAGGCATAGTGATGTTGACGAGGACAAGCTGAGAGATGTGGTAGAGGAGGATCCACACAAAGGTACCAGGGAGACAGCAAAGGTTCTTGGCGTCAGTCACAACACAGCTGCCCGCCATCTGAAGGAAATTGGAAAGACCGAAAAGCTGGAAAGATGGGTGCCTCACGAGCTGTCTGAGGAGCAAAGAAACCGACGATATGAGATCTCGTCCGCACTGCTTCTACGGAACGAAACGGACCCATTCCTTGATCGCATCGTAACCTGTGACGAGAAATGGATAATGTACGACAACAGGCGACGATCGGCACAGTGGGTGGACAGCGACGAGAGCCCCAAGGTTTTTGCGAAGCCGGAATTGCACCAAAAGGAAGTAATGGTGACAGTATGGTGGTGTTCGCTGGGAATTATTCACCACAGCCTCCCTCCCGGTGAATCCATCACGGCAGAGAAGTACTGCATTGAAATTGAAGAAATGATGAAAAAGTTGAAGGATATCCGGCCGGCCTTGGTAAACCGAAGGCGAGTTCTCCTTCTGCACGACAATGCTCGCCCCCTGTAGCACGAATGACGTTGCAGAAATTGAATGAGCTGAGCATTGAAACTCTACCACATCCTCCGTTTTCTCCCGACCTCTCCCCCCGATGCCGAAAATGCCTTCGAAGATTTCGTCAATTCCAGAACTTCTGATTTTTATGCTACTGGGATAAAAAAGCTTGTGTCACGTTGGCAAAGATGTGTAGAATCAGAAGGTTTTTATTTCGATTAATAAGCTTGCCTACAAGCCGAGATATTAACTGTTTAAATTTACAGTGGTTCAGTGGCATTTATTTCGTTACAACCTAATAAAACGTCCCGAAGGTAAAAAAACGGAAAAGAAAAGAAAGGAAAATCGGCAACAGTCGGTAATGTGGGCTATATGGGGTGAGGGGAAAGCACCAGGCCAATCAGGCCGCATCTGGAGGGGCGTGAACCTTGGACGCCTTGACTATCTGGGAGGTAGTCAATCAGCACCCTGATTAGCTGTCATTGACTGTCACCTTCCCACCTCCCGGCATGTAGGCCATATTAACGACAGGTACGAGAAAATCTTCTAAAAATTGGAAAAAGAAGTAAATAAATTATCAAAAAATCTGCTGACTCTTTCTCTTTTTCCTTTTTGATGATAGAAGTCTTCGAGTAATTTTCGTTCCACAAGACCTTTGTAGAAAAAATTGCATGGAAAAGTCGCTCTTATGATTTCTATAGAAATATGCAGTACTATTCCATTCAAAATAAGAAAATTGTGAGCTAAAACGTCCCAGGAATAAAAGAAGGGAAGGAAAAGAAGAAAGAGGAAGGGCTATATGGGATGATGGGAAAGCACCAAAACAATCAGGCAGCATTTAGAGAGGAGTGTGTGTTGGGTGCACTGACTGGCCGGCGCCTGTTCCATCAGTATGCTGATTAGCTGTCATTGATTGGCACATTCCCGCCTACCTCCCATATGTAGGCCATATTAACGACAAGCATAAGAAAATCTAAAAATCGAAAAAAAGAAGTAAAATCTGCTGAGTCTTTCTCCTTCTTTGGTGATAGAAGTATTTGAGTAAATTTCGATCTACAGGACGTTTGTAGAAAAATTTTGATGGACTATTCGCTCTTATAGAGAAATGCATGCTTGCTATAAGAATATACAGTACTACTCCATAGAAAATAAGAAAACTCTGAGCTAAAATGTCTCAGAAATGAAAGGCAAAAAGGAAAAGAAGGAAGAGGAAAATCGGCACTGGTTGGTAACGTGGTCTATATGGGGGGGGGGGGGGGTGGGAAACGCACCAGACCAGTCAGGTGCCCTGATTGGCCGGCGCCTGGTCGATAAGCACTCTGATTAGCTGTCATTGACTGGCACATTCCTGCCTCCCTATATGTAGGCCTTAACGACAAGTACCAAAAAATCTTCGAAGAATTGCAAAAAACAACAAGTAAAATTCAAAAAAAATCTGCTGACCGATTTACTGGCATCCGAGCTCCTGGTGATGTTCGTTAGCTGAGCGCTCGTTTCGCTCATTGGCGACAGATCTTCTGAAAGAAAGAACTCTAATCTGAAGGATGCAAATGGCCCGTAGGGCTCTAACAAGAGGTTCTTCCTCTATGACTGCTTTTCCTTTCAGAGATTCGCTTCTCTTGTTAGAGCCGCCTGGCTGTAGGGACCTAGAGCGCAAGAGGGAGAGCAGCCAACTGGAGACGCATAGATCTAGTTCGGTTTCGCGCCCAGCCTAATCAGTGCTTCAACCATTTCAGTTCAGGGAGTTATTCGGTGATACTGCCGGTAGAAAGTCCCGATCAGCGCCTGTTTGGAATGCGCCATATTTTGAGCTACTATAAGAAGACGTGGAGCAAGTGTGAAGGATTGGCGGAATGCATACCTACCTCTAGCATCACGTCTTATCGGCGACGATATCCACCGTTCGCCGGTGTGCTCGTCAGAGACTGACGTGACTGGCGATGAGGTCATTGAACTTCCATTGCGAGCAACTCGTCCGGATGTCGGATGTGTACTGAAATAGGATTAAACTCGGTCTTAAAGGCTTTGGTAAGGATCAACGCTCCCTATACTCACCTTAAGAACGATCTGGCCATGTGATGCTCGACTGGCGAGCGGAAGTGCGCTCCCATTCGACATTGCTCCTGGTATCTGGAGTCGGCGGCCGCTGCCAGATGTGCTCTGAAGTAACAGTATTGAGTCGGGTTTGACGAAGAACTAGGAGAATAGGCAGAGAGAAAGAGATTAGGGAGAAATCAGAATGTCGAAAATATAGTTGGGTTTCGAAGCGCCAACGATACACTGTTGCACTAAGCACATGTCGCGAGGACACACCTCAGTGGTGTGGGAACGCGCCGTTGCTCCTACTGTAATCGCGGCAGCTAATCATATGGCCTTACGGTGCGGATGAGCCGGTACCTGATCGGCTGCTCGGTTACGGTAGGAGCAAGGGCGCGTTCCGGCACCCACACGGTGCAATGATGTGGACCTTTCCCGTTATAGTTTTGAAGGCAACGCCTAAACCAAATTAATTCTTCTCGACATCAGGGACGGAAGACCCAACTGAAATGTCTTGGCGAAAAAAATTATTCTTGAAGCCTCAATGCGAGCATCGAAATTGAAATAGCCGCCACTTTTTTCGAGAAAGTGAAAGACACACATTGAGGTCAATGTGTTAACGCGCATTAAAACGACATTGGACTGAAATTCAAGACGCTCGCGGTTCCCAGAGAAGATGAACAACCGAGGCGTTTTTATGACCGGCCTTCTTGTGCTGGGGTTGAAGACGGACTGAAAGGGAACATGTCGCAATCAGCGTAGTTCCACTAGAAAACGTCTGACATGATGAAAGAGGGCAGCTGAATCTTCAGTCAAGGCTGCAAAAAGCAAATGGATACGATGAAGAAGAGTGAAAGACGTAGCACGGCATCGAGCTGTCGGTCCCAGAAGTTACTAGGGAGTCGCCAAGGTTACTTACAGCAAGAAGTCCAACTACAGATCTTACTCGCGGTGATGTAGCCCTCTAAGTAGTCTTCTTAGTCCCTTAAGAGAGCATGACCATTAGGTGGTTCGCGTCTGGGTATAGCCAGAAGATGCTCGAGCGTCTACATAAAGAGCTCCTTGCAGGAAGGGCGCATCAGAAGAGAACTCCACTGAAACTGCTGGCTAACCAACTGCTCAGCTCTCAAAAGGGAGGCTACTTCTTGTTCTTGAGAGCATAACTCAATGAAATTTCGAGCTGTCTTCCACGATGAAATCGGCCATTATATTCGCGCCACAAAATGAACCATTCTCCTCCGATACCAGGATGAATGGCTGCTTTCTCGATACTTATCATCGCCTTCACGGTATCGTAGGCATACCAGTGGTGCAGTGACAGAAGCGCCGCTCGAACACATCGATGACTACCCAGGATCGATTCCTCACCCAAACTAAAACTTTCTTCCAGTTCTCCGAGTTAGTACTTCGGTAAGGAACTTGCGTGGGAACTTTTAAAGATAGCTTCTGCCCATTATAGTTGAGTGTCAAGGACCAAGAACGCATTCAAAGGACTCTATTTTTCACGGGCGCGTGTAGCGCAGTCGGAGGAGGCGCCGACTGCCGCCTGCATCCGATACCAGGTTCCTGGTTCGGATTTCCCGCTCAGGCCAGTCAAGCCTTCCATCCCTTCGGGGTCGGTGAATTGGTACCAGACTTGTCTGGGAACGGTAAAGCGCTGACTTGTTCATTCCAAATACGCATTCAAATCGCCCCTACGATATTCCGAAGAAGTAGAATGCGTGGCGCATCCCAAAAGGGATTCAGTAACGCCGTCCTTTATCCTTTTATCCTTTATTTTTCACGCTGGCTTGAAAGAGTAGGCTTAGAACGACCTTGGGAGAATAAATACAACGCTGTATTAATCATATTTCCCATTTTTGCAGTTACTATGAAACTTTTGACTTCAAACATCCTCGAAAACACTTTGGAGTAGAGTACATGGCGCACTCCAAGGTGATAAGCAAAGAATAACACTAGCAGCTTACACTGTTATTCACAGTGGCTTCCAAAAGTAGGCAGAAGCATAGAAATACTTTAGAATATATACAATACTGTATTAAAAATTTTCCCTCTTTAAGGGTGTCATGAAGCCACCGACTTGCTGGTACACTGCTAGATAGAGTATCCAGAAAATCTTGAGCCCCTGAGAAAATCCCAGACTTTCCATTTTGCTCGACCTATCCTTCTTCTAGGCTCGTGGTGGCCCAGTCGAGGAAGCGCTGGCTGTATAATGCACTCCGATTCCAAGTTCCTGGTTCAGATATCCGCTTGACCAACCAAGCGATCCATCCCTCCGGGGTCGCTGGATTGGTGCCAGACTTGTCTGGGAAGGATAAAGCATTGAATTGTCCATGGGCTGGCCACCGAAAGTCATTGCGTCGTGCATCAAATACGTATCTAAGTTGCCTCCACGACATTCTGCCGTAGTAGAATGCATGGCGCATCCCTAGCCGACTAGCGCCGTTATTTATCCTTTATCTGACCCAATATATTCTGTGGTCAACCTTTTCTAGAATCAGGCCCTTAAATTGAAACAAGCTGCTAGGAGAACAGCTTCTTCAACAGGAAGAGTCTACTACTGTGCCGCCAAGGGCAGAATTCGTTGACGATTAAGAAACCCCCAAGCGTATTCTAGGTAGAAGCGAGAAACATATCCTCGACATGGCGTTCATCACCTTACCCACCCATCTGCGAGTATACTTCTAGATAGAGAATATCCGAACATTATCGCCGATATCTCTGCATTCCGATGAGAATCTATTTACCTTACCCCAAGATTGACGAATCCGACCCCTGAGTGCATTTCTCCAACCAGAGCCCTTGACCAGAGGATTCAGAAAAACAATCGTTCGAATGTCAAGCGGCTTTCTGCCCCGTAAAGGCAATCGCAGGAGCTTTCGCCATTCATATGTCGACCATAAAAAGCCGTTACGTCGCTCAAGCACCTGTATGGGTCCGGTATTGTCGCGGCTAATTACAGTCGGCTTATGCGTTTGAAAGCGGCTGAGGCTACGAGGTGGTGAGTCGGCAGGCGACATGGGAGCAGCGGAAAAAACACCTGGTCCCCTTCGGTATACCTGACACGTCTGGAGCCCCTCGTCATGAGATGCGCGAAGCCGCGGCGGGCAGAAAGTGAAATCGGCGACCTCGGAGGGAATTAGTAGGAGCGAATTCAATCGGGACGACGACCGGACGGCATCGTTGGGGGCGCGCGTGTTGCATTTGCATTCGAGGAGGAGGTGCACTTGAGACTCGGTGAGGCATTCAGTGCATCTCGTCGGCGTCCTCTGGAGAGAATCCGCGACGATGTCACTTCAGACTCTCGGCACAGAAATCTGCTTCGTAAGCCACAGAATCCTATCGTCACAGTGTGGTATTGGGGGCTGAATAGAATTCTGTCGCAGCGCGAAGCGACACTGTGATAAGCCTACGATGCAATCGAATCACGTGGTGAGTCGGAATAGAGGCTCATCACCTTGTCGTCTCGCGCTTCGACGGAACTCTCTTCAGCCTCTCAGGCGATCAAGCAAATGTATTCGATTAGGTTGGCCGGAAGGTTCTGGCGGTTTTTACTGGTCCACTTCAAACGGTTACAACATTCTTCGTTTTCAACGGACTGAGACGAAATAAGCACAGTTCAGGTTGTCCGGAAAGTTCTCAGCGTTTCGTGTTACTATTTCATTTGTCTATTATTCATTAAAAATTGAACATGATTGCGCATTAATGCTAATTTCTGTACAGAATTTTCCGCTCTATCTGATAAAATAGTTTAATATGTCTCAACATTGCTTGAAGGGCTTACTGAAGTATGTCCAAGGAGCAATTCCGAACGATATTTTATTTTGACTTCGAATTGGGACAATCCCCAGCCGAGACGGCTCGACAAATCCATCACGTGTGGGGGTTTAATAGTGTTGGAGAAAGCACTGTGCGATAGTGGTTCATTAAGCTTCTACCGGAGATTTCAGCCTCGAAGGTGACCCCTGTAGCGGTCGACCTAGAGCGATACTGGACGAGGAGTTGAAGGAATTGGTGGAAGCTGAACCATCCCAAACAGTTCGCGGGATCGCCGAAGAGCTAGACGTCAGTAAAACTGCTGTTGCGGATGCTTCGAAACACCTTGGGAAGGCGAAAAAGCTCGAAAAGTGGGTGCGCTACGAGTTGAGTGGGCGGCAAAAACTGTCGCGTTTCGAGATTTGTCCCTCTCTACTTCTATGCAACAAAACTGACCCGTTCTTCGATCGAATCATCAATTGTGATGAAGATTGGATTCTGCAGGATAACAGGAAGCGTTCCTGACAGTGGTTGAACGTCAGCAAACCCCCTAGGCATTCTCTAAAGGCGACCTCCATCAAAAAAGGTAATGGTCACTGTGTGGCGGTCGGCGGCCGGTGTAATCCATTGCAACTTTTTGGCACCAGGCCAAACGACCAGAGCAGAGTCGTGCTGTAAGGAAGTCAACGAATGCACCGAAAATTGCGTCAACTTCAGCCAGCATTGGTCAACAGAAGAGGCCCGTCAACAGAAGAGGCTCTTTTGTACGATAGCGCCCGCCCACACGTTTCACAAATCACTGTCCGAACATTGAACGAATTAAGGGATGAAGTTCTGCTTCACCCGCCATACTCTCCAGACCTTTCACCAACCGACTACCAACTTTTCAAGCGCTTTCAGAACTTTCTCACTGGTAAAACCTTCACCACTCAGGACCAGGTCAGAACAGCTCTCGTGGATTTCTTCAAATCCCGACCACTCAACTTTTCCGCTGATGGAGTAAGTCGACTGGTGGCTCGTTGGCAAAAGAGCGCTGATTCGAACATTGCTTATTTCGACTAAATCCGATAAGATTAGGGAAGGTTATGGTAGTTCAAACTGAAGCACTCAAAACGCTGAAAACTTTCCGAAAACCTAATAGTTGACTAATTCCAACGGCGAAAAAACTCCTATGACCCATTCTGTCAAGCATTCAAGCTTTCGGTGCATCTTGTCGACTTCGTCACAGTATGGCTCTGCTGTGATGGTTCGGCCTGGTTCCAGAAAGTTGTAGCCAGTCACCCTTAAAGACAATCACGCAAGAGCGGAGCACCGAGGAAGGACCGTATAGTGGTCCAACTCGTTCCGGTGCCGCAGGACGCCACTGATGCCCGAGCTGCATTCGGATATGTGCAAAATGTGCCCAATGAGGACATGTTCACCGTCAATCTAATGCCTTGTAGGTGACGAGAAATAGAGGCCACTAGCACTCAAAAAAAGACCCTAGGTTTCTCGTTCCATAGAGCACTCACATACATATTTCAATTCAACAGATTCAATGGTTTAATTACCCAAGTTTGAGACTCTGAAGAAGGCGACATCGCCGAAACGTTTTTCGTCAATAAAGCGTGTACTATCTCGGTTTTGAGTTCAACACCACCTAAACAATTGGACAACGATCAATGCCGAGATTCATTGAGGGTCGAACCTGGCAGCTACTTCAATTCAACAGAGTTTTCTGACATCCCTTCTGACAGCGTCTTATCTGTGAGATATGTGGGAGCCATGCCACATCCCCTTCCTTTAAGGGAAAAGTGGAATTCGTCGAAACGTGCGGTTGGCAACGTGCCAATTACGATCCGCTCAACCGAGACCACCCGTAGAGTGTAATTGCACTTTGAGTGTTGCTAAACCATGGGTCGGACCTCAACCAGTCCTATGCACAGGTGGAACTATGCACCAATTCTCGCGATGACAACTGTGTAGGGAATTGAAGAACTATGGAGGTGTTTGTACCGGAGTATATAAGGTAGGTAAGATGGAAAGGACTTCTGGTGATGCGTCAGACATTCTACCTTCACGGGATATCGTGGAGGCAGATTGAATGCAAGCGTATTTTACCTATACAATGACTAACGGTGTACAGCCGATGAACAGTTCGGCATACTGGACCAAATCATTGGCCCCAAAGAGATGGAAGTCTGGTTGGCCTGGGCGGAAATCCGAACCAAGAACCTCCAATCTGAGTGTCAGCGCCTTGTCTGACTGCGCTACCACGCGCTTTGGTAGATACTATAAAATAAAAATAACAAAATCGAACAGTCGAAGGTATACAATAGTCGTTTCTCTCGATGGTAGCGCAGTTGCAGAAGATGCTGTTAGGGTGTGGCCATGAAAGGCTGGTTCGATTCCGCGCCCAAGCTTACAGAGTCCTCCCTGTGTCCATCAAATGGGTGTCAGATTCACCTGATGAGTATCACCTGTATCACCTGTCGTCGCGTTGATCATCGACTTGCTCGAGCGGGCGCCAGCAGCGTCTCCATTCGTCCATGTCGCGTGCCAGAGTGGTCCAATGGATCCTCTTCGCTCGAGGGACACGAAGAGCGTCATATCGGTCGTTCAGGGCTTTCACGAAGAAGTCCGACCAACGCGTTGGTGGGCGTCCCGGTGTTCTCTTGACATCCCGCGGAATCCAGTCGGTAACGGCTCTCGTCCAGCGGGTGTCTGCGAAGCGCATTACGTGGCCGGCCCACCTAATTTTCGACAACTTGGCCCACGCGACAGCGTCTCTGATCATCGAACGTCGGCCAAGCTCGGAACTCCGGAGGCCTTCTCTCACTTGCGTGAGTCGTGTCACTCCGAGCATCGTCCTCTCGATTCCACGCTGCGCGACGCTGATCGCGTGTTCATCCTGCTTTCGCATAGCCCAGGTCTCTGAGGCGTATGTTAGGGCAGGAAGAACGGTAGAGTCGAATAGGTGGGCACGGAGTCGGACGTTCTTCGTCTTCTTCGCGACTTCTTCGACGCTCTTAAAAGCTCGCCAAGCCGCTCGTTTCCTCCTGCTCAGCTCCGGCGCTAGGTCGTTGGCCATATTGACTTCGTGACCCAGATACACGTAGCTGGAGCATTCAAAGATGTTCGTTCCGTTGAGCGAGAATGGGGCATCAGAAAGTTGTCCGTTCCTCATGAACATCGTCTTCGTAAGATTCAGCTGCAGTCCAACATTCCCACATACACGATCGAAGTCGGCCAGCATTCGCTCCGCCTGGCTGATGCTCGGTGTTATGAGCACGATGTCGTCAGCGAAACGAAGATGGTGCAGCTGCTGGCCGTCGACCTTCACTCCCATGTCTTCCCATTCTAGTTCGCGGATGACGTTTCGAGGGTGGCGCTGAAGAGCTTCAGGGATATGGTATCCCCTTGCCGAACCCCTCTCCTTACGTCGATGACGACGTCGTTGTAGAATGGAGAGATCTTGGTCGTGAATCCACTGTACAGCTCTCGAAGGACTCTGATGTACTGAGTAGGAACGCCCTGAGTGAGCAGGGCTTCGTGGACCGCTTCAGTCTCGACGGAGTCGAATGCCCTGATGAGTACATAGAAGATGTCGGTTCTTCTATCGCTATCAAGCAAGGCTTTATCTCGCGAATGCAGCCAACACTGTGAAGAGATAACGCGGCAGTCAGTCAGGCCGCATCGAAGAGATGACACCAGAAACAGCGACAACCTTTTTGCATCGATTTGGAAAGGATTTTTTAAGAGAAGTGTAAGTGGATGTGGCTAGGGCAGTTGTAAAAATCATTTCGTTTCTGCCTATCCATAAATTATGGAATAGTAGAGTTCGTGGCGCACTCCAAACTGTTCAAGAACACTTATCTCTACCATTTTTCCTTATGCGTCGCCTGCCTTCTGGCCTATGCAGAGAGGGCGTGTGCGGTCACTGCCCTGATTGGTTGGCTTGTGTTCGGTCGGTGCTTCGCTTGTTTATGAATGGCTGGTGCGCTCCCACCTCCCAACGCTGCCCACATTCGCGACATGGACCTGGCTAGAATTTTAGGGCTTCAGGATGCTTATGCAACACGGAAGCGTACAGCTTTTGGCCTGTTTTCTTTCCCTGAAGTCCACTTTGGTCAGTATTGTCCAGAGAACGTAGGTTTTTGGGTAACATTCAGCCTGATGAGTTGTTCCTTCTTCTGACACGACGTGGCTGAGGCTAATGTATGTATTGACGTGGTGTGAGAAGGGACTCCATCTCGGCATCATCCGCCAGGACCCTCTAGTTTTCCAAGAACCCTCATCAAAGAAAGCGTTAACGGCTTCGACTTCAGCAGATCCACCACTGGATACGGTTAGTACTCGATGCCCGTTCTTCGCACTGCTATCGATATCCGCTATTCCCCACTAGACAAGGCTCGTTAGCCGGAACTGGAATACTGCGTATGTCACAAGCTGCTGATGATGAGATGGAGAGACATATGTACATAGTAGCGGTGGCGGAAGCTGGTTAACGACCACGCTCGCGCGGCTACTGGCAAAGTGCTTCCCTCAGAACCGGCCGCTCGTCCGTTGGATTCTTCCGACAAGCCGCTGACGATGGAATGACGGCTTCACGACATGACAGAGGAGTATAACTGGACCGCTAATTAGTAAGTGAATGAGCTGAGCTAGCTAGTACAGTGTGGTACTTTCCCTGTTGAAGGCACCTGGTAGACATGCGAGCATTTTTAGTTATTTAGTGCTCAATGACGTGCGGTTAAAGGGGAAATGACTTTGCGGCCAAGTGGCCAAGACTATCCCTATCAGTAAAATTGAGTTAGTCACCTTATGATGTCAGAATCATATTAAATAAGTGCAGTGCGGTCAATTGGTCAAGAAGTCGAGCAGTAAGCGGTTACTGTCGAGAAGAACGGTCAAGATGCACACTTTCTATGTGGATGAAAGAATATTCGACATCCCGTAGAAGTGGAATGCATGGCGCATCCCAAAAGGGATTAAACTACGCCGTCATTTACCCTTTATCCTTACCGCTAAACTCTACATGAAGCCAATCAACGACATGAATAAGGATAAAGGAAGACGTTGATCAATCCATTTGGGATGCGCCACGCTTTCTACCTCAACAAACCTGTAGGAAAAATCAAAAGGCTTTTTATTTGAAAAAGACTTAGTAAATATATTAGTAAATATAAAAATATAAAAAAGTAGCTACTGAATAACAGTCTTCGTGAACGGCTATAACAAGTACACCAACAGTTAAACCTAGTAAACATCTTTTAACCATCAATCGAAGAAACGCCGCGCGAAGCTAGACCAGGTCAAGGCGCAGCCTCCAACGCTTACAAAATATTTTCCCACTCAAATTATTTAGTATAAATGATACATATTGAGAGTTAAGGATAAAAAACGGCGTTACTCAATCCCTTCTGGGATGCGCCACGCATTCTACTTCAACGGGATGTCATGGAGGCAATTTGAATGCGTATTTTTCCTACACAATGACTTGCAGTGGCCAGCCGATGAACAAGTCAGCGCTTTATCCTTCCCAGACAAGTCCGGTACCAATTCACCGAACCCGGAAGGATAGAAGGCTTGGTTGGCCAGGGCGGAAAATCCAAACCAGAACCTGGTATCGAGTGCATGTGACAGCCAGCACCTCCGCCGACTGCGCTACACGCTCCCTTTCTGCTATAATATATTGTTACTGATCTAATGAAGTTGCTGTTATTTTTGATTGTGTTTCGACTTTCTAGAAAAGTCTGGTACCAATTCGTAGACCTCGAAGAGGTGGAAGACTTAGATTGCTCAGGTTGGAAATCGAAACCAAGACCCTGGAATCGGGTGCATGTGAGAGACGGCGCCTTCTCCGCTACGCTTGAATCCTTCGCTCTATGTGGGAGCAGGTACCGATAGTTGCGCATAAAATAAATAAATAAATAAATAAATAAATAAATAAAGAAAGAAGCCCCAGCAAATGAACACAAACGAAATACTGAGTAAATAAAATAAGCAAACAAAAAATAAAAATTAATAATAATAAAATAAATAAGTCTCTGTCTACATCGCGCATTTCAGAATTAGTCATCAAGGACATCCTAAACGACTTATAAAGGATGAAGCAAAAATGATAAAGGACAGGGTTAGTCGATCCCTTTTAGGATACGCCACGCATTCTACTTCTTCAAGATGCCTTAAGAGCAATTAGAATATTTGTTTGGTCATACAATGACTTGCGGTGGACAGCCGATAAATAAGTCAGTGCTTTATCCTTCCCAAAATAAGTCTGGTACCAATTCACAAACCCCTGAGGGTTGGAAGGCATGGACCCGAGCCGAGAATCTGACTCCGGGTTCATTCGACAGCCGGCGTCTCCTCCGACTACGCTACCAGAAGCTCCACGACTTCTTAGGACCTTCCTTACCTTAGCTAAGCCGTTGAAGAAAAACAAGAAAAATCAGGAAAAAGTAGAACATTTCCCACACACTTTGACGGTCCCAAAACGAAGTGAGGTGCGTGGCTTATTCCAAAGCAGATTGAATGACTGCTGCTGCAACCTTTGCCTTAAGCTCTAGTGGTAAAGTGGACCGCTTTGAATATCCGGGAAAGTTCTAGAAAAATGTATAGTTCTTCTAAGAAACCTGGAATTCTGCGACACGAATGACCCTTGACGCTGATTCAGGATTCCAGTTCTGCCCACAAAGGTACTTTGGCGTTGCCTCTACTTCCATAGAGCCGTCGGATGCAACAGATTTCCAAAGCCTGCTAATTTTGGCAAGTAGTTCTACGATTTGAAATTTACTGATGATCCACATTGCGAATGTCGGAGCTTCGGGAGGTGGACGCACGCCGCCCAATCACAATCAATCAGCATGCAGACCAGAGAAAACACCAACCAATCAGGTTAACCGTTAGCGTCCCCTCTGACCGGCTCACCTATTCGATACGACCCCGCGATACTGCCCACATTCGCGACTAGGACCTTGCTGCTCCAAAAAGAATAAAGGTGTCTGAGATGGCGCTAAACTCATGAAACTTAGGGGCCTTCTTCTGCTATTCTTTTACGAGCTCTACAAAAGCTCAAGGATTAGAGAAGAAGACTACCCAACATCTCACAACCTCCCTATTCTCGACCAAACACCTACAACCTCGTCACGTGCTGCGGGTTCTTCAAGAGCTCACGCCCATTCAACCGGTGTCGAATGTCAAGGCGGCGGTGGTCGGCGTTAGCCAGCTGACCTGCTCATGTGTGTGTGAAGACAATTATGAATAGAAGCACCTTGGCCTCTCGGCTCGACGATTGTCCGTGTGCGGCGTGCGCGTGTTTGCCTTCCTTAGAAGCGCCGTCATCTGACCCATGCCTACGACGACATGCTCCGACCGCCCGTCCGCTCGTCCCTATTGAACCTCGTCGTCGTTCCGCCGCCGAGCGCTACCGTCTGGCGGACGCCACTTGGACACGGGTGGCGGCGGCGACCGACGGGACGGGGTTGCGGAAAATCGCCGCGAAAAACCAGCTCGAGACTTCGTGGAGTGAGATGCGCTGCGGAGTGCACTCTTTCGCTGTCGCTCAACCCAAAAAAAAAGGTTCCCGGAAACCACTTCACCGAAAGACCCCGCGGCCGCCATCGCCATCAAGAAGGTCATAGTGAAACCAATTTACCGGATAATTACCCACAAGGGCGTTACTTTGGCGTGGAAACGACACGGCCTGCTCGTGCGCGGTTTTTGATTACCTGCGGTCTCAAAATGGAACCGCGTTCCGGTTTCAGGTTTCATAAAATTCTCTTCGAACGTTGTAAACACATTCGGTGCAACTTCTTCAGCACATTACGCTCATAGCCTGTACTGCACTTCGAGTCTGAACGTAAGAAGAGAGGAATCATCGTAAAATTAGTGGCTTTGAGGCAATCGCTTCCATAATGCGCCATGCTCCTTACTACAGGAAGCGATTCGAAAGTATAAGAGCTAACTTTCATGAGAGATTCTTCAGTCTTCATATGACCAACTTCAAGTAGAGATTGAAGATTGAACTATACTATGGATCACTAAAGCGCGACGAAGCGCAGTCGGTGGAGGAGTCGGCTGTTGCCTGCTCCCCGAGTCAGCTTCTTGGTTGGGGTTTCCCGCCCAGGTCGACCAAGCCTTTTATTCCTACGGGGTTGGCACCTGATACCAGACTTTTATGGAAAAAATAGAACACTGATTTGTCCATTGGCCATCAATGCAAGTCATTGTAATTGCCAAATACGTGTTCAAAACGCCTCCACGACACATATAGAAGTAGAATGCATGACGCATTCATTTGACAGGCTTATTGATTGATATCGATCAGTCAATTTATTTACTAGATAGGAATAACCAATTGAGCGGTGAAATCGATCGATAGTTTTTAGGTCAACCACAACTGAATAGGCGAAGGCCTTTGGTAGCACGAGGTCATCTGTAATATCACAACCTGTGCATAAATGACTGAATCCTCATTCCTCATTCTTCTGAGATTTATCGATTGATATCGACCGGTCAATATGTCGGCACATCGTCTTGCCACGTTCCTTGTGGTTGCAATTACTTTCGATCTACGTTGAGTATGTTCAGCTTATCAATTGATTGAGTTATATCGGTCGATAGTTGTTGTTGGTATTTAATTCACAACGGTAGGTATACATCATAGGCATTATGGCATCTACCATATAGTCACAGATCGTCTAATCAATTTATCGATTTGCTTCTAAAAGGCAATGTAAAAACCAAGCCATGTCGCTTCATAATCAGAGGTGGTCACTATTTTTGCGACACTTCACAGTGCTAAGCTAATTCAATGAATCGATCGATATTGATCAATATTTTCAAATCTAGAGCTCCAGAAAAGTAGAGACCATGTGGGCTATTCACACCTTTGAGAAAACGGATCTTTTTATTGTACGTCAATTTCTATAATATCATGATATGTACGTAAACAATATAATCGATTTATTGATTTGATACTGATCAGCCAAGAATTTTGGCGTCGGCTCATAATGCTCACACATAAATGAAAACTGACTATCGTTCTACAGCATCTTGTTATCATTTTGAAACCTAAGCGCATGAAGAATCCAATCGATTCATCGATTAAAATTGATCAGCCTATATCGGAAGCGAACTGAATCGCGACACTTCTTCCAATGTGCCAAGTTCTTTGGTTATTCTAACGATTAATATGTAGATCGACGGATACGGATAGGTAGCTTATGGGCAGGCAAAAATCGATTATATCGATCACTATTCGCTTGATGAGAAGTAGAAAAATTTAATTTCTAAAATTTAAAATTTCAATTAAATTTTTGTTTTACATATTCATCAAATATAACTAAATGTTTATTTATTTATCGTGTTATTTTCAGCCCATGCTGAATAGTTTTCTTATCAAGCCATTTTCCTTTTCAAGTTTAGTTATCTTTAAAGTAAGACAATGCGTTTATTAGCTAGTTTCAAGAAAGTCGAAAAACGGTAATTAATTTGGCGCCGACATACGGACGGACACCTAGACGCACGGACGAAATGATAACCACTAACATTAACGACACTTCTGCTCCAAATATAACGCTTTCTATGAGGAACGTTTCAGATTCATGTACTCATATTCAGGTGGAAAATAGGTCTTTGTTGCAAATGTGGGCAGCATCGGGAGGTGGGAATATGTCAGCCAATCACAAGCGATCAGATGGTGGATAGAACGTACGACAGCCAGAGCACTAACTGCATATACACTGTTTGAGAAGCACGCTGATTTGATGTGTTCGATTTGACAGACGCGTTCCCACCATCCAATGCTGTCCACATTCGAGACATGTGCCCTATTCTCCCCCTTTCCACTTTCACACAGAAAAATGCTCCGGAAAACTACTGAAGACAAAAGACAAATTCTGCGAGAAATCAACGACCCCTCGCCGTCCACTTGACTCGGCGGTGGAGTTCAGCGGTTGTAGAACCGTTCAGATTCTTTTGGCTTGAAGACGTCAGATCTGGTCCTTCTGCAAGATGTCAGCAGCTAATCTGCCTCGCACGGTGAGCTTCTTCAGCTGGCTCATAAAGAAACGTGATATGATTGAACGGGATCGGCGGCCTACGAAAGCTATCCATCTTTGTTGAACAGCAGATACGTCTGGAGAACAACTCGTCCTGAAATATTGAGGGCGCCGGATGATGGGTCAAGTTCCTGGACGCCTCCTACAGCCATCTCTTTTCAGGCTCCTACTCCTTTGGCTACCTTAGTATCCCCAGAGCGCCGTGAGCATAGAGCCACTTCTCCGTCCGTTCGGTCAACAACCAGACTACGTCGATCGGTGAAGCAGCAACCAGCTTACAGCGACAGCGCTACCACTACTCAAGCGCATCGCACGACAACAATCGAATCGAATGTTCGATGCGTTCGGATGCTTTGATCGAGGCGCTGGCCGTCGTCGTCGAAAAAACACCAAAAACCAGCTCAATCCGCGGCGCTCAGAGCACAGCGTCGAAAGGAGGATCTGCCTGGGTGGCAAATAAAATCGAGGAAGCGGATGAGAACTGGCCGCACTCAAGGATATCCATTCACCACCACCACTTCTACAGCCGCTGACGACTCCATAGTGGTGCAGTACTCTTCTCCAGAATCCACATCCGAAGACCGGAAGGATAGCTTTTTGAGAATTGCGATCAGCCATCCGAACGACCAGATTGTTCCAAATCCTGATTAGATAACGACTATCGAGTGAGTGCGATGTCGATCTCTGTTTGATGGGCTTTGACGCCGCCGCCACCATCGCCAAAGACTTGTCGGACACGACGAGGTGGCGCGTGTGTTTTTTGGAGGATCTTTATACTCAACGAATCGCATATGAAAGCTGGACGACCTTGAGACGAGCCGGATACCGATCGCTCCACGAATACGTTCGGAATGATATACGAGGATTTACATAAGAAAGTCCAAAGTGCCATTACAAGCTGGAATCTCACGAATTCCGCACCACTAATTGAACGTTTTGTCAATCCCTAAATTCTTCGTCAAAAACCTTCAACTATAAGCTTAAAAATGTCCTTAAGCAGAAACGACACTTCTGACGTCAACTGCTACAAATGAACTAAAACTAATATAAATCACTACAAAATAGTTTTTTAAAGAGTAGACGATATTTTGTTTCAATCTAACATCTTCAAGTCAAACTGGACACTTTTTAAATGAAATTAGACACTCTTCTAAGTAAGCATTAGGACGTTTGAAATCAAAGCGAACTCTCTCGCTTTGATTTCAAACGTCCTAATGCTTACTTAGACCTCTCGACTTGATTTCAAAGTCTTAGGCTAGCCTAGAAGAGTGTCGAATTTGACGTGAAAAGTGTCCCATTCGAAAATGGTATAGATCTCTAAACAATCCAAGGATAAAGTGCTGATGCACGGCGCATATGAGCCTCATTCATTCCGCTGCAATCCTGTTAACAGCGAATAAATCAAATTCAGCTTATTATTAGGTCATGCCGTGCTGCTACAGCAGCTCACCTAACCCACTACTGGGTAAGTGGAGTAGGAAAAGCTGGTACATCGGTATAAACGATCAACCAAAATCAATAGGATCTGTTTACAACAAATATTATAAATTGTAACATTTAATTAATTTAAATTTTCGGTGATCAGCGTCGTGCAGCGTGGAATTGAGAGGACGATGCTCGGAGTGACACGACTCACGCAATTGAGAGAAGGCCTCCGGAGTTCCGAGCTTCGCCGACATTCGAAGATCAGAGACGCTGTCGCGTGGGCCAAGTTGTCGAAAATTAGGTGGGCCGGCCACCTAATGCGCTTCGCAGACACCCGCTGGACGAGAGCCGTCACCGACTGGATTCCGCGGGATGTCAAGAGAACACCGACGCCCACCAACGCGTTGGTCGGACTTGTTCGTGAAAGCCCTGAACGATCGCTATAACGCTCTTCGCGTCCCTCGAGCGAGGAGGATCCATTGGAGCACTCTGGCACGCGACAGGGACGAATGGAGACGCTGCTGGCGTCCGCTCGAGCAAGTCGATGATCAACGGAACGACAGGTGATACAGGTGGAATTTTCGGTGGACGCGTGTAGAGCAGTCGGAGGAGGTGCCGGATATCGAGTGCACCCGATACCAGGCTCCTTCTTCAGATTTTCCGCCCATACCAACCAAGCCTTCCATCCCTTCGGGGTTTGTGAATTGGTGCTAGCTATCCTAATCCGGAGTGAGCAACGGTGAGCTTTCAGATGCGTGCATCAACCAAGCAAGGGATTAGAGATGCAAATCGCTACATGCCCCTCCGATTAGGATAGATCGGAATAGAGCTCTGACTTGTTCATCGGCTGGCCATCGCAAGTCATTGCATGGTCAAATACGCATTCAAATCACCTCCAGACATCTCGTAGAAGTGGAGTGCGTGGCCCAAGCGGAATTGAGTAACGTCGCGCTTTATCCCATCCTTACATTTTCTGCTGAATCTCGGGAGAGAGAGTTGATCACTTTTAGGGGCTCAATCAGGGAGTCAAAGCGGTAGCGGATATTAACCCTAGAGAGAGTCAGTTATACGCTATGTGACCAGGTTATTGGTGAAGTCGTCGACTTGATTGGCTGACCCCGCCTCTTGGTTGGACGTAAACCCATTATGTACCGAAATTTCTTTACAATGAACGGACTAATGATCAAAGCTCCTCGTTGCACAGTGGCTTTGCCTAGCAGCTTGACACCGGAGCTGGGCGGCTAGGATCTCGGACCAGTTCGACGTGCTGGCGGTCGTATGGACGCTCAAAGAAAACACCTTCGATTAGTTCTTTCGTGGAAAGTGAAGAAACACGGCGGAGTCGCCTTAAATGCTCGTTTTTGCGCCTCGCTAAGTAGTTCACATTCGCGCGAATTGGTCAGGTTCAACCTCGTCCCTGTCTCCTCTTCGAGCCGGATTCGATTTAGGTCGGTCGCTTGTCCGATCACTATCATCGACGATTGAGCCGGATTTGCAGATGTTGTGAAGCAATCACATCATTCTCAATGAATTAGGCTGCACGGCCGGGTGAAGTCGGCTAGGCATCATGGGAGGGGGGTGGTCTGGAGCTAGTTGGGCTACTGGAAGTTGTTAAAATGTGGTGGAAGCTAGTGGAGAAAAGCTTGTGGTAAGAACAACGGCAAGCTTTGCCAAGACCTGATGTTAGATTTAAGTCACCACTATATAGTTAGTGCCCAACGAGCCCAGACCACATGATCAGCTCTAGGGCAGTAAAAAGTTAGATTGGTGGTGGTATAACCTATCTGGGGTACGATCATAGCTAGTAGTAGCTCTCAGCTCACCGCTAAGCTTATGAGAAGTCTAGGCCGGGCAGTAGTCTATAATGTGGCCTACATACACAGTGAGAGCTGAACATGTGAGACTCCACACAGTGAATGTGCCACCAAGAGGGAAACGATGAGACATTCACGATAAGTCTTACTCGCCACTATACATTGGATCCGAATGAATCATTTTTGGAGTTCCGATTCTGATATCCTGAATCCAAAATCCGGGTCCGCAAAATTGCCATTATCTGAATCATTCAATTTTCCGAAGATTGGATTTTGATTGGATCCAATGTATACTCGCAAGTCGTGGGTATATCAGTGGGTAGAGAATACTAGACAGTCGTCGTGGACATACCCGCTAAGATTCCACGACCCACTGACAAAATGACGCTCTAGTGAGATCAGCTGTTCTCGCGAGAGGCTAGAGGCTTAGGGCCTGTTCATACTTCATCGCCCGTGCAAAGCATGCAAACCAAGCGATCGCCGCCGAGATCTGTTCATACTCGAGCACTATTACTGTCGCTCTCGTCGCTGCTGTTGCCTGTTGATACTTGCGTCGGCGACGGGAGCGGCAGGAGCGACCGGGGCGACGGATGGAGTGTGCAGTACGCAATTAATTACGGACACTACACTACGTCCGTCACGCAAGTCGCTCTTGTCGCACTCGTCGCTGCTATCGTCAGTTCATACTTTTCGCGCGCTCCAGTCGATCCTGTCGCTGCTGTCAAATTTCATACTTCGCGCCGGCGACGGGAGCGACAGGAGCGACTGGGGCGACGAATAGAATGTGGAATACGTAATTAATTACCTACACCACACTACGTTCGTCACTCCAGTCGCTCTTGTCGCTATTGTCGCTGCCGTCGCGAGGTATGAACAGGGCCTTAGGTCTACTTTACCCTTCATTCCTTTCATGAATACAAATCGTACCCGCTACCCACTGCGGGTAGTGGCTTCGTTTCCCTTAAGGTATCTCTACCTATACCCATTGCTTGACGAATCCGGCCCAGAACAGATGCATGAGATGAACATAAGCATAGTGGGTGCAAGGTGCTAGTGGAAGTCTCAAGTTTCCCCGGATCAGACGGCTTGGTGGACGATAAATCTGACAGAAATAACGTCACAAGTTGCTTGACCTTCCACGGACGTCTAGGCGTTCAGGTGAAAAATGCTGAGTGCGTGGCATACTCCAGAGGGGTTAATAGCTCTACGAGCGAAAAGTTCGCCTTTTGATGGACAGAGAAGGCGAGTAAGTGAGGCCAAGTTTTGCATAAAAGGCCATCTAAAGTTCGTCCGATACCTCGTTGCAGAGGAAGCGACTCCCCGCCGCCTTTTTTCCTTCCCTTTAAGCGACAGAGGACAGCGCCAAAGTGCATTTGTAGCCGAACAAGGTCGTTCCGTCGGACCGTGTCGTCCGTCGTCCGGCTTGAGTCATGAGGTTCGAATCTCCCGCGCCAACGTACACTCACACAAAATGACTCAACGACTGGCATTTCTCCGGTGACGCTAATGCCAGGTGAAGACCGTGGACTTCGTCAGTGTCCCCTGCGTATGTGTGGGTGCGAGAGACAGCGGACGGATTACGGGTTACGCCGGCACATTGAGGCCAGGAGACATCGTCGTCGAAGGTCGTTCAGGTAGGTAAGCCTTGAATGAGGCTTATGGCGTAGTATGGGTTACGCGCTGGTTACTGGAGGTCAGAGCGTTTAGATGACGGCGACGGTGAGGAGAGATTCCACGGGTATTATGACTTCGGTTGGACTAATCGATTTGTTTGAAAGAAGAAGTGAGTTCAAGTTCTGGCCTAGGTATGTTCTTTTGACGACCTGATCCAGCCATGGAAGCGCTAAGCCATCGCCACGGGCAGTCTAATCTATGCGAAATCAGAAAAAGCCAAGCGCTCCCAGTAATGGACCGTAGAAGAATTGAAGGAGCCAGAAATTCAGTCAATATGTACCGTCTTCACGCCAAGTTGGACACTTTCCAGATCAAATCGGACAGTTTTTAAATGAAATAGAACACTTTCAAATGAAACTGGACAATTTACTCGTCAAATTGGAGTATCTTGCAAGCTAGCCTTAGACTTTTGAAATCAAAGGGAACTCTTTCAAATCGAAATGAGCCCCTTCTACATTGAACTAGGGACTCTCCTATGGGGTTAGAATAATTTTTCGTTCATGGGAAATTTTCGTCCACCTTTTTTCTGCAGTTTTAATTCACCTACCCAATAAGTGAACACATTCTTTTAAATTGTATAAAATTCTCCTTTTTTGTGCAAAAATAACGGTTCAAGGCTTGCTTCAAAGAGCAGTAAGGCGCTATTTTTAGTATTAAAAGAAGGGATTGCGCCATGCCCTCGTCCAAGACGTCGCGATTTCTATTCGATTGATAGCAATTCCGCAGAATTTCTGTTTGCATGGAGACTGACACCTGTTAACGGTACAACAAACAAAAACTGTAAAAACACACATAACCTATGCTTCATGTGATCAGCATTTACACTACCAATCAAATAAAAATCGCCAAGGAGCTAATGGAGTGCATGGCGCAATCTTTTATTTTAGAGCACTGAATGATTGCTATCTTGTAGCGCTCAATAATAAATTTTAAATTATTTGAAATTACTAATTATTATGACAAACATTAAAATAATTTTAATTATTATTTTCTCAGGTAGCGCACTCGGAGGGGGCGCCGACTGTCGCCTGCACCCGATACCAAGTTCCCGGTTCAGATTTCCCGCCCAGGCCAACCGAGCCTTTCATCCCTCTGGGGTCGGTGAATTGATACCACACTTCACTTCTGGGAAGGATAAAGCGCTGACTTGTTCATCGGCTGGCATCCGCAAGTCGTTCAGTAGGCCGAATACCAAAACCAATTCAAATCGCTCCACGACATCCCGCAGTAGAATGCGTGGCGCATATAAAAAGGGATTGACTAACGCCGTCCTTTATCCTATATTTTTATCCTTTATTTTCCCGAAAAATAAAGATCTCATAAAATGATCACACTCATTGATTCGAGCAGGTGAACTAAAAAACTTCGAATAAAGTTATTACAACGATGTTTTGCTGCGATCGAAACTTCTAGCGCCAGGCGGGACTCGAACCCGCACCTCCCTCTGATCGGGCGGGAATGCTCTACGCCATTACACCACCGGCGCTGTTTGATCGAACGCAACTTCCACACCTCGTGGTACCGATCAGGACTCACCCGTATCCGGGATGACCTAGCCGCTGATATCAGCATGGAACCAGTTAAGCTGATGGTTTTGATAGAAACAATTAAAATCAGTTCGGTCCCACGAGGTGTGGAAGTTGCGTTGGTCAAACGGCGCCGGTGCTGTAAAGGCGCTGAGCATTCCCGCCCGGTCAGAGGGAGGTGCGGGTTCGAGTCCCGCTTGGCGGTAGAAGTTTTGATCGCAACAAAACATCGCTGTGACAGCTTACTACCTCGATACCAACCACTTGAGGCTTAAGGAAACTGATTTGAAAGTTATTACAAATCTTCCTTGAACAAAAAATCACTCTAACTTCGAGAGCCTGTAGTTTAAGCTGTAATAGGCTCGTTTCGAAGACGAAGACGTTCACTTTGGCTTCAGAATCATCGAGCTTGCTCAGAAAAGTGTCCAGCTTGATTTTAGCGTCCAGTTTGACGTGGAAATGGCATACTGACCCACATGATGCCTTTAAAGAAAAAAAAAACGAGACAAACGTTTTCAGACTTCGAACAGAGAAAAGTGAAACCCACCACTAAGTCAATCAATATATGATCCATATAATCAATATTCTATCATTCTTTCTATTCTATGTCTATCAATATACAGCCAATAATCGATCCACATTCCCATACAAGTTCTTCGAAGGCCATGATCGTTTGATCTCGCTAAGCGATGCGTAAAAGCCATCTGTATCTTCTACAAAGTGCCCGCTACTCTCATCGACTACTACTGTACGTCGGTGGCCGATAACGATCAGTCAATATCGATCAATATCGATAGATAATTACCGACGCGGTAAGTCGTATGATGAGATGATGAAGGGTGATAATGTGAAGGCTATTGGACGGACGCCATCACAGCTGGTAAACTGGAAAAACTGATGAAATCAATATCGATCAATCCTCCGTCGTAGACTGAGCTGCTTCGGGAAGTGAAATATGCTTACTAGATCGACTAGAGGACATCGAAATCTTGAGAGTATAGAGGACGGCGTTAGTCAATCGATACTTGGAATGCGCCATGCATCCTACTTCAAAGTATTATTGAATGCTTATCTGTTTATACAATAACGGTATCAAGTCCGGGTTCTGTTCCCAGAAAATGGAGCCAATCTACAGCTCCAGAAAAGCACGGCAGGCTTGCAGGCGGGAAGCCACTAGTCAGACATCGCCTTCTCCGACTGTACTACAAGCGTCCGATAGTCGAGAACAGTAGAGAGTCAACAGATTACGGTATGCATACTGTAGCGATATTGATTACGAAACTTCTACCAGGAAGGATTTGTGAATAAAAACTAGGTTTTCCGTAGAAAATCCTACTTATTTCTCCTCAAAGTGGAGGAGCGCGAGTAGCGCAGTAGGAGGAGATGCCGTCTGTCGCGTGCACCCGATACCGGGTTCGTGGTTCGGATTTGCCGGCCAGGTCAACCAAGCCTTCTATCCCTTCGGAGTCGGTGAATTGATACCAAGTTTGTCTGGGAAGGATAAAGTGCTGGCATGTTCATCGGCTAGCCCGCAAAAGTCATTTTGAGGCCAAATATGCATTCAAATCGCCTCCACGACCTAAAAGTACAATGCATGGCGCATCCCAATAGGGACAGAGCAACGGTGTCCTTCATCCCTTTATCCCGTAAGAGCGTATGAGAGTGCCGGACGACCCCAAAAACCCAGCGTTAGGGACCGGATTCACCAACGATTAACCCCGGAGTATGCAGCTGGAAGGGAAGGAACTGCCAGGTGGATGATACTCAACTATCCACGCATACCCTCAAGAATATCCTTACTTTACCCCCGATATTGATGAATCTGCGCTCCAAAATGCGCCTTCTACGAAACCGACGACGCTGGAGCACAAAAACTCCACGCGAAATCCATCCAATCGGTCCAGCATTCGAAGCCAGTCACGCTGATATGATTCTTTAACGAGAGCGTCTTCCACTCTGATGAACGCCACATCGCCGTCCCTACACACCCCGACGCGCCACGCGTTAACCCAGAAAACGGTTGTCGGCTAGGAAAGAGGTTTATGGTGGGCCGTTAATGTGTCGGACGTTGACGAGCGCGATGACATCTCGGAATCGAAGAAGAAGAAGAAACACTCAGGAACTCGCAGTCGTTTTTCGATTTTTGAACGAAAATCGTTGGAATGAACTGGGTTAACTGTTCACTCCCTTCGGAAGTGCCACCTAATCATAGCCAATCCGGGCACCGACCAAATACGAGGTGGCCAATCATGGCTTTCTCTGACTAGCATGTCCATTCGATGCGGCTTGACTGGCTGGCACGTTACCACCTCCCAATGCTGCCCACATTCGCGGCTAGAACCGATCAAAGTCACCTAAGTCACTAGTGTATCCGGTATTCCAGAAATAAACGCGACTGCGGACTTCAGAAGTCCCTTCTGGGAAGAATTTGAACCGGTTATATGACCAAGAATGGAGAATAAAGATAGAGTAACGGCGCTGAAAACGCATTCAAAACAGTGTAGATAAATAAGAGTACCGTCATCATCCTAATGCATACATGAAGATATAGCGTTTCTGTGTCTGTTTGTCTGTCTGCCCGTCCGACCATCCGTTCGTCCGACAAGGCCAACAGCCTCTGACCTAGCTTCACATTTCGATCGAAATAATTCCTCTTTCTTTTATTCTTTTCTCGCAAATTTCCAGTTTCAATTTTTCTCAATTTCTGCCAAGCGTTATCACCACGAGGTGGATAGAGTTCACATATCTATCGATTTTATCGATTTTTTAGAAGTTAACTGTTTCAGGTGCAAATGGGGTTCATAAAACGAATACTTTAGGCAGCGACATGATTTACTGATTGACTACTGATATCATAAGGATAAAGGATGTAAGACGGCCTTTTGTCAGCCCCTCTGTGGGCTGCGCCATGCATTCCACTTCTTCATGAAATCGTGAGGGCAATTTGAGTGTGTATTTGGCCCATACAATAAGTTGCGATGCGCAATCGATGTTCAAGTCAGTGTTTCATCCTCTCAGTGAAGGTTAGTACCAATTTACCAGCGGCTGAGAGAAGAAACGCTTGATCGGCTTGGGCGGGACGTGAACTTTGAAGCCGATTGGGTGCAGGCGAGAGCTTTCGCTCTCTGCGACTGCACTACACTCTTGGCAACGCCAAACAGTCACCTCGAGACAGGATGTGAACTCATCTTCAGTGGGGTGAGCCACGAACCCTTCTTCAAGCTGATATGGCTGGTAACGAAGCCGAACCTAAGATCGATTTCCAGTGCACGCGAACTTGGCATATCGTACCAGCTGCGCCACGTTGATGAATTAATTAAGAAAATACATCGACTACAATCAAATGAAAGCGAAAACCATAGGTATTCAAGCGATTCTAACGTGTTGCCCGTTCCAAGAGTGATTGAAGCCACTAAAGTGCGAGTTCCAGTTCCTATCTGGTGTGACACCTGTACCAGGTTAAAAACCACTTAGAACTGAGGAACAATGGAATAACGAGAACGCAAAAAGGGTCATCGGTCATGAAGTCAGAACCGCAGAATGTCCAGAAAACCTTGGAATGCATAGACAGGTGAAAAAGACATTGACAAAATAAAATTGTGACAATAAATGAAAAGTGAAGAAAAATAGACGTTTTTAATGGCAGTAAACTTCAAGTGAAGCCGTCCTGTCGCAAATGTGGGCAGCATTGTGAGTTGGGAACGCGCCACTCAATTAAGCCAATCTCGTAACAGTGAATCTCACAATGTGTGTGCATGGTTTCTGCGCTGATTGGCTGACATATGATCGGTCGGTGTTCTGATTCATTGTGGCTGACTGGTGCTGAATTCTCACTCTCCGACCCGCTGATTGGCTGGCATGTGTTCGGTCGATGTTTTGATTGGTTGCCACTGGATGGTGGTGCGCTCCCATTTTCCACTCTGTCAACCTTCGCAACATGGACCACTAGGTGCCTGATCCTCTTGCTTGGTCTTCTTTTATTAATACTTTCACTATTAACCCGCTTCTTTTCACCATCTTATAGAGGCTAACGGACAAGGGCGAGCGTTAGCCAATCTCTCTGTGGGATGCGTATTCAAATTCTACGCGATATCATGTCATGGAAGCAATTGCTCTCTACAGTGGCGTCTGGTCGCCGAATTCAGTGCTCTATCCTCCCAGAAATATTCTGTAGTCTACGCAACACTCCGGAAGGAATACAGGCTTATTCGGCCGGGGTGTGAACGAACTTTGAACCAATTTGGGGTGAAAACGAGAGCAGACGTCTTCTTCGACCTTGGTTCACTCGTGCTCAACACTATACATGAAAAATGTTTGAAGAAATGAAAAAAGCAAACAAAATAAAACCAAAACGAAAGCATCAACAACAAGTGAAGCGAGATGCATCTCTCCCGGATCAGACCTTCCATTGCGTAGCAGATGTGACTGGAAAAGAACAACACTAACTTGTCCATCAGCTGGCCACCGCGAGTCATTGTATGGGCATTTAAATCGGCTCTACGACATCCCGCAGAAGTAGAATGCGCGGCGCGTCCCGCAAAGGGATCGACCAATCGATCTTCATCCTTTACCCCCGCTCTGCTATAGATGAAGACGAAAATTGTGGGGAAAACGCTAACAAATGGTAAACGGAACCGATCTATTAGGTGTGAGCAGGGGAAGTGGGAATTTTCAGTTGTGTGAGTAGTGTTGTTAACTGTACAGCTATCTTTAGTGACCAAAATTACTCAAATATTCAAAAATGCAGCACTTAAAAGCGAAAACAAGACGACATTCTGAAGCGACCACATGTGAACTTGTGAGAAGGGATCCAAGACTATAAAAGAATGGAAGCTTCGGTTAGCGGTGTTAGCGAGCTCCTTAGTAAAACAGAAGAAGGTAGTGAAATAGTAAAAGTGCTAAGCAAGGGCATTGATCCACTCCAGTACGGGATGAGCCACGCATTCAACATTCGTGTGATGTCATGACCTCCTTCACTGAACGGCCTACAAAAAACCGACTTGAATCAGCAAGTCTTTCTCCTCTCCGCAGAAGACAATGCAGCTACTCTTAGAATGTGTAGTAACCTCTTTAGCAACGCGAGTTAACAGAGCTGTATCTACTAGTTGCGTGGCTCATCCCATACTGGAGTGGATCAGTGCTCTTGCTTAGCACGTTTACTAAAGGATGAAGGGATGGCGTTACCCAATCCCTTCTGTGATGAGCCACGAATTCTTCTTCTACGGAACTGTCGTGAAGGCGACTTGAATGAGTATTTCGCCATACCTGGTGTTCAGAACACCAGGACGCCCACCAACGCGTTGGTCGGACTTCTTCGTGAAAGCCCTGAACGAACGCTTTGACGCTCTTCGTATCCCTCGAGCGAGGAGGATCCATTGGAGCACTCTGGCACGCGAGAGGGACGAATGGAGAGCTGCTGGCGCTCGCTCGAGCAAGTCGATGAACAACGGGACGACAGGTGATACAGGTGATTTGGCCATACAATGACTTGCAGTGGCCAGCCGATGAACAAGTCAGCGCTTTATCCCTCTCAGACATGTCTGGTGCCAACTCAGGGACCCCGGAGGGATGGTAGGCTTGGTTGGCCTGAGCGAGAAATCCGAACCAGGTTCTTGGTGATGCTACAACCGCCACTTTCTCCGACTGTGCTATACGAGGAAGTAGCTAATATCGGTTAAATCAAGGTATCTGGATTGCGAGGTGAACGAAGGTAAAACTGGTCAGTATTTTACAACAACAGTCACTGACGATATCTGATCGTGAGGGAATGAACGACAAGTTCGAAAAGTTGCAATGCACTGATAAATAGCAAGATGAAATTCGGCGTTGGTCAATCCCTATGCGGTATGCGGCACGCATTCTACTTCTACGGGATGTCATGGGGACAATTTGAATGCGTATTGTCCAATACAATAACCTGTTGTGGCTATTCGATGGAAAATCAGCGTCTGACCCCTCGCAGAAGAGTCGGCTCCAATTCGTTGAACCATGGGGTGGAAGGTTTGGTTGGCCTGGGTGTGAAATCGGAACCAAAAACCTCGATTCCGAAAGCACACGGCAGCCGCGCCTACTCCGACTGCGCTACCAGGCGCCCAAGTGGTATGTAAAGGATCTCAAATATAAGGTGTAGAAGAAAACGAATGAAGAGTACAAACAGAGAAAAAGGCAAGCAGATATGCAGGGCAATTCCTGGGTATGAGCCATGCATTCTACACCGCGCCGATCCGTTGCTGTAGTTGTAATTCAGCTCGAAAATGTCAAACTACTATTCACCCATATTTCAGGCGTTGGGAAGAAAAGCTAGACTGAGCTTTTATTTATTTATTTATTTAACTGCGTTTCAAAAACGCACGCTATATGTGAGAACAACAAAAAATAGGCGATGCAACTTTTCGATTAAAACCGGTTCTAAATTGACTTCCAGGCGACTGACGCTAAAAGCGGCCACTATTTTCGCAACATGGACGCCTATTTACATAACAGGTGAGCACGGAGAAATCAGCAAGGATACAAGGGCGACAAAAAGAAAAAGGGAAGGCCATATCCAGTATAGGGTGATGGCTGAGCTCCTGAGCTATGATCTCAGGAAACTCTAAGGATGCACCTGCTTTTATGTGATATCTTGCAGACACGTTGGATGAATTTTTGGCTGCGGAAGTCAGTCCAGAATAGGTATTTTAACGATGCCAGGAAAATCTGGCAGCTCAGATTAAAAATAAAATAATAATAAGTTAAAATATAATGAATTTAAACTCTTGACAGAGCTAGACGATGTTCTATTTGATGCTCTTCTTGTTCACTAAAGAGCCACGGGAGGAGCATAAAGCAAAGGTTCGTTTGATGAAAATGGCGGAACGAACCTTTTCTTGCTTCCTCTTTAATCAAACCCTCTCTTTCAAAAGAGAGGATTTCAGAACGAGCATCTAATCGGTCGGTCTAACTTCAGCAGCACCTCTTGCCAACTGCGCCACACTCTTCCAAAGTTTCCCAGCAGTTTTTCCAGTGAGAATTTAAGGATGTCAAGGACCTATTTCAGAAGGCAAACACGAGCACCGTTTCGAGGCCAGTACAATTCAGAAGTTCGCTGAAAAAAAACGTCGTGCCTTACGCTAGACTAAGACCTTCATAATACAGGTCACGTCAATCAGCGCTGAACGCTGCTGATTTTTCCCGACAATTAACCTCAAATGCGACGAAATTGCCCGTACGCCTTACCTTCGGTGGGGGCGCTTTACAATAATAACAAATCGTAGCCGAACAAAAACCCCGGCTGAAGTGGTGTCAATTTGGCCTCGCAAGCACGCCACGCCAAGTCCGAATGGGACGGCGGACGGCCAAGGTCACCGACGGTCATCTAACCTGGCCTGGCTATTGTCCTAGCACTTGACAAAGAGCTCTGAGACGCGGCGACGGTCAGGTGGACAAAAAGCCACAGCAGTAAGACAAGACATCGAAGTCGCTTTAGAAGAAACAAATCAACAATAAAACGGTGAGAAGGTCGAAGGGGAGATGCCAAAAGGCATCGTAACTCGAGGACAACATGAGCGGGAGATTTCAACAGGAAATTATTGAAAGAAGACAAGAACACATCGAGAAAGATGAACGGACAGAAGGACGAACCTGTGCAGATCGTCGAACGACATCGCTCGACTGTAGAGCGGCGGTGGAGGTGGCATTGGATGCGGCTGCATAAAGACAGCCGACGGCGGCGGCGGAGGCATCGGACGGGCGCCGATCTTCTTCAGCAGCTTCTGCTGCTTCTTCTCCATCTTCTCCAGCTTCTTGATCGTCTTCAGATCGGACGGGAATACCAGCTGTCGCTCGAAGTCCAGATGATTCAGCGACATTCGCGAGCCACGTGCTCGCAGTCGTTCCGAGTCGCTCGGGCTCGTCAAGTAGCCGGAGTCGGCGTTCAGACTCACCATCGAGCGCCTCAAGTTCGAGTGTGGCACGTACGACTCGACGAACGCGCCAGCGGATATCCGCTTCGGGTCATGTGCACCTCCCGGAGGGGCCGCGTAGGCCGGGTAGGGGGGCCCATGGGGCCAACCTGGCGGTGGCAGATAGTGGCTGGACGAGCGGTTGCCCATCGCGCAGACGAGCTGACACTGGCCACCGACCGCGCTCCGCCTACCGGCGCCGCGCGGCGCCCGTCGTCGACCAGCAGCAGCCGCCAAGCGCTAATTGCACTCCCTCATCACCCATAATTGCCAGAATGACGTCATCTGCAGGGGTTTCCCAGCGGCAGCAGATCAGGACCGCGCCTAGGTCAGACATTCGAACACAGTCTGGTAGGTGGTCATCTGCTTAGGAAAAATCGGACGAGTTTCCTCGGATGGGCGGGGTCCGAGCTTGCGGCATTGCTAAAGGGAACGCCTGGAAGAGATTTAAACTCCGTTTGGATACCTAAACCAATATGCATTTCCGGTTCTGACCTTGAGGCTCGGGGTTCTATCAGGACTCACGTGTCGTATTTCCTATCAGGTAAGAGGATGGTTGGCTATGTGAGCAGGCCAACCCAACGACTTTTTGAGCTCATAAAAGGCCATCTTCTTGTTTTGGCCTATGTCTGGTGAAAACTGGATGTAGTGCGTTCTGAGGGTAGGCTTCTATTAGGTTGGAAAAAAAGCCTTTTCATTTTTTTCAAAGATTTATTACTTCACACCTACAAAGTCAAATCAATTGAAATAATCTCCATTTTGTTCCACTACACTCTTCCAAAGACTGGGTAATTTTCTAATTCCTCTCGCATAGAAGACTGCAGTTCTGGAGTCGAACCATTGCTGAATCCAATTTTTGAGGTCTTCATCCGTTTCAAAATATTTCTCTCCAATTTCTTGCTTGAGAGCACGGAAAAGATGGTAGTCGGTAGGAGCGAGGTCAGGGCTATACGGTGGATGTGACATTACCTCCCAGCCCAGCTCCTTTATTGTTTCTCTTGTGAGTCTTGCAACATGTGGCTTTGCATTGTCATGCAGGATCATCACCTTTGACTTCTCCGGCCTCTTTTCTTGGAGAGCTGCGGCGACTTTGTGGAGTTGGCCACTGTATGTGGCAGCAGTAAGTGTCTCTCCACTTCTGAGAGTTTCCCAGTAAATCACTCCTCTGATGTCCCACCAAACACTCAAGAGAATCTTCCTTTCGTGAACATTGGGCTTGAGATCAGGCTCAGGATTCTCTCCTTTTTGTACCCATTGTCTTTTTCTTCGGAAGTTGGCATGCAGAACCCAGGACTCATCGCCTGTCACAATCCGTGGCAGAAACGATTTTCTTTCGTATCTGGACAGAAGAGAAGCAGTGATGGAGAGCCGTTGGCCTTTCTGAGTGTCTGACAGGGCATATGGAATCCAAGCTCTTAATGTCCATGCAACCATTCAGATGGATTCCCACTATCCTATGAGACACTTCGAGCTTCTCTGCCAGCTGACGTGTCGTCTGCCCACTACCGGTACGAAGAAGATGGAGCAGTTCAGTGTCGTCCAATTCATTGGCCTTCCTGACCTTGCTTTGTCCTCGAGTGAATAATCTCCCTTTGAAAACTTTGCGAACCATTCATAACAGGTGCGATAAGTAATAGATCCCAAGCCATATACATCGTTAATTTGGTCGGCTGTCTGACGTGCTGTAGATCCTTTAATGAATTCATGAAGAATGACGTGTCGAAAATGGCCATGAGGTAGATCTGGCATTGAGTCCGGAAGATTGGATGGATAACGAAATACAAGAATTGTCTTGACCTATTTTCGCGTGCGAACGGTAGACAAGTGTGATAGGATTACGAAATCAGCAATCAATATTGGCTAGCGCGTTTACAAGGAGCGCGGGAAAAAAAATTTCGAAGTGTGAAGGGACTTTTTTTTCCAACCTAATATACAGCATGGGCCCCGGAGCCAATGAAGACATGCCTTACGATGACAAAGGATGAAAGGAAATGCTTACGGACTACTTACACAACAAGTTCCTTCCTGCATATGAAGTATGATGCCTAGTTTGATACCTACTCTTCATGAGTTGGGATTAGCTAGAAGCAGCTGCTGAAATAGCAACTTTCAATTTGGAATCGAAGCTAAATAATAATAGGGCCGAGTAGGACGTATTTTGTACACCTCGTTTAGGAGCGAGTCGAAAGTTCGTACACAGTTCGGACTTTGAAATTTCAACGATGGATCAAACCAAAAAAATAGGAGAGAAAAATGGAATAGAAGAGACTAGAAAAATTTTAAACCGGCGCAAGACGGACACTTCTTGCCTTTGTCTTTTGCACTTCTCGGTTTCGTAATTCAAAGTCCGGTGGGGGTGATGGCAGTTCCTGGAACGACGAACCAACCCATAATCAAACTGAAAAAAAGCTGAATTATAGAAATCAGCCGGAATTTCCTGCCACCGTAATCTGGCGCACGATTCGAGCGCGCCCCGACCTTTAAACTGCCGCGCGATCCGATCGAGCAGACGCTCGCCAGCCAGACTTCAGTATCATTTGGAGCATGTTACGAACCTTTACAATGGTACACATTTACTTATAAAAATGACATTAGATCAGTTGTAACGGCGTTTCGTCATGGGGACAACCACCTGCAGCGATGCAAGCATGCAGTGTGCATCTATTCGTTTTCACATAAGCAGCACTGGATCCTGTCAACGTTATCAGAAGGCTCTTCTTCATCCGGTTGTAAGCGAAAGCAGACTGAACCGTATGAGATGTCGTCCTTCCTGTATTTTGAGAGCGTTTATGTCTATAAATGTGGATTCCCTTGTTCTCCTTGCATTCGGAGCAGACATTTTGAACAGCAACTTCTTCCTCCACTTACCGTTTGATTGAAGTAACAAGGCCTGAAGGCGTCAGTGTAGCTGTCAGTATCCCCGTCCTGTCTAATGTCTTCAAATTCGTCTTCACTGTCTTCAAATTTCCAGCACTCCCTCATATGGAAGTGCTAGCCCCTAAACTCGTCTTCGACATGTCTGTTCATAAGAGATGTTAGTTGAAAACATTGTTTAGGCATACTAATATCCACCGCTCCCTCTTCCTATAAAGGCACATAAGGGCCTGTTCATACTTCGAGACAAGAGCGACTCGTCGCCCGTGCAAAATATGCATATCGATTAAAACCGAGCGCGCGCCTCCGAAAGGTATTCATACTTTGCGAGCGCCAGTCGCTCCAGTCGCTCTTGTCGCTCTCGTCGCTCTTGTCGCCTGTTCATACTTCGCGCCGGCGCCGGAAGCGACTGGGGCGACTGGGGCGACGAACGGAGTGTGGAGTTTACGCGTTATTACACCGCACTAGTGCTGGAAGGCGCACTAGTGCTGGAAGGAAACGATTCCCGTTCTGACGTTCCTTATACAAAGGTATGGAGGGCTTTTATGTCTATTTTGAGTGCCAGACTGACGATGTAGGTAACATGATTGTGCGCTTCTGTCTGTTTCAGTTTCTAACAACTTTTTTTGACTAAAAATACGACTGTTTGCTTATGTTTGTCTCAGTTTCCGGAAACCTTTTACTAATATAACTGTTCGCTCGTGTCCGTTTCAGTTTCCTAAAACTAATGCAATTGAAGTTGAAGCTAGACGTGAAGACCTCTATTCACTTGATATTTTAGACCACGAAGTAGACGTTATGCTGCAATTACGTACACCACACTACGTCCGTCGCCCCAGTCGCTCTTGTCGTCTGTTCATGCTTCCGCGCGCTGCGCGCACTCTGCGCATGCTGCGCTCTTGTCGCTGCTGTCGCGAAGTACCAACAGGGCCTGAGACACCCACAACATCATATTTGTGCGGGAATCAGATGTAGATTGCAGTGAGCACCCAAGCGTATTGGAAGTCTGGCGAGGATCCGCTGCGGGCCGCGCGCTCGGATCTCATTGCAGTTTAACACATTCGCGACAAGAGTGTTCTCGCGCACAATGCGCGCGACGGCCCGCTGCCTTGTTGGCGCGCGCGGGTGCCCGCACACTTGTGTGGACATCGTCCCTCGCGAGGTGTTACTTTCTGTAAGTAAATTTCAATCAATCTTTGGAAGAAGATCTGGACATTGGTTTGTTACTATAATTTGGGAATTTGAAAGGAAAATCGAACAAAAACATCAAAAAAAGAAGTTCTTCCCAAAAAATTCCCGTCCACACATATGAGTGGACACCGTCCGTCGCGCCCTCTTCGCTGTCCACTCATATGTGTGGACATTGTCGCGAATGAGTTAAAGGACGGGGGACGCGCCCGAATCGCGCGCCGGATTAGGGTGGCAGGAAATTCCGGTTGATTTCTATAATTCAGTTAATCTGAATACTCCTTCGGAGCGCGGTTTCTGTAACCTTGGATGATGATGATAATGTCAATGATGAGGGCCAACGGCCAGCGATAGCCCGTCGCCGTGCTATGCAGGCTATCACTGACACTGTTGTCAGCAACGTCGTCGGCACCGTCCTCTTTTTCTAGTTTCATGAGGACGTAGGTAAGGCTGAGCGTATAGAAGTCGGCGTTAAAATACTAAGAATATTGACCTAGTAGTTGTAGAATCTACTGAGAGCCACTTGTTTAGCGCAGACGGATTGTCGGCGGACATGCTGACTACAGCAATGCCCGATTGGCCTATTCAAATAGGTATTAGGATGATTTTCACTTAAATTAGAATTTTTGAATTCGAATTATCGTAAAAAGTAGTTTTCTAAATTTTTTAAATAATAAAAATTCAAATTCAAAATTCCGTTTCTCGAACGTACTTTTGTGCTGACATTTAGGAAGGCGTATTTCTCGAAACTACTCAAATTCGAATATTCAGAGAAACCTCATTTTTCGCTTATATTCAAATTTGAATGATCGAAAAATTTCGGCATTCGAAATCATTCAAATATTCGAAAGCTTCTTAAAGGCTACAAATATTCAAGTATCTGAGAGGCGCCATGCGAATGCATAACGCGGTTCGAATAGGTATTCGAACGGTTTTCATTCAAATTAGAATTCACAAAATCAAATGTTCGAAAAATCGGATTCTTCGAATAGCTCAAGTTCGAATATTCAAGGAATTTTGCGTGTTTTTTAAAATGTGCTCAACCTCAAATAGTCAAGAAATCGCGTTTTCGAATGCATGTCAATTCGAATATCCAGAAAAATCTGGGTTTTCGAATTTATTCGCACTGGAATGCTCGAAATTTTCTTTATTCGAAATCAATAAAATATTCAAAACATTTGTGGGAGCATAACTGTAATCCCCTTCATGTGCCACCTCACCGCGGTGAAGGGGTGAACATCACTTTGTGATGGCTAACGGCACAAACGGTCAGTACGCGACGCTTTGTCGTGTATGGGCGGCCCTCCTGTACCCCTGGTCAGGAACATGTGAGTAACCAGACCACCGGTATGGCTCAAACAACTAAACTCGTGCCCCAGTCCTCCGCGCGCCGGAGGTGGACTTCTACGACGTCGGTTGCATCCACCTCCGGCGAGGGGCCATCTAATCTCAATGTGGCAGGTATGAAGATTGGATTGGACATGAATATGTCCAAAACGCAGTTTATGGTCAACCAGTGGTGTGACACGGGACTCGTAAGGTTAAATGGAGTCGCTCTACAACAGGTCGACTCCTACGTCTATCTGGGAAGAGAGCTGAACATGAATAACGACCCCGCTCCTGAAATCGCCCGCAGGAGACGCGCATCATGGGCAGCCTTCAGTTCGATTCGCGAAGTCACCGATCAGGTCAATATCAATATCCCGGCCTCGATATTCAACGCCTCTGTACTGCCTGCGATGTGTTACGCGATGGAAACCTGGTCCGACAAGAAGACAATCGCCAGAGCGATGCAAACTACGCATCGTGCACTGGAGAGATGTCTTCTGAGGACAAGCCTTCGTCAGCAATGGCAAGAAGGCCTACGAAGCTCGGAGCTACGGGAGAAGTCGCAATTAGCAGACCCGCTGCAATACATGAAGAAGTCCAAATATCGCTGGGCCGGACACCTGCTTCGACGAAAGGACGATAGATGGAGTCTCCGTGTCACAGAATGGCTCCCGAGAGACCATAAGAGACCACTGGGACGACCGCCAACGCGATGGGCAGACTCATTCTCAAGATCTTTCAGAGAGCGGAGTCTGCCTCACTGGATGCAAGCAGCCAGAGATCGAGCGGTCTGGAAGAGTTGTGGTCCCCGCTGAGAAGACCTCCAGCCGACAAAAGGACCATCAAAGTATCAAAGTAAGTAAGTATAACTGTGATGCTCACGGATTAATTATTCTTCATTGCAAGGAAAAATCGTGTAAAAGTGATACAATATGCATTGAATTTAGCGAATTTCAAATAAACCGTCAGCATGTCTGTACGTCCATCCATCCGAGCAGAAATGGGATAAAGGGCATGCATTCAAGCATTCTACCTCTGCTGGATATGGGGTGATTTGCGCCATGCATTCTACTTCTGCTTGATATCGCTAAGAATTTCCGGATGCGAATCTTTCCTGGGCAACAACGACTTTGGGTGACCAGCCGAGAGACAAGGACTTCTGACGGCAAATCGTTGGCCGAAGGGAATGGTGAAATGCTAGGGATTGGCCTGTGGTGTCTACGAGCCTTGAATCGATCCAGGGAACTCACAAGGGTTGGAATTCCTTCCATCTGCGCTATAAGTGCTCTACCGCCTGTAGTACATTTGAAAACCTATGAAGAAAGGCCTCATACACTTTCGATTCGCCTTACCTTGAGAGTCTCTACCATTAATTCCGCCGAAGTCGAACAGCGCCCTTCTCCGTGTGGATTTTTCCGAGTTCTGTTGTTGGGGGTTCCGTACACCGCTGATGTTCGTAGTAAACCGGTTTTCTTATTAGGTACAGGCATTGATGGGTAGGGCGGAAAGCGTGAGGAGACGTAGTCACGGACGTGGAATGATTGATAGCGTGACTGTTTCCGTGAACGTGGTACAAGTGAGTACGCTTCTGAAGACGATACAGTGAAAGGGTATACGTAGGTTAGGGTGGAATGCTCCATGCACTTGATATAGCTAGCGATTGGGTCTTCAGAGCCATCGTTTGAAATCGTAAAGCCCCATGACAAGTGCAAGGGCTATGAATCCTGGTTCCACCAGACCAATTTGCCGAGGAGAAGGCCACGCCGCCGATCAAACAAGGAAGGTGTCGTTTACCCGGGTGGCGTTCGACTTGCGGCGAATTTGACGCGTGCCTGAGAGCAAACACGGTGTGTAGAGGACGGTCTCGCCGCTCTCTTGTGGTCTATCCTATGGCTGGTCGGGGTGAGCCTGAAGTGCTCGGTGATGGGAGGTCGATGATCCGAGGACTAGCACTGCTTCTGAAGGGTCCAGAAATATATCTTCTAGGCCATTCCACTTGTCCTACAAACGGCTTGAGGTATTGCGTTAAGTATAGTGGCAAATGGATCACCGCCTACTCCTAAGGGAAATGAAATTCTGCCTTTAAGTATCTGAAACACCGTCGCCTGGGCCAGATCGGGGAAAACTAGGTGGATGGTCACTTAATTTGCTTCGCTAACACCTAGGCCTGGATTCATCAACAACGTACCGACCGGTAACGGTGGAACTGACCGCCGAACCACCACGTATCGCGACATCAACGCGCAGCATGCTAGATTTGCGGTGAAAACCGTTGTAGCGGTTACCCGGATAGAGCGTCAGGTAAACGACGCGGTGAAGTACCGGTAACGCCCCACTTCTAATTCCTATCCGAGTGGCAATAAGTTGGGCTGGTTGCCAAAAGTAGTCAAACGCATCCATATGAGCACTTTGCCTCTTTGTCGTGACTCCTTCTCTCTCCCGACGAATTCCTACTCGAAGCCGCCTGATGAGGGATGTTTTTGTATTTGTTATTTAGAATCTATAGGTTTGCGGCCGATTTCACGTGCTATAATGAGTCAAGTGCTTTTGGAAAGCCTCCGTTTTTCAGAAGACTCGTACTTTAACCCAAAAGATTGGTCATGACGTCAAAAACATAATAAATTGTCATGAGCTCCTTACTATCTTTGGGGAAAAAATGTTCGCTGCATAAGAAGTGAATGGGACGAGTAGCGATAGCTGCGAAGAAAGAAAGAGATTCACATTATAATCCAGCACTGAACGTTAGGGCCTGTTCATACTTCGCGACAGCAGCGACAAGAGCGCAGCGCGCGTGGCGTGCGCAGCGTGCGCAGCGCGCGGAAGTATGAACAGGCGACAAGAGCGACAAGAGCGACTGGAGCGACAAGAGCGACAAGAGCGACTGGGGCGTCGGGCGTGGTGCGGTGTACGTAATTGCACTATAACTTCGTGGCCTAAAATATCAAGTGAATAGAGGTCTTCACGTCTAACTTCAACTTCAATTGCATTAGTTTTTGGAAACTGAAACAGACACAAGCAAACAATTGTATTAGTAAAAAGTTTCCGGAAACTGAGGTAAACACAAGCAAACAGACATATTTTTAGTCAAAAAAGTTGTTAGAAACTGAAACAGACGGAAGCGAACAATCATATTACCTACATCGTCAGTCTGGCACTCAAAATAGACATAAAAGCCCTCCTTACCTTTGTGTAGTACCTATGGGAAGATCAAGTACGACGTCATCGGACTGACCGAGACGAGAAGACACCACCCCCTACACGCCGCCTACGACTCCGGAGAAGAACTGTTCCTCGGAACATGCGACAGCAGGGGAGTAGGCGGCGTTGGTGTCCTCGTCAACACGCACTTGGCCATGAACATCGATTCGTACGAGTCTCTGACAAGCCGAATCGGACGTCTGCGACTGAAGCGATGTGGCTCCGTGCCAGCCTTGACTGTGTTCGTCGCGTATGCCCCAACATCCGACTACGACGACGAAGACGTCGAGGCCTTCTACGTGGAGCTGGAGAAGTTCTATAAGGAAGATCACACCTTCTACAAGGTGATCGTCGGCGACTTCAACGCCAAGATCGGGCCACGAAGGTCGCCGGAAGAACTTCACATCGGAACCCACGGTTTGGAGTGGAACGAGCAAGGTGAAAGGCTGTCTGAGTTTATCATGTCGACCAAGACCATCCATGGAAACTCGCAGTTCCAGAAGCCTCCCTCCCTACGATGGACCTGGGAATCCCCCGGTGGCCAGTTCCACAACGAGATCGACCACATCATCTTCAATCGCAAGTATTGCCTGACCGATGTCTCCGTTGTCCCCAAGTTCTTCACGGGATCGGACCACCGCCTCCTTCGCGCGAGGTTCCGCTTTTCGCGTCAAGGAGAGAAGGCCGCGAAGTTCAAGAAGAGGAATCCCAGAACGACCATCAACTGGGATCTCTACACCTCTCTTGTCGGCCTTTGGGAAGATGCCGTCATGGACAACGTCGACGAGGAATACGATCGCTTCGTGCACCATCTCCACGATAGTGCTAAGGGAGCCGAGAGCTTAAAGACCACCAAGAGACGCCTGTCTCCGGAAACTCTTGAGCTGATACGCCAGCGTGGAGCAGCACGAGCGTCAGGCAACTACCAACTGACGTCCGAGCTTGCAAAGCTATGCAGAGCGGCGATAAAGGAAGATCTCAAAGAGAGAAGGGCGGAAGTGTTGGCTGAAGCAGCAGAGGCAGGGCTGAGCATCCGCAATGCCCGCCGGAACTTCGCCAACTTCAAGACCAAGATGACCGCTCTCCGACGTCCTGACGGAACCATCACCTCTTCCAGAAGGACCATGGAGAAAGTCATCCACGACTTCTACTCCGATCTCTTCGATAGCCACGTCCACCTGCCCCCATGCCATCTTCCGCAGGATGGATACGTCGTCCCCTCCGTTCTCTCTTCCGAAATCCGACACGCCATCTCGTCGGTGAAGAAACGTACAGCACCCGGTTCTGACAGGATCAGAGCTGAACACCTGAAGAACCTCCCGCCAGCGCTCATCAACACCTTGGCGCGGCTCTTCACACGCTACCTGTCCGAATGCAAGGTTCCATCTCAGTGGAAGACCAGCAAGACCGTTTTGCTGTACAAGAAGGGAGACGTGCACGACATTGGCAACTATCGCCCGATCTGCCTGCTGTCCGTAGTCTACAAGCTGTTCACTCGAGTCATCCTGAATAGGATTAGTAGAACGCTGGACGAAGGACAGCCATGCGAACAAGCAGGATTTCGGAGAGGATTCAGCACGATCGACCACATACACACCATTACGAAGCTCATCGAAGTGTCGCGAGAGTACAAGCTGCCGCTGTGCCTTACGTTCATTGGCCTGAAGAAGGCATTCGACTCCGTCGAGACTGAAGCGGTCATGGAAGCCCTGCTCACCCAGGGCGTTCCTACTCAGTACATCAGGGTCCTTCGAGAGCTGTACAGTGGATTCACGACCAAGATCTCACCATTCTACAACGACGTCGTCATTGACGTGAAGAGAGGGGTTCGACAAGGGGATACCATATCCCCGAAGCTCTTCAGCGCCACCCTCGAAAACGTCATGCGCGAACTAGAATGGGAAGACATGGGAGTGAAGGTCGACGGCCGGCAACTGCACCATCTTCGCTTCGCTGACGACATCGTGCTCATAACACCGAGCATCAGTCAGGCGGAACGAATGCTGGCCGACTTCCATCGTGTATGTGGAAGCGTTGGACTGCAGCTGAATCTTACGAAGACGATGTTCATGAAGAACGGATGGGTTTCTGATGCCCCATTCTCGCTCAACGGAACGAACATCTCCGAATGCTCCAGCTATGTGTATCTGGGTCGCGAAGTCAACGTGGCCAACGACCTAGCACCAGAGCTGAGCAGGAGGAAACGAGCGGCTTGGGGAGCTTTCAAGAGCGTCGAAGAAGTCGCGAAGAAGACGAAGAACGTCCGACTCCGTGCCCACCTATTCGACTCCACTGTTCTTCCTGCCCTAACATACGCCTCAGAGACCTGGGCTATACGAAAGCAGGATGAACACGCGATCAGCGTCGCGCAGCGTGGAATCGAGAGGACGATGCTCGGAGTGACACGACTCACGCAAGTGAGAGAAGGCCTTCGGAGTTCCGAGCTTCGCCGACGTTCGAAGATCAGAGACGCTGTCGCATGGGCCAAGTCGTCGAAAATTAGGTGGGCCGGCCACGTAATGCGATTCGCAGACACCCGCTGGACGAGAGTTGTCACAGATTGGATTCCGCGGGATGTCAAAAGAACACCAGGACGCCCACCAACGCGTTGGTCGGACTTCTTCGTGAAAGCCCTGAACGACCGATATGACGCTCTTCGTGTCCCTCGAGCGAGGAGGATCCATTGGACCACTCTGGCACGCGACAGGGACGAATGGAGACGCTGCTGGCGCCCGCTCGAGCAAGTCGATGATCAACGGGACGACAGGTGATACAGGTGATACCTTTGTGTGAAGAACGTCGGAAAAGAAACCGTTTCCTTCCAGCACTAGTGCGCCTTCCAGCACTAGTGCGGTGTAATTACGTACTCCACACTCCGTTCGTCGCCCCAGTCGCTCCAGTCGCTCCCGGCGCCGGCGCGAAGTATGAACAGGCGACAAGAGCGACAAAAGCGACAAGAGCGACAAGAGCGACTGGAGCGACGGCGCCGGCGCTCGAGTATGAACACTTTTCGGCGGCGCGCGCTCGGTTTTAATCGATATGCATGTTTTGCACGGGCGACGAGTCGCTCTTGTCGCGAAGTATGAACAGGTCCTTAGTTAAACGATAAGGGGTAATGACAAACCTCACTCAATCACTTCCTCTACTCCTACTCCTTCTCTACAAGTTGTACTTTATTGCTACATGGTACACAGAAATCGTTTCAATTGGAAGCAAGAGCAACTCTATTTGGGCGCACATAGCAAACAATTCACATTCAGAGAAGAAACAATGTAATAGGAGACCTCGCGCTGTTGTACGACCTCGAATGGCGACGAGAACACAAGCTTTTTCGAAATAGTGCACTTAGGCGAAATATCGTTATTGCGAGTGACACTGTAACACTTTTTGCGTGGTGGCTGGTGTGGTTGCGGACAATGCGCAACAGCCGTAAACTTACCGGCGCGGCATCCTTCGCCGCGACTTTCCTAAACCACAAACGCCGGTAGGTTCCTGGCAAGGAGCCGGCTAGGTTCATCTGTGGTAGCGATTTACCGACTCTTTCGTTAATGAATCCTGGCTCAGGACGAGTCAGACACTGGGTGTATCACCTTTCGTCCCGTGAGTCGTTGAATTGGTCGAACGGATGTCACTTACGTGTCTATTCGCCCTCCGCCCTTGTTACGTGCCAGACTGCACCAATGAATCCCCTTTTCAGAACACGGAACACGAAGAGCATTATATCGTTCGTTCAGAACTTTCACGGAGAAGTCCGACCAATGCGTTGGTCGGCGTCCTGGTGTTTTCTTGACATCCCACGGAATCCAGTCGGTGACGGCTTTCGCCCTGCTGGTGTCTGCGAAGCGGATTACGTGGCCAGCCCACCTAGTTTTCGACGAATTGGCCAAGCGTCAGCGTCTCTGATCCTCGAACGACGAAGAAACTCGGTGATTCAGACGCCTTCTCTCATACTTGAATTCTTACTGCGGCACTAGTAGTTAATGTGGCCTATCTGAGGAGTCGCAAACGCGTCCACTAATCGCTGCATTAGCCGTCCACGCCCCTCTGACTGACGCTCCCATTCCATGCGGCCTGCTTGGTCCGCCACGTTCTCGCCTCTACATGTAGGCCACATTAACGACTAGTCCCCTACTGCAATCCATGTGATGCCAAGGTAATATCAGTGTACTATCAACACGTCATGCTGACTTTTTTGTCAGAGCTCTGAACGAAAGGTGCAACGCTTTTCGAGCTTCAGAGCAGGAGAACATACTGGGCTACTCTGGCACGCGGCAGGGACGAATGGGGACGTTGGTAGAACCTGTTAGAACAATTCGAAAATGCGCGGCACTACAGGTGGCCGGTCAATTAGACGTTATGTACTCTCAAAAGGACAAAGGATAAATGGCCTCTTCAGGGATGCACTACGCACTCCACTTCTATGGAAGGTCGTGGAGACAATTTGTTGTGACCTGACCAATGATATTTAGCGACTATTGGGTAAACAAATCAGAGCAATCCTTGGCAGACAGATCTGTCATCAATTTGTCAACGCTGAAAGACTGATGTAAGGATTAGATGGCTTTTCAAGGTGTCGAATTTGCAATCGATTCGTGGCACAGCGAGAGAGCAGAAGCCTCCTTCCGGTTGCGCAGAGCAACATGTGCACATCAAGGGATTCCCCAATTTTTTTGTTTTTAACTTTCACGAAGGCTTCAGCCGACTTCAATCATTCCAACCGATATACCGCCGTGAAAAGTCAGCGAGACCTTCGTCTCCAGATACAACAACCTTGGTTTGGGTTATCAATCACTGCGTTGTTACCAGCAGCCCGTTTAGCGAATACTGCAACGAATATCTCGTTTTCAGACTTAATCGTCCCATTGGTGCAGTTTAACGTCAAATAAGATCTGCACGGCACTTCCGGTGGCAATGGCTACATGGCAATTCTAGTCCTTGGACTTCAGACTAACATCCAGCATTTTGGTTCGCGTCCGATTGAAGGCGAAAGAAGCCGACCGATGGCACTCACACTTCAGCAGAAATATTGCAAATCGTTGGCCCCGTTCACGAAGGAACAGAGTCTCCAGTTCGCCCCGAGGACATACGAGGCAACCGTGGAATCCAAAACCCCGGTGGAAAGATAGGGACCCCTATATGTAAATGGGTCTCAAGCAGATGGGACCCGCTCTGTAACTGTAACTACTACCCCTTGCATTGGGCAGCCCTCCTGGATTGACGCAGGCTTCTGGCCACGCGTCAGCCGTGGGCACTACGGATGTGCTGCATTGAAGCCGACTGTATCGAACGAGAGGCAAACCGCAACATGAACCAGCAACAATAGCAACCGACACCAATAACACAACCAATACACTTGTACATGTGGGCCACAGCACAAAATATAGGAACTCTCCACCCTCTTCCTCCATGAACTTCACAGAGTAGTTCCGTACGATTTCTCCTACATACTAACACTAGGACACAATATCCAGAATATCAGACGAAATATAGTCGATCCCATGAGAGGAATACATTATTATTATTATTATTATTATTATTATTATTATTATTATTATTTATTACACGAGCATGCTCATGTGGGCTACAACAACAATATCCGCAGAACAATTTGCCGAAAGCCAATTAAAAAAACTGAATTGTGTGAGCGAAATTGTTAATAATAGAAAATGATAACATACATGCGACAATGATACGGCCACTCCAGCTGATTAGGTTGTATTGGCTATTTATGGCTCAGGCGAGCTCCCATCGGGCTCGCCGCCTTCCATTAGGGGAGCTGGCTGCATTAGTAGCAAGTGAGCAGCAAGGCTCCACTCGAGAATCCCGGAGATGGTTTTGCAGAGCACGCACAAGGTCGGAGTCCCCGAGGCGTACACGCGCAGCCTCTCGATACAACGACGAAGTACGAACCAGGGTGTGCGCTGACTTGCCGCCGGTAAAATTTTTACCGCAAATTTTTAACGCGGAAATTCGCCGGTAAATTCCGGTAAATTCGGTAAATCCTTTAATTTTTTTAAAATTTAATATTCCCTAAAAAACAACTAGTTTTAAGCGGCGGTAATGTAAAAAAAGCGTAAAGCTTTTCACCGAAACATCATCACGTTCAGAAAAACCATATCATCTTCATTTTATCACGCATACGTCATCCTAAAGCAAACAAAGCAAGCGGAAGATTAACAATACACAAGCGTAATTATATATATACCAGTCGTTCGGCGGCCTAGCGGCCGCCTACGACTGGTTGGGGGCTTCGCCCCCAAACCCCGAGAATAGGACGCCATGGCCGCTACGGGTTTCCTATTCTTTCCTAGGCCTTCTGACCATTATGTTAATCGAGATGGATCGGCTGATCTTCCTTAACGTGATCCTCAAAAAATCGATAATATCGATCGATATCGATTGGTCGACTTCAGATTCGTGTTAAGCGACCTCGATTACCCCCCGGCCGAAGTTTCGCGCCACTTGAACGCCATCCTCAAAAAATCGATAATATCGATCGATATCGATTGGTCGACTTCAAATTCGAGTTCAGCGACCTCGATTACCCCCAGGGCCGAAGTTTCGCGCCACTTGAACGCCATCCTCAAAAAATCGATAATATCCATCGATATCGATTGATCCGACTTCAGATTCGTGTTCAGTGACCTCGATTACCCCCAGGGCCGAAGTTTCGCGCCGCTTAAACGCCGTCCTCAAAAAATCGATAATATCGATCGATATCGATTGGTCGACTTCAAATTCGAGTTCAGCGACCTCGATTACCCCCAGGGCCAAAGTTTCGCGCCACTTGAACGCCATCCTCAAAAAATCGATAATATCGATCGATATCGATTGATCCGACTTCAGATTCGTGTTCAGCGACCTCGATTACCCCCAGGGCTAAAGTTTCGCGCCGCTTAAACGCCATCCTCAAAAAATCGATAATATCGATCGATATCGATTGGTCGACTTCAAATTCGAGTTCAGCGACCTCGATTACCCCCAGGGCCAAAGTTTCGCGCCACTTGAGCGCCATCCTCAAAAAATCGATAATATCGATCGATATCGATTGGTCGACTTCAGATTCGTGTTCAGCGACCCCCAGGGCTGAAGTTTCGTGCCGTCTGCGGCTCGTCATGCATGGTTGTCGACGTGTTCGGCACGTCTACGGCCTCGCCAGGCACGGTTGCCGACGTGTTCGGCACGTCTGCGGCTCGCCATGCACGGTTGCCGACGTGCTCGGCACGTCTACGGCTCGCCATGCAGGGTTGCCGACGTGCTCGGCACGTCTGCGGCTCGCCATGCACGGTTGCCGACGTGTTCGGTACCTCTCCGGCTCGCCAGGCACGGTTGTCGACGTGTTCGGCTGCCGCGCCCCAACTCAAAGTGGGACGGACGGACGGTGTGACACACACAGTGACACACACACACACGCTTGCTCCTTTATATACATATAGTAGGATATATATATTGTGAGTGTTTTAAACAAGATAGAAGCTTATTTAAAACTCTAAAACAGCTTAATTGAACTCAAAAACATTTCTGGAACATCCGACATTCAATCGAATATTGCTATATTTCTTTTCGGATTAACAGTTTAACTGCCTTTTGAAATTATCACAATCATCATCGTTTCATTCGATGAAGGAATGATCTGCACCTTACACTTCCACTTTTTTGATCTATTAAGCTGTACATCGGAGCAAAGCCAGGCACTTCAGAAAAAAGAACGAAATATGACATAATAACGAATTTCTTCCTCTTCTTATATGGGAAAACAGCTTAAGGCCCGGGCATACTTCCATCGCCGCGATGCCATCGCAGCGCTCAGTTCTTGGCTATTCCGCCGCGCGCGGTTGAATAGTCAAAGGAAACTTCGCCGCGACGGCCACAACAGTGGCGACCGGCATGCGCGATGGCTTCCCGCGCCCATCGCGGGCATGGTATACTTCTTCCCGCCGCGCGCGGCGTTTAGCGTTGGTCCAGGACGGATCGCCGTCGCGCTTCCTTGCAGAGCGATGGGCGATGCGACGAGCGCAGAGAGATTCAAATTCTTTCGCGTCGTTCTGCAATATTCGTCGCCGGGATTCCATCGCGACGACGGGAAGTATGCACGAGGCCTAAGAGACCACCAGATCAGGTAGACTAGCGGAGTACATTCCGATGCCTTACATCTTGGACTAAATTACGGGAACAAGATATAAGCGGATCTTCTTCCTACTCCTCTGACGATCGTCTATTCTGAGAGCTTCAACATCTCTAGTTCAAATTGTCTCATGTCGTGTGGGGAACGTCAGCGCGAAGTACTATTCCAGTAGAGCGCGCATTCACACTGAAGGGTACCATCTCCGCCTCCTGATACGGCCATGGATGTTTTAATGAGGCTGAGAACCACGAACGCTAATAACAAGTTATCAGAGAAGATAGAAGCAATCACTTCTAAATTGAGATCTGTAGTATGTTTCCTTCTCTATTCGATAGATAGGAACATGATTTTGTTACGAAAAAAGTCGTTAAATTTTCCGGTAAATTTGGGAATTTACCGGAAATTTTCGTTAAAAGAATTTATCGCGAAAATGTCGGTAAATTCGTTTAACCGGTAAATCGTTAACCGGTAAACGCACACCCCTGGTACGAACTGAGCCCGGCGGGGCGGCACACAGCGAGCCCGCGATGATCGATAGCGTGCGCGGATGGGCCGGACCTCTCAGCAGCGCCTCACCGGGGTCCCACTCGGACACGGCAGCTCGCACGAGTTTGAATTTAGGGAGCGATCGATAACATTCGCATCAAGAAACGCGATTATGTTGAGCGCGGATAACAATTAGAGAAGCTGCTACCCCTGTGTGCACGTGATTTCGATTCCAGGTACTCCTTTCAAGCTAACAGAGACCTCCAACGTCGGAGGTATCTGTGCTCGATATTATCCCTATTGGTAGTTTCTACTTCCAAAGACTACCTCTAGACAAAGACAGTAATTTCGGCGGAGTTTCGTTGGATACACCGCCCTCAGAAAGGGGTGGGGCAAGGGGCGCGCCGAGGACAAGATGTCCGGGTCCCTGCCATCACATGGAGGCATCACATTTCTAATCACTTCCCTTGGCCATGCAGCTCTATCCTGAACTGATTTCGTTCTTGAGACAAGGGTCGGAATCTTGCTCACCATATTTGGAGGAAAAGAGTGTTCAGCTGCAGCGAAAAGGCTTTCTTCAGGTCCCGCCACATTGCTCAGTACTACGGCATCGTCCGCATTTTCCGACAAGTACAGCAACATCTTAGCGAGATATGTCATGGCATCAACGCGACCATCCACTAGAAGGTTCTCCAACACAAGGAGAATTGTCTGACTCTTGGAAAGAGAGGACGGTGAGCCGGTTTGCGCACAGTTACGGATAAGCCTTCAATGTAGAACTCCTGTCCGGAGTTACCCATAGTCTCCAATTGAGGCGAAAATTGAAAGAATCTAGATAGAAGAGCGACGTTCTCCTTTCCTCAACTGCCTACATAATCGAACCAACTGGAAAATGACTTCAGAGTTCCCCGAGATGCGCTTCCCAATCGTTTCCTATCAGCTTTTAGGTTTTCGGACGACGTCACGGCAATATTAAAGACGATTTCGCGCGCAGCAAACTTCTCCAAAAAGGCTGCGCGGGCAGGGCGGGAATTGGGCGGCGGGCAGCACGGTGTACCGAACGACTGCCCCCCAGTAATTCTTATTTCAAGCGATGATCTCGAGATGAAAAACCAATAAAATCGATTGATAAGCAGCGTCGAATCAATATTTTTCACTTATTGTGACGTGCAGATCGCCATACTCTTATCCCATGCGCTCAAATATGGGGAGGGGAAATCGATTGACTTCTATTTCATACGGTGAATTTTATGCGAGAGACAATCGATAAAATCGGTCGATCCGCAAGCGTTAAATCAAAATTTTTCCATTTTTATAGTGAAGGATTTTCAACTTGCAGGTCGTCATATCACCTCAATTGTAGACGAAAATCAATGGATTTATATTTCTAGAGGTGAACTCAGTGAAAAATCTGTATAATCGATTGATAGCGAGAATCGAATCGATATTTTTCAATTATTACGCTATTCGAATTTAATCATGCTGCCTTTAGTTAGCAGTATTTGACTCACTCATTTCTTTGGCGTATTCTTGTTTTTTGGCTTTGATCTTGCGTGATTGTTCTCGTACAAAATAAATAAATAAATAAATAAATAAATAAATAAATAAATAAATAAATAAATAAATTAGAAGCTTGTTCAAAATGTGTGATGTTATATTCCCACCTAAGACGCTCAACTGTGCTCGACCATTGATTTGCTTGTATTTCAAACGGCGAACTTTAGGCAAACAATCGATTGGTGGCAAGTGTCGAATCGATATTTTCACTTATTGTGATGCCGGTCCATCGTGCCGACCGTCAGATTCCCATCTCAAGCGGCCAACTATGAATGAAATCAATAGATGAATCTTATTTCAACCGGCGTGGCCCGATAAAAAATCGATGGGATCGATCGATAAGCACTGTCTGGTTGATACTATTATTTCCGATCAAACTTCCAGAGTGGCCATCTTGATCGCATGATTCTCAATTAAAACGGTCACCAAGGCTTGTGAGTAGGGACCACTTAGCAAGATGAGATGTGGACTCCTTCGGCCAACTATTGTGTAGATGGACGGATAGACATACGGACAGACGGACAGATTTTCTCCTTTCTAAACAGCAATGTCTGAATATTGACTATTCTGAATCCGATAAAAGTAAAGTCAGACTAGTTTGACAAGGAGAGGGGTTTTTTCTCGAACATAGTAGATGGCTCTTATTTTTATTTTTCATTAAAATAAAAAATGACTCTCATGGCCTTCACACCACTCGCTCTCAACGACTCCATGTTGGCGCGAACCGTTTTTCATGCAATTCAGAGGCTCGTAAAGCCATGCGACGAAGCTGCAGATCGCTATGGCCTCATGGTCAGATCTCAATCATCACCCATACAGCTGAGCGAGTTCCATTCTTCACGGATAGCGTACGCTTACGCTGCTTGCGCGATCGCGCAGCGGATAACACGCGCCGGTGGCTAATGCTATAATGGACACGGTCGGGGGACGACCGTCACGTTGATGATGATGACGACGACGATGGTAATCACCAGCTGAATCGAGGCCATTGAGGAGCAGAAGCCGCCGACGGAGCGATAGAAAACAGCGTCACATTCCTGCGCGATTTCGCCGTCGCGGACACCGGAACTTTCGGATTAATGCAGGGATGGCATTCTGGAGAATGATCCTCAAGAACGGCGAAGACGAGCACTACGAGCAGTTCGAGCCATGAAAGAAAATGACCACAACGGGATGTCCCAGCATCACTCTGTTGTTGTGTGGGAAGGTTCTCTGATGTACGAGGCCAATGCAGTGGTTCATAATGGGAGGGACAAGGGATAATCAATCATATCGTGGGATGCGCCACGCATTCCAATTCTGAGGGATGTCGTGGAGGCAAACCAAATACGCATTTGGTCAAAACAATCACTTGCGATTTCTAAAGGATGGAAAAATCGGCGTCTTATCCTTTCGAGACAAGTCCGACACCATCTATTATAGAAAAAGCACGTGTGGAATAATAAGTTGTGTATTTTTTAATGCTTGAGGAGTGCAAATATATTCCGCTTTTTATATATTTTTATTTGTTTTTGTTTATTTGTAATCTACTCGTTTAATAATAAATAAATAAAATTCATGGACCCCGCAGGGAGGAGCGGCAGCTGACCTTTGGCCTAGGAATGAAATCCGATACGAAAAAATCAATTCAGGACAGCCATCGCGCGACCATTTAAAGCACCTATTGTCCCATAGATCATCGTGATGTCCGAGCGAGCACCAATAGCGTCTCCATTCGTCCCTGTCGCGTGCCAGAATGCTCCAATGGATTCTCCACGCTTGAGCAACAGCAACAAAGTGCGTCATTTCAATCGTTCAATGCTCATTTAAACATTTTAAAGTTTAGAAAAGGATAAAAAGTCAAGATCTAGAGCTTAAAAATTTAAAATAGGATAAAAATTAAGATCTAGAAATTTACCAAAAAAGTGAAGAAATGCAAATTCTTACAATATTTAGATATTCTTAAATTGGATTACTACCATACTATTTAATAAAAAAACAAGATTAACTATGTTTTCCATTTTCAATATTTTTATGGCGTATATGCTCGAGCACTCAGTGTCTAAATGCTATAAAGTAAATAATAAATAAATAAATAAATACATACACAAGAAATAAAAAATAACTAGAAATTGACTAACCCAACGAAATTTAATTTAGGTTATTTTAATTCAATCATACAGATATTTGTGCACAGCACTTAGTCTACATAAAGTAACGCTTTCAAATAAATAAAACTTCATCAATTCTTTATCAATAAATTTTTCAAACATCTCATCAATAAAACTCTGACCGAGCGAGTTTTAATTTTGATTAAAAACAACAAGAAAAGAAAAAGAAAAAGAAAAGTTTGAAAACATGAGAATATTTGAGCACATATACAATAGTTAAATTAGATTAGGTAAAATTTAAAAATTGCTTTAATAATTATATTCGACCTATAAAAAATAGGGAGAATCAATCGTTATAATAAAAAATTGTTTTGCTTACTTTAGATTTTATCTTTCAACCGAAAAGAAAATTAATTTAAATATATATTAATTATTATTTCGTATTTAAATAATCATAAATAAAATAAATAAAAAGGGTCCAAAAATAAATAAGTAAAAAATTAAAAGTGCGTTACACAATACAATTTTGAAAATAAATAGGTAAATTTTATAATGTTCACTGTTCCTTACACTTTCGTGCTGAGAATGTATTGTTAGAAGTTTAAGTTTTTGACGGTTAGTCTGGCTGAAGGCATTTTTGTTAACAAAGGTTCATAGCCAAAAAACTGCATAGGAATTTAAATTCCCATGTTTTTCTGTCAGAAAAAGTTTCGCTAAAAATCAGCGATTTTGCAAGAAAAACATCCCAGGATCTCCTATTAGGCCGTCGCAAAATTAACTTCCGTTTCGAGGTATGTATAAATAAATAAGTTTTTTACCCTAATTCATTCCGCCTCAGGAAAAGCCACACATACCGGTAGGTTTTTTCCTACTCTTTGAAGAAACATATGTGGATGTCGCCCTAATTTTTCTAGCCGACCTTTTCCAGAGCTCTGTAAAATCATGAACTGACGCGACTATCGTGTCATCGTGCTTTCCGAATTTAAATTGGAACATTCTGCGGCAGAGGCATCAGATTTAATTGTAAAGAATAAGACTCATTACCTCTTGTTGGCAGAGACGTATAAATTCTGGTGGTTTTTACACGATTAACAAGGTTGTGTTTAAGCTGAGTAACAGCAGTTTGAAGTACGCAGCCCGTATCGGCGATTAATTTTGCGACAGCCTAATATAATACGAAGCGGTGGCTTTGAGAAAAAGGCGTTCAAATTTCCATGCGAGAATCCTCTTTGAAGAGCGGTCATACAGCGCCAGTCTCTCTCACGCTCTCAATCAGCGGCCGCAGCGACCAAACATCAAATCCGCGGAGAGCGGCGAACGTGCACTGCTATGTTTACGACTCCGACGGAAGACAACATCGTGCTTCCGTGGCGCAATAGGTAGCGCGTTCGGCTGTTAACCGAAAGGTTGGTGGTTCGAGCCCACCCGGGAGCGAGACTTTTGCTCCTGCTCTGAATGACCACTGCACTCATTACATTGGTTGAATTCATCTGTAACTTCATTGCAATGACACTTTAAAAGTGCAGGGAATCAAACGCTGTGCTACGGCGGGAATGGTTTGAACAACCGTTTCCCGACGACTTCGCCTTCTTCAGAACTTCACTGTTTTAGCGCCGACATACGTGAGGATGATCGATCATCGCCGATTTGTAATTACGGATCGTCGTCGGGTCGGACGGCGATGTGACATTCGTCAGAAAACAGCGCTCGACCCTCACGACAAATACTATGGCAACTCGTCGTCCTGTGAGGCGCAGGAGGTCAGCCACATGGCAAACAGGTCGCCGGGCTGGCGGCCGACTGGTTTGTCGGCTTATTAGAAGCCATTCAGCGAAAGTGACAGTTTTTTGCCGGCTCTGTGGCCCTTAGAAGAGCGCTGGGCAACAATTAATGTTTTGTTTGATGGGGTTTTTGAACCTCAAATCTACACCGCCCAATGTTATTAGGTTGGCCGGAAAGTTCTGGTGGTTTTTGTGCAACCGCTTTTCGTTCGCTTATTACTGATCCAATCAAGATTCAGCGTATATTTTGAAAACGGATAAATACTTTGTAAATATAACGTGCTAGAAAGGGCCAAAAAGCCATAAACTTTGTGAAAACATTAAGTCGAATTTTGCCATTTACCCAAATTTATATTTGCATAATTAAAATGTGCATATGGAACCGTGCTTCTGCGTGTAGTTAGAAGTTCTATTTTTATTCCAGTTGAACAAAAAATTTAATTTAATCATTTAAACGTAAAAGTAATAAATTAAACGCAAGAGACTTGATTAAGATAGAAAATAATGCCACCACGTTCAATTCTTCAGAACGCAAAATGACCTATACTGTAGTTCCAAAGACAGATCATCTGTGAGCGTGAGATACTATTGAATAGAGGAAGCATGATCGGAATTAAATGTAAAGCTTAATTCCACCGACTTGAATACTATTAGGTTGTAACGAATTAAATTGCACTGGCTCGAGCCATTTTTTGGCGCGTCTTTACGCGTTTGATCAAGAACAAACCGTGACGTGTGGCATATCATTTAGAAGCGCAAACTTTGCTCTACCGGTCAGTACCAAATTTTCTATGTAAAAGTGGGAAAACTTTAGAGTTTTATTGACTTTTTTGCAGATGGACAAAAGGGTAATCCGAGGCATTTACTTGTATGAATTCAAGCTGGGCACTGCAGCTAAGGAGGCGGACGAGAAGATCAACGCCGCATTCGGTCAAGGATGTTCCACAATTCGGACGGCGTATCGTTGGTATCAGAAGTTCCGGAATGGAGATGAGAGCTTGGAAGAACATGAAGGTCGTGGGAGGCATAGTGATGTTGATGAGGACAAGCTGAGAGATGTGGTTGAGGAGGATCCACACAGAGGTACCAGGGAGATAGCGAAGGTTCTTGGCGTCAGTCACAACACAGCTGCGCGGCATCTGAAGGAAATTGGAAAGACCAAAAAGCTGGAAAGATGGATGCCTCACGAGCTGTCTGAGGAGCAAAGAAACCGACGACATGAGATCTCGTCCGCACTGCTTCTACGGAACGAAATGGACCCATTCCTTGATATCATCGTAACCTGTGACGAGAAATGGATAATGTACGACAACAGGCGACGATCGGCACAGTGACTGGACAGCGATGAGAGCCCCAAGGTTTTTGCGAAGCCGGAATTGCACCAAAAGAAAGTAATGGTGACAGTATGGTGGTGTTCGCTCGGAATTATTCACCACAGCTTCCTCCCTCCCGGTGAATCCATCACGGCAGAGAAGCACTGCATTGAAATTGAAGAAATGACGAAAAAGTTGAAGGATATCCGGCCGGCCTTGGTAAACCGAAGGCGAGTTCTCCTTCTGCACGACAATGCTCGCCCCCATGTAGCACGAATGACGTTGCAGAAATTGAATGAGCTGAGCATTGAAACTCTACCACATCCTCCGTTTTCTCCCGACCTCTCCCCAACAGACTACCATTTCTTCAAGCATCTTGGCGACTTCTTGGTAGGGAAAATATTCAAATACCAACAGGATGCCGAAAGTGCCTTCGAAGATTTCGTCAATTCCAGAACTTCTGATTTTTATGCTACTGGGATAAAAAACCTTGTGGCACGTTGACAAAGATGTGTAGAATCAGAAGGTTTTTACTTCGCTTAATAAACTTGCCTACAAGCCGAGATATTAACTGTTTAAATTTACAATGGTTCAGTGCCATTTATTTCGTTACAACCTAATATATCCACACGCTATGCATAACACACGAAAGCGATGTACATTTGTTCAGAAATCGAATAAGTAATGAGTAGGTAGGAGTAAATAGTAATATTAATAGTAAGAGTAATGAAACTGGTTGTTGTTGTTGTTGTTGTTGTTGAAGAATGGGTTCCTCTTTAAGGAGTGATAGTATTCTAATAAACTGCATCTTGCATTAATGAGTCGGATATCCGATTTGGATATCTGAAATCCGTTCTGTTTTTTATCCGTTCTGGGGTCAGATTCATCAACAGCTTACCCGCCCTCTAACGGTGAAGATACCGCTAAACTTGACGCTGATGAATCATCAGGGGTCTGGCGGTATTACCGTTAAAGGGCGGGAAGCGGTTGATGAATCTGGTCCCTGCGAGCGATTACTGTATTAGAGTGGAGTTATCTTTGTTAAAATGAAAACCAGAGTCAGCTGATCGACATACTGTAAGCTCCAAAGTCTTCATAATTTTAAACTAGTTTAGATATGAATTAAACGAATTATGTACAAGTGTATATATATATATATATAATATTAAAACTAAACATAAAATATAAAGTTTTTTTTAAAACATTTTACGTTTCAAAACATTAAATTTGTCAGAATTTAAATTAACGTCTTAGTAATTTTGCGCATACAAAAACGCTATAGCACCTTTCTCTTCAATTATGAGCCACCAGGAAGGTATTATAACAAAAAAGGTCTGTCTGGAGATAGGTGGCGAAAAGAACCACTGTGGAAGAAAGGAAAATTTATAAATTTACATTTTTCGCATTTTTATAAAATGTCTAGTAAGGAATTCTTCGCTGTATCTGTTGGAATAAGCTATACTTCGCCTATGCTTTATAAATATGTTCCTTGAGGAATTATTGAAGTACGCAAAAGAGCCCTTCCGAACGATATTTTATTTAAACTTCAAACTGGGCCGATCCGCCTCAAAACAGCCCGGCAAATCTACCATGTGTGGGTGGCCGAACAGTGTTGGAGAAACGACCGTGCAACGGTGTTTCGAAAAATTTCGTTCTGGAGATTTCAACTCTGAAGGTGCACCCTTAAGCAGCAATCCCTACAGAGACCTACAGCAACCCAGGACGACGATTTGAAGACCATCGTGGAAGTTGATTTATCGCAAACAGTCCGCGAGATCGCGGAAAGTCTAGGAGTTAGAAAAACTGCTGTTACAGGTGATTTGGCACGCCTTGGAAAGGTGAAAAAGCTCGAAAAGGGTCGGTGCCCCATGACCTGAGTGATCTCCAGAAATTGTTGCGGTTCGGAAACTGTTCTTCTCTTCTTCTCCGAAATGAAGAAGACCCGTTTCGAACCGAATCGTCACTTGTGATGAAAAGTGGGTTCTGTACAATAACCGAAGACGACCAGCGGCCGAATTCATCAACGACTTATAGCAATTTAGCAGAGAAATTAGAGTCGAAATCTCTGATATGTAGTGTGGCGAAATGTTTCACCATATCCTTGATGAGCCGCGCTATCACGCATTTCGGCTGTATTTTTCCTGTTAAATTGTTGTAAGTCGTTGATGAGTCCGGCCCCAGGACAGTGGGCTCAGGTCGACGAACCCCCAGGCCTTCCCAAGGCCGAAATCCCATCAGGAAAATACGATGGTAGCAGAGTGGTGGTCGGGGGCAGTCGTGATTCACTGCGACTTTCTGGAACCAGGCCGAACCATCATGGCAGAGTACTGTGACGAAGTGGACGAGGTGAACCGAAAATCGTGTGAGTTGCAGGAGAAAGTGGTCAACAGAAGAGGTCCCATTCTTCTGTACGACAACGTCGGTCCACGCGTTTCGTAAATCACCATGCGAAAATTAAACAAACCAGGAGTTAAGATTCTGCCTCATCCGCTATACTCACCGGACCGTGCGCCAACCGACTGCCGCCTTTTTAAGCACCTTCAGAACATCCTCGCTGGTAGAAACATCGCAACTCAGGATCACGTAGAAACGGCCCTTTCAGAATTTAACGCATTTTGACTACCCAGTTTTTTTTGGCTGGCAAAATAAGACAACCAGCACCGCGTTGGAAAGGTGCGCTTATTTCCACTGAATCCAATGAGCATGAAGAAAGTTATGATCGTTTTGATTGGGACCAGTCAACACCGCCAGAACTTTCCGGCCAACATAATAGAATGCGTTGGACAATCCTAGTGCACCTTGACCAGTAGAATTCACTGGGTTACTCTGTCATACGGGAGGAGCAGAAGCGAAACATTTTTTCCTCAAAACATGGGCAGTAACACAGCGCGGAACAGAGAAGAAGCTTAGAAAGGAGTAAGTTACAGGGTGCGTAAAAAGTATTGACGCACCTACTTTTTGTTTCAGCTCCAGCTTTCTCTTTCTACCCCTCTAGGATCAGTCTATACCAGTCGCATGATATGATGATTATCATGCAGTGATTAAAGGACTACTATATAAAGGCTACTCTGGTATGGTTTGCAGTTTATTCGGTCGTCGGCAATAAAGCGTATATCGTCCATCAAGTCTATACCGCAGCGGCCAAGTACTCAACAGTGGCGATCAGGATCAAGAATCACCAGGTGGTAAGATGGCAACTTTTTCGGAGCAGCAATTTCAGCAACTACTGAGTAGTCTTGCGTCCGCAATCCAAGGAATCACCAACGTCGCTCATCCCCCGGAGACATCGGCTGCCAACCCCACCAAGCACTTCGATACTCTCGCCGGACGGATAACCCCCTTCTCATACGACCCTGAGGCCGACGTTACGTTCGAAGCTTGGTACCGCCGGCATGAGGATATTTTCATCGTGGACGCAAGCAGTCTGGATGAGCCATCAAAAGTTCGACTTTTGCTGCATAAGTTAGATGCTGTCTCCTACGAAAAATTTTCCAACTACATTCTTCCCCGAACACCAAAGGAAGTATCCTTTGATCAAGCAGTCACGACACTCAAGGATTTGTTCGGACCGCAACAATCACTATTCAGCGCACGATACGCCTGCATGAAACTGGTCAAAAATCCAAAAGATGATTTTGCTACATATGCCGGACATGTTAATCGTGAGTGTGCCAAATTCAAGCTCGTGGAATGCGACGACAACCAATTCAAGTGTTTAATCTTCGTCTGTGGACTCCATGCCCCCGAGGATGCCTTTATCAGACTGAAACTGCTCGACAAAATCGAAGCAGAACCTAGCTGCACCATTCAGACACTTACCGAAGAATGCAAACGACTGCTAAATCTTCGTCACGACACCAAAATGATTGAAGAAGGCAGGCCAACAATTCATTCGATTGATGCACCACCGAGCCCAAGAAGGAAGCCTCGAGATGATGTTCGCAGATCACGTTATCATAACGATAACAACAGCCGCAACCAAACTCATCCTATTCAACGCAAAAATCTTCACAAGACACCCCCTTCACCATGCTGGAACTGCGGTAACATGCACTTCGTCAGAGAATGCACCTTTCGGAACCACGTGTGCTCACAATGCCACACTACAGGACACAAAGACGGCTTTTGTTCCTCAGCCAAGCGTCGCCTAATATCCAAACGACCTTCCCGCCACAACCCCCCTACCCAAAGGCAGAAGACAAGAGCAGATGCGATCTTCAAAATCTCGAATATCGACTGCTATCGATATCGACGTTATGCCACAATCAAAGTGGACACCCACAGCATCAACTTTCAAGTTGACACTGCATCAGACGTCACCGTCATCAACAAGGTGACATGGAATCTCATGGGCAAGCCGAAACTCGAACCTCCCTCCCTCATCGCACAAAGCGCTTCCGGAGACCAAATCCGATTCCATGGCCAACGCAAATGCACATACAGTTTCAAGGACGTTTCAGCCGAAGGAACGTTCTATGTGGCCAACACGCATCACAACCTGCTAGGAGCGGAATGGATATCGAAAATGGGATTGTACTCAATCATGGACGCCTTGCCCACTTCAGACCCATGCCCAACCGATCCCACCATCACCATGTCTTCAGTTGCGACAAGCAGCGACGTAGCAGATGAACTACAGCGACGATATCCAGAGGCATTTAGCTCTGATCTCGGCCTATACAAACATTCCGAAGCATCCCTGCAGTTGAAACCCGGAGCAAAACCCGTATTCCGCCCAAAACGCCCAGTACCCTATGCAGCTCAAAAAGCGGTGGAGAAGGAGCTCGACCGACTACAATCAATTGGCGTCATCTCAAAGGTCAACTATTCCAACTGGGCAGCTCCTATTGTAATTGTCAAGAAATCCAACGGCACCCTTCGCGTATGCGCCGATTTTTCCACAGGCCTCAACAACGCCCTCGACCTACATCAGTACCCTCTTCCTCTTCCAGAAGATATATTCAGAACCTTAAATGGTGGCCGCTACTTCTCCCACATCGACTTCGCCGACGCATATCTCCAAATCCCAGTTGACCCACAGTCCAAGGAGCTGTTGACCATTAACACCCACCGTGGTCTCTTCCAATATAACCGATTGCCGTTTGGAGTCAAATCAGCACCTGCTATATTCCAACAAATAATGGACACTGTCCTAGCCGGCCTTCAAGGAGTGGTCGCATATCTCGACGACGTAATCGTCGTTGGACGCACTGCAGAGGAGCACTCACAGAACCTTCACGCTTTCTTCCAACGTATTGTTGAAAATGGTCTACACGTACGCTTGAGCAAATGTAAATTTGCTGAAACCAGAATCGACTACCTCGGCTACATTGTCGACAAGCATGGTCGACGCCCCGATCCCAGTAAAATCGAAGGCATACAAAAGATGCCGGTTCCTAAAGACCTCTCACAACTCCGATCCTTTCTTGGACTTCTCAGTTACTACGGAAATTTTGTTAAGGAAATGAGGATTATCCGAGCTCCACTTGACGCCCTACTCAAGAAGGATACCCGATTTGAATGGACACAGGCATGCGATAAGAGCTTCAAACGAGCCAAAGAAATTCTTTCCTCCGATCTGCTTTTAGCCCACTACGACCCCAACCAAGAAATCGTAGTTGCAGCAGACGCCTCAAACTATGGCATTGGAGCAGTAATCTCCCATCGTTATGCAGATGGATCAGAGAAAGCCATTGCTCATGCTTCACGCTCCTTACTCCCAGCTGAAAAGAACTACAGCCAGATTGAGAAAGAAGGACTAGCACTCATTTTTGCCGTCCAAAAGTTCCACAGGATGCTTCACGGACGCAAATTCATACTTCTTACTGACCACAAGCCCCTTCTGGCAATATTTGGCTCAAAGAAAGGTATCCCTATCTATACCGCTAGCAGACTTCAACGTTGGGCAATAACACTGCTGGCTTACGACTTCACTATCCAGTACCGTTCCACCACACATGGGACAAGCTGACGCTCTATCAAGACTCATCGCAAATCATAAAACAGCGAACGAGGATCAGGTCATAGCAGCTATATCGGTGGACTCAGATATCAGACACGTGTTCGCAAATCTGGTACGAGCCTTACCAGTCACAGCAGAGGATATCAAACAAACGACCCAAAAAGATGAGCTACTTCAACTTGTTATGAAGTACACCAGAGAACGCTGGCCACCGTCAATCCAAGATCCCACACTTAAGTGCTTCCACAATAGACATGACTCCCTTTCAATTTTAAATGGATGTCTGATGTTTGCTGAACGAGTTGTCATACCAACTTCACTTCAACAACGTATACTTCGACAACTTCACTCTGGACATCCCGGAATTGTTCGCATGAAAGCGCTAGCTCGTAGTTACGTATACTGGCCAGGTCTCGACAGAGACATCGAAAGGATGGTTCAACGATGCACAAGATGTTCATCAGTCGCCAAATTCCCTACCAAAACCACACTTGCATCTTGGCCAACGCCAAGTAAGCCATGGGAACGAATACATGTGGACTACGTTGGTCCATTTGAAGGCACCAATTACCTCATAATCGTGGACGCTTTTTCCAAGTGGCCTGAGATATACAATACAGATCGCAAAACAACAGGCGCCACCATCTCATTACTGCGCCAGACATTTGCCAGGAATGGAGCTCCCGAAATACTCGTGTCAGATAATGGCACTCAGTTCACCTCAGAAGAATTCAAAGAGTTTTGCCAAGAGAACGGAATCGAGCACCTGTTTTCTCCCCCATATCATCCACAATCCAACGGTCAAGCAGAAAGGTTCGTAGATACCTTCAAAAGGAGCTTACTTAAAATGAAAGGGGAGGGAACACTCTCTCAAATTCTCCAAACCTTCCTTCTTACTTACCGCTCAACACCACATCCAGCCTTCGAAAAGCTCAAATCACCAGCAGAACTATTTGTTGGAAGGAAACTTCGGACTCCTTTGTCTCTACTTCAGCCCATCCAGTCTCACAGCGGGAGCCGAAATGAAGTCATGGAACGTCAGTTCAACGCCAAGCATGGAGCTAAGCCTAAGATTTTCAAGCGAGGCGACACTGTCTACGTGAGCGACTACAAAGACGGAAAACATAAGGGGACAAACGGTTCCATATTGGATCGTATTGGAGAGGTGCTCTATAAAGTTCGCTGTGGAACACAAACTTGGATACGACATGCGAATCAACTACGAAGGCGCTACAGTGGTAGCAACAACGAAGCCCAAGAAGACATGGACACACTTTTCGAAACATTCGACTTGGAGCGACCTGAGCTCCAGAGCCAAGCACCCTCCCCTCCGCCGGCTGAAACTTCTGAAGGAGTTCCAACTGTTCAACAAGGCATGCAGCTACGACGATCGACTCGAACACGAAGACCTACGAGGACGCTCCACATTGATCCAACTCAGAAGAGATATCATTTTTGTCCTTAAGATCGTTGTACCAATTAGATCATCGTATTATCCGATTGTAAAACTGATTTATCATCTTCAAAAAGGGGAGGTGTTACATATCAGTCTATACCAGTCGCATGATATGATGATTATCATGCAGTGATTAAAGGACTACTATATAAAGGCTACTCTGGTATGGTTTGCAGTTTATTCGGTCGTCGGCAATAAAGCGTATATCGTCCATCAAGTCTATACCGCAGCGGCCAAGTACTCAACAGTTTTTGTGTGTTATTTTTGTTGTCTATGTTGTGCTCAAAAAACACGAAAAAACTGAAGAAACATGATCGTCATCGCTACGGTGGCCCTTTTTTTGTGTGTTACCCAGACAGCTGAATACTTACTTAACAAGAGAATTAGGCGCTGTTCGAAACGGTTGGTGAGGAAAGAGGTCAGCAACCCAAACGTCAGCCACGGCTCTGTCGTAACAGATGATGATTACAATATGTTCAAGCACGATAACGTTCAAATCCAAAATTATCAATCTTTATCCGATAACGGCAAACGGATAAGGCGCGCAGGTGTGGACAGCTTCTCAGACGAGCACAGCTTAAACGTGAATCCGCTGGATTACTCTTTTTAGGCGATTTTGGAGAATGACGTCTGGGCTACTTTCAACAGAAGTGACCAGTCGCAGAAGGCTACCCTGTTAAAAGCCTGTATCACCTGTATCACCTGTCGTCCCGTTGATCATCGACTTGCTCGAGCGGGCGCCAGCAGCGTCTCCATTCGTCCCTGTCGCGTGCCAGAGTGGTCCAATGGATCCTCCTCGCTCGAGGGATACGAAGAGCGTCATATCGGTCGTTCAGGGCTTTCACGAAGAAGTCCGACCAACGCGTTGGTGGGCGTCCTGGTGTTCTTTTGACATCCCGCGGAATCCAGTCTGTGACGGCTCTCGTCCAGCGGGTGTCTGCGAATCGCATTACGTGGCCGGCCCACCTAATTTTCGACGACTTGGCCCATGCGACAGCGTCTCTGATCTTCGAACGTCGGCGAAGCTCGGAACTCCGGAGGCCTTCTCTCACTTGCGTGAGTCGTGTCACTCCGAGCATCGTCCTCTCGATTCCACGCTGCGCGACGCTGATCGCGTGTTCATCCTGCTTTCGTATAGCCCAGGTCTCTGAGGCGTATGTTAGGGCAGGAAGAACAGTGGAGTCGAATAGGTGGGCACGGAGTCGGACGTTCTTCGTCTTCTTCGCGACTTCTTCGACGCTCTTGAAAGCTCCCCAAGCCGCTCGTTTCCTCCTGCTCAGCTCTGGTGCTAGGTCGTTAGCCATGTTGACTTCGCGACCCAGATACACATAGCTGGAGCATTCGGAGATGTTCGTTCCGTTGAGTGAGAATGGGGCATCAGAAACCCATCCGTTCTTCATGAACATCGTCTTCGTAAGATTCAGCTGCAGTCCAACGCTTCCACATACACGATCGAAGTCGGCCAGCATTCGCTCCGCCTGGCTGATGCTCGGTGTTATGAGCACGATGTCGTCAGCGAAGCGAAGATGGTGCAGTTGCCGGCCGTCGACCTTCACTCCCATGTCATCCCATTCTAGTTCGCGCATGACGTTTTCGAGGGTGGCGCTGAAGAAGGGCAGTTTGCGCAGCCTGGTTAGGCCCTGAGATTTTAGCAGCCTCTCCGTACTCGTCCTTCCCATCGAGAAAAAATGCAGAAATGGGGGCTCTTTCGGGGTCAGGGGAATGAGGCCCTTTAGTGCTGCTGTGTTTGACTGGAATACAACACGGGTAGCTAGTCAGGCTCTGTCGTGCGGGCGAAGAACTCCGGGCAGCCAGCCAGACTGCCCGAAGGGACGGGGCGAGACTTAAGGCGGCCTCGAATCGCCTTACATGTACTCCCAGTCTACCGAGTGCAAGCTTTTGGCCGAGCCGACACAGTTACAATCCGCACAGTCACGGACACATCCACGCACACTGTGCACGAACATGCCGCTCCCACGCACAAGGAACGCATCGACCCGACACAGCAGGAGCAAGGAGTCCATCCCCTGCATCCCACCTGCGTCTCTGGGCAGTACACGGTCGCATTTGGTTCGCGTTTAATTCCCCTATCCACCACCCGGGGACGCGCCACGTGGCCCTGCGACAAGCGGCCCGAGATCCCTCTTAACAAGAGAGCCCGAAGGCTCTCTATCGAGGGAGATCCGTGGCCTGTTAAAAGCACGGAACGAAATCCAAGCGAGTACTTGCGGCGCGTGCTCATGAATTTTTCCGTGGTTTTCGCTCCTGTATTCTCAGAAAAGGAGCCAATGTCGATTACAAGTTATTCTATCGTGTTTGCAAGATCATTTTCCATATTTCCCAAGTGAATATTTCAAAACTTACTGCGCAATACTATTTCCACAGCCGTCATTTACTGTGTTAATACTTTTTACGCACCCTGTAGTAGTAAAGGAACAAGACGTTTTCCAGACTAGGTAACAACTAGTAAAAAAAGTTGGAGGTTTAATTACCCAAGTTTGAAGCTCAACAAACATCGCAGTCTCACAAAGTCACCAAGATCAAGACTCTACAAAGAGGAAATGAGAGCAGAGGATTTGAGAGGATCCAAAGATTCGCCGATCTGAGGACCTAGTCCACGACAACTGTAGTCCACAATATGCAGTACCACGAATGTCTTTTGGTCAATTGCCGAAAAAGCCGCTCTGGAGCGTTCCAAAGCGGCCTTCTTAAATAACTTTTCAAGAAATCAAGTACTTGTGAAAATAAGCATATATTTTAGCTCAGCAGCTCGAGCTCTATCTATTGATGTATAAATCTTAGTAGAGTTGAGCAATGCATATAGGCCCGACACAATCAATCGAGTGGGCGAGACAACCTGTAGAGCGAGCGAACGACAGCTCGTAGGAAGAGCGCTTGAAGAGTTTTATCGGAAGTGTTCATAACTCCCCAGCCGCCTAAGCTGCTTCAGTCCCAGCTGCCATTTTAGAGCCATGGTAGCGCTGTGGTAACGAATGTGAAAGACCACCCATTCGATATCGGAATTTCTTCCGTTTTCATTCATTTACTCCATCGAAAATCATTTCATATGAAATTGGTCGAGAGTGACACCATTCGATAGAGCTTTTCGAGCTGAACAGAATGGTGACATTGCGAGTGTCGAAGACGGAAACACGGGCGGGTAAGGGTCGAAGAAACTTTACAGCTCCCGTCCACTGCTCTAAAATGGCAGCTGGGACTGAAGCAGTTTAGGCCGCTGGGGAGTTATGAGCACTTCCTCGTAAAGCACCTTAAGTCATCTGCTCGCTCACGCATTCTGAGGCCGTTAGCTCGTCGCGTGTTCCCGCAGTGATCGACTGAATTCGGAAAAAAATCGTGTCCCACAAGGCTAACCTGCATTTTCGCACTGCTGTAATTTCGCCCGTTTAAAAGCTGCAGCGCTGTACTTTTGCGATCTTCTAGAGATCTCTACTGCCTACAAAACTCTTGAGCTGCAGTCGGAAAGATTCGACTTGACAGAGTTATCGCGCCCCGAACACGCCCGCGAGTGCAATATGCGAGCGGTCGCGCCCACTCGATTGATAGGTTCGATTCCGTATGCATTGTTCACGGCGCACTCCAAAGGCAAGCTGGACAGTCTTAGAGCAATTTCTGATTAGAGCGGCTGGAAATTTCCGATAAAACTCCTCAAACCATCACTGTACAGACTGCCGCGCCTACTCGATTGATAGGTTCGATTCTGTATGCATTGTTCACGGCGCACTCCAAAGGCAAGCTGGACAGTCTTAGAGCAATTCCTGATTAGTACGGCTGGAAATTTCCTATAAAACTCTCCAAGCGCTCATCCCATAAGCTGTCGCTCGCTCGCTCTACAGGTTGTCTCGCCCACTCGATTGATTGTGTCGGGCCTATATGCATTGCTCAACTCTACTAAGATTTATATATCAATAGATAGAGCTCGAGCTGGAGCGTTCCAAAGCGGCTTTTTCGGCGAATGACCAAAAGACATGCGTGATAGTGTAGTATTCGCTCTTGCCGTTTCGGTGTACCGTTGAGACACTGCTCTTTTGAGCTTCAAACCAGAACGATGGTCTGCTGCCTATTTCCCGATGGCTCCGTCACTGTCCTCTTCGTTGTCTGCGCTTGGACCGACGGACGGGTCAGTGGCTAATTACGCAGCGGCTAGCGCTTGAAAACCCGTCGAAGACGCGTTCGGTGCAGTGCAGGAGGTCAAAAATCGAAGTGTCGTCAACGGTATCTGGTGTCCGTCTACGGCGGGTCGGCTATGAATACAATTACACGTGAGATCTGCGAAAATCCTTTGGTAGGACTCGTTTTTCGTCGTCGCAAGTGCGCACAACTCCGGGAGGTTTGGCGCCAGAATGAAGTTTTGCTGACCTTAGGGTCCGAGTGGCTCGCGGAGAAACGAGAGCACTATTAAGTACTAGCTAAGAAGGAAAAATATAACTAATTTTGAATTTGTGTGGAATTAAATGTATGATGCGAGGTTGTGGCGTTCTGTAAAGTAAGCCTAGAAGCCACTGGCCTTCGAATGTATCCCAAATTAAAACAGTGTTTGTGTAATAGGGGGGGGGGGGGGGGGGGAGGAGGGGGCGTTAAACACTAGCTGCCAAATTTTCATTGAAAATTTTTTAACGACAATTTATTTATTTTTCAACTTTTAACGATGATTTTTCATCAAAGAGTACCAGTTGTGTAAGGCGTGGCATCCTGTCCGGAGATCAGGGGGTGCGAGATAGAGCCCCGTCTGGCGCAGGGGTTAATAGCAATGAAACATCCTGTAACAATAGGGAATTATTTTTTTTTCAATTTTTAACGGTGTTTTTAAATGTTTTTTGTCTAGTGTCCGCCAAGCCGTTAAACTACGTTGAAGAGCATAGACTGCGCCGCACTTTTGCTTACAAACAAAAAAAAAATGAGCAAAGCATATTGTATACCATTTTTACGTCAAATCGGACCCTTTTAAAATCAAACTGAACACCTTACTAATAAAAGCGATCGCTTTCCGAATTCAACTATGTAGATACTTCATAGAGATATCAAGATAAATTTTGGACTTCAATATTTAACTGTAGCTTTCTTTTTATGTTTATGTCTCGTGCACCAAAAAATGAATGGAGTGTTGTCAAAAACTTTTTTGATGTTTTAAAGGATCAAGGTAGCGATAGCCAATCTCTTTCTGGGATGCGCCACGCATTTTACTTTCACGCGACATCTTAGAGGCAATTTGAATGCGTATTTGGTCTATACAGATTCTCAAATTTAATCATAATTTTTCACGTTTTTAAATTTCCAACAGCATTTTTTTTTCAAAAAACTTCCGTTAAACTATAAAACTACGTTTAAAAACACGGATAGCTGCACAGTTATGTAAAGAACAGATAAAAATCAGCGGATGGATTTCACTTACCATTGGCACGTCAAATTGTACACTTTTGAAGGGAACTGGTCACCTTTACAACACTGTACAGGCCAAATACGCATTCAAATTGCCTCCACCATGTAGCGGAGAAGTAAAATGCGTGGCGCCTTCCATAAAGAGATTGTCTAATGCAGACCTTGAGCCTTTAAAACAACAAAACAGTTTATGACCACTTAACACATTCGCGACGAGAGCGTTCTCGCCACAATGCGCGCGACGGCCCAGTGACTTGTTGGCGTGGGTGTGCACTTATTTGTGTGGACATCGTCCCTCGCGAGGTGTTACTTCCTGTAAGTAAATCTTAATCGATCTTTGGAAGAAGATCTGAACAATGGTTTGTTACTATAATTTGGGAATTTGAAAAGAAAATCGAACAAAAATATCAAAAAAGAAAGTTCTTCCCAAGAATTCCCCGTCCACACATATGAGTGGACACCGTCCATCGCGCCCTCTTCGCTGTCCACTCATATGTGTGGACACCGTCGCGAATGAGTTAAACACTCCTGTCGCGTGTAGCGACCTTCGCGGCTCCTAGGTCCTCTGCGGGGCGTCCAGGCTCGCAGCGCGCTCCTGCCCCCGCTTCCGCCGGTATTGATTCGCGGGCGGGACGCACGCACCCGAGCGGGCATAACCCGCTCAGCGCACAGAGTCGGCAGTTCAGACTTCGTCTGCACCGACCGCGAGCGGGGGCGCCCTCCGCCAGCTTCCACTCAGTTCAGCCGGAGCCAGCCCGCGAGGCCTGGCCACGTCGTCGGCCATACTCATCATCGCATCGACTGCCGATCGGATGGGCGACCCTTCCAAGAAGGCTCACCGAGGCTGAGGGCGTGGAGTAATCAATACACTGAAGCGCACGGCCCGTCTGCGTCTCCATCCTCCCTCGCCACTCCACTCTCTGCCGGCTATACTCTTGTTTCGTCATTGCATCATCGACTCCTATCTATTCTACTGTGTCTGCATAATGGTGTGCGATAAATCTGTGTTGGTATCCGGTGTGCAATCTGAGGGAATACGGTGGGCCCGTTCATGTCGTTGTTGTCTGGTATTGCTGGTATTAGGTTGTCCCATAAGCCTTCGCCGTTTTTTTTCAACGGTTCACTGCAGATTTCGCCGGCGGTCTCTTGCATAGCTTTCGAAAGAGAATGATTTGCTCTATCAGACCATGTATTGCATTTCTTTTTTCGTCATGAATTTTGTCAATTTTTAGGTCGTTGAAGTGAAAAGTGAAAAAGTGAAAAAGTAGCCATTTGCGCACTTGTTCTCTCCGCTTAGGTTTGTAATTTTTTGCGCAGTTTTTTATAGCACTTGGAATACAATGTTCTGTTCTACAATGATGTGTGTTGGTCCTATCTTCTTACTTGTCCTTTATTGATTTTCAGGCCATCAAATTGGGAATTCCGACTTTTCCGTCCGAATTTTTACCAAAACTCCGGTTCTGTGGTTGGACTTTTTTGCTTGGTGTTATATGTCGTTTGGAAGCGGATGTCTTGCTCAGCAAGAATTTGTGTCGCGTTTATTGGCTCACGCTGATTTCTGTCGAATATCAACAACTGAAGAGAGAGAAGAGTTGTTGGTGAAGGCGATTTTTCTCTTTTTGGCATTTTGTTGATATTCAACAGAAATCAATAAAGGTGCTGTCGGCAAAAATAACCATCCTCCTTCGGACGTCCTAATTTGATGACCTAAAATTCAATAGAGGACAAATGAGCAAATAGCAGTAACACATATTCTTGTAGTACAGAACATTGTCTTCCAAATGCTATAAAAAACTGCGCAAAAAATTACAAACCTAAGCGGAGAGAATAAGTGCGCAAATGGCTACTTTTTCACTTTTTCACTTTTCACTTCAACGACCTAAAAAGTGACAAAATTCATGACGAAAAAAGAAATGCAATACATGGTCTGATAGAGCAAATCATTCTCTTTCGAAAGCTATGCAAGAGACCGCCAGCGAGATCTGCAGTGAATCGTTGAAAAAAACGGCGAAGACTTATGGGACAACCTAATATTTTTGTTGTATGTCTGTTGGGTCTGTTGGCTCTGCCTGAGAAGCCCCACGCGGGGTCGTGTGGAGGGGCAGAGCGCTCAGGGCGGATGCCTGCGCGTGGCTCTCCACATGGACATGCGCGGGCAGTGGTGTTCAATGCTAGGAACCAACTTATCATCAGGTAGTGTCTCACCACGGTAACATGATGGCTGCAGTCCAGGGCTGAGCGGATGCAATTCAGGCGGGAGTAAAGAGAAGGACCCGGGGAATCCTTACTTCGGAAATGGCACTTAACACGTTGACGACCGCGCAATTTTCGCGCCCTTCGGGAACACGCATATTGCGCGCGTGTGAAACGATATTTCGTCACCTTGGCTTAGCATAAATTGAATTTTCAAGGTGCACACCACGAATCTGATATCCGCTCTCAAAATTTTGATGTTGTTTTAGAAACATTCCTTAGATCTTTTCTTTTCCGCAATAAGTTTCTCTCCATTTTGATGGTCTAATTGAAAAATAATTGTTTTTGATGTGAAACATAAAATGAAAAATTCTAGAATTGCCATCAGAAATCGCAACCGACCGCAAGGAATCTAGCTAAGAGGATTAAAGCAGAATGCAGTGCTGGACTTTATTTGTGACGTTGATCTCCCTAGTGACGTTTGATAACATCCTAGTAGTTGTAGTTTGTAATCATGCCTGTTTGTTACCTTTATTGAATGAAGTCTCAAAAATAAAGTTCAATGAATAGCTGGTCGATGTTATAACAGGTTGCCTCTGATATATTCCCATGTAGCCATGCCAATCGTAAGTTATTATAATCGAGCGAAATCGAGAAGCAGATATCAGATTCGTGACCATCACCTCAAACAACCCCATTCAGGGAGTTTGGATAAAGGTGGTAACAACACTAGTTATCGATAGGAGTGGTAACCGGTTGTAACTTACCAAATAGACATCGCCACTGTGTTCAGCATCTCAAACAACCTTCCTAGGCAAAGTTTGAACGAAGGGAATGCCACTCTGATCGAAATAATACTATCGTGCACCATTGCGCGACACGGTCCTATGAGACAGACAGGCTGTCGCGCACCATTGCGCGACATTGTCGTCAACGTGTTAAGGGAATGGGACCAATACACCTCCCCGGGGTACTGGGCCTTTGCAGCTTCGGGTGCCCCATGGGGCAGGCTGAGGTCTCACGTGTTGACGGCACAGCCGCTGCACTGGGGCCGACTTGCAACAACTCCATCACTTTTTTCAGGCAAGTCTTATAAAAATTGAAAGGAAACCATAGTTAATTATTGAAGTCCAACATTTATCTTGCCATTTCATTACAATTGCACTATCTGCGGCGGCCAGCAGATGGACGCTCCACCGTTTTATCCTTCCCAGACAAGTCCGTTACCAACTCACCGACCACGGAGGAACCGAAGGTTTGGGTTAGTCTATTCAGGAACTCCGAACTAGAAAGCTAGAATCGGGTGCAGGCAGCAGCCGGAGCATCCTCCGACGGCGCTACCACCTGCCAATGTATGTACTATGTCAAATACGCTTTCAAGTTGTCCTCACAGAATCACGTAGAGTTGAAATCTGAGCCGCAACTTAAGCAGGAAGCGACTAACGCGGACATATATGTATACCTACCCCTACCAGATATACAAAATCAAAACCCTACTTATAAACTGTACTTAAAAAACTTGATATACTAATAGCATAAAAAGACAATTAGTACAGCATGGCTCAACCTTAGATAGAACTCAACCAATTGACTAAACAATTATACATAGAAGGAGAGGCTGGATGCAGGCCCAGAGACCCTAAGCTAAGGAATAAAATTTCTAGAAAGCAGAACAGCTATAGCTGTAGATGAGCAGCTAGTCACGGAGGGAAAAACAGACAAAAATAAGAGTATTTAGGGAGATGTGTCGTTGATGGGAAGGAATCCAAAGTCAGTGAACGATCAATTTCGTGTGAGCTGGAGCGCTCTTGCAGTCGTGATGTGATCAGATCAAGTGATCGAGTGATCGGGATTTTTGAGCACGGTAGGAACGAAGTATTATATTAGGTTGCCTGAAAAGTTTTCAGCGTCTGGTGTTACTATTTTTCATTCGTCCACTATTAAGTAGGGCGCGTGGAGGGCAGTCGGAGGAGGCGTCGGCTGTCGGCTGCACCCGATACCAGGTTCCTGGTTCGGATTTCCCGCTCAGGCCAACCAAGCCTGTCTGCCCTCCGGGGTCGGTGAATTGGTACCAGGAGTGTCTGGGAAGGATAAAGCACTGAATTGTACATCGTCTGGCCACCGCAAGTCATTGTATGACCAGATACGCATTCAACACTCCTCCACGACATCCCGTAGAAGTAGAATGCGTGGCGCATCCCATAGAGGATTAGATAACGCCGTCCTTCATCCTTCATCCTTTATCCACTATTAAGTTAAAATTCAACTTAAATTGCGCATTAATGCTACTTTTTGTACAGAATTTTTCGCTCTATTTGACTAAATAAATTATGTTCCAACGTTGTTTTGTAATTCTGCTCTTGAAGGGCTTGTTGAAGTAGTTGAAGAAACGAGTCCGAACGATGTCTTATTTTAAGTTCAGATTGAGACAATCCGCAGCAGAGACAGCTCGACAAATCAATTAAGTGTGGGGGCCTAATAGTGTTGTAGAAAATACTGTGCGCCAATGGTTCAGTAAATTTCGGAGCGGAGATTTCAGCCTCGAAGATGACCCCCGTAGAGGGGAACTAGAGCAATTCTAGACGACGAATTGAAAGAATTGGTGGAAGCTGAACCATCCCAAACAGTTCGCGGGATCGTGGAAGAGCTAGACATCGGTAGAGCTTTGAAACGCCTTAGGAAGTGGAAAAGTTCGAAAAGAAGGTGCCCCAGGAGTTGAGTGAGTGGCAAAAATTGTCACGTTCCGAGATTTGTTCTTCACTACTTTTACGCAGCAGAACTAACCCGTTTTTGGATCGAATCATCACTTGTGAGAAAAAGCAGATTCTGTATGGCAACAGGAAACATTCCAGACAGTAATTGGACGCCGACGAACCCCCTAGGCATTTTCCAAGGGCGAACCTCCGCCAGAAAAAGGTAATCGTCACTGTGTGGTGGTCGGTGGCTGCTGTGATCCATTGCAACTTTTTGGCACCAGACGAAGCGATCACTGTAGAATCCTGCTGTAAAGAAATCGACGAAGTGCACCGAAAATTGCGTCAACATCGGGCAGCATTGGTCAACAGGAGAGGCCCGATTCTTCTGCACGATAACGCCCGCCCACACGTCTCACAAATCACTTTCGAAAATTGAACGAATTAAGGGATGAAGTACTGATGATGTAACGCTCGCTAGCGACGACAGGATGGAACTCCAGAGGCAGGTACAAGCGTGGTGCGATCGCTTGGGGAGATTTGGGCTCAAGCTCAACGTGAAAAAGACCGAGTACCTGACCACTGACGAAAATGAGTCTCGCTCCATTAAGCTGAACGACATTGAACTACCACGTACTTCGGTTTTCAAGTACTTGGGATCAGAAGTCTACGGATCTCCTTCGATAGAGATAGGGATCAGCAGTCGCGTCCGATCGTAGTGCACACGTTGAAGTGAACTCACGAAATGAATGCAGCTTGGTCCAAATGGCGCTCTCTGACGGGAGTGCTCTGCGACAAGAAAATACCAGAGCGCCTAAAGTCGTGGATCTACAGAGCATTCGTTCGACCAGTAGCTACCGTATTTACGGAGCTGAGTGCTGAGAGGCGCCTCAGCGTAATGGAGGCGAAGATGCTGCGGCAGACGGCCGGAGTTACGCGTTTGGATCGAGTACGCAACGACTCCATACGGCAGAGGTTCGGTATCACCCGATATTTGAGAAAATGCGCGAAGCTCGTCTGCGATGGTACGGCCACGTCCTTCGCGCTAGAGATGATACCGTCCAAAATACTGGTCTTAACCCCAATGTGCCCGGTAGACGGCCACGAGGTCGACCAAAACAGCGGTGGCTTGATACCAGGGATGAGCGGATTAACCGTTATCCATTATCCGTTATCCGGTTTCGGGGGTTTGGCCTATCCGTTTTGTTGTTCGTTATCCGGTAATTTTGGGCCGGATAACGAACAACAAATTAGCTGATACCCAGGTTTGGACGTGGTATTAGATAGCTGTGTAGAAGCTTCACAATCAAAGGAGTGATCGCGAGCAACAATAGAAGGCATTTAAATCTAGAAGGGTGAGGTGACTTCAGGCACAGGTGACGTAGTTGGAAAGAGTCCGACTTCCGCCCTTCCAGGGTCATTCATTTATACCATATATCTATGAATCCCACTAAGGATTGAATTGTTCATGAGCTTGTCACCAAAAGCCATGTGCAGACCAAGAATGCATACAAGCTGCCTCGATGATATTACTGACGGTCAGAAGTGGGGAGCCTGGCGCATTCCAAGAAGAATTGTTTAGTACCGAATTCAGCGTCCTCTTCCACAATTGTAGTGTGTAGGTAGCATGCGGCAACGGTGTTCTAGTTTCTACTGATAGACTGTCGTAACGCAGCAAACACATGCCGCTAAGCAGTAATGAGTGCAAGCAAAATAGGCACAGGTTCAATCTAAATGAGTGGAGAAAGCTACGCTCCTACAAATTGTTGAGGTGTGTTTATAGAAACGATTTTCTGAAAGAATTTTCTGTAGGCTGACAGGGGTATCTTCGTAGTGTTGAGGAATTGATTCTCTCTATAAAAGTGTGCAATTGAACTGCACCAAATTGATTTCCCGCAGCTCATGTTGAGCTTCATTATAATTTAACATTGTCTTTTAGGGACATTCTACTTCCGCTTTTCTAGTTTCCGTCTCTCTGCATGTGTATTTGGACTGCACAATGGCTAGTAGTGGCTAGCCTGTAGAAAGCCGGTATTTCATCCATCTCATTCCACGATCCTCTTAGATCTTGAGATATTGTCGAACAAGAGTATCGGTCCGCGTGAAGCTGCGAACAGACTTTATTCGGCTGAGTCGGCCTAGCATAGAAAAGTCAAAGGCGTCGGAGGAGCCACTCATCCTAGGATCATTCTGTTTGGTCACAGCCTTAATTCAAAAAGAAAACTTGCCGGTTGATCAGTAAAATAACCCAGCGATGGAAACTGACAAAATGCGGGCAAGTTGGTATTCGATGAAGACAAATGTGAATGAATAAGAGGTGAAGTTTCACATTCTCTCCCTATAGGGGTCTTATCAAGGTTTCCATACTGTTAGTTGGGCTGTTTTACGTATCTTTTGTCTCGTTCTTCCCATTCGTTTTAAACGGCAAAAATATGAAAATTGTAAATTGTACTATGGAAATGTGGATGGATGAACAAATTCTTATTCTTTCCTTGCCTTTTCCAGACTTTCATTAAGGTGATCACGACGATACATCAGCAGAGTAGAGTTTGCAAAACAGTTTTAGCTTCACAGCTTGGTAGTCCTGCTAGTTGTCCTCCCCGATGAGCTTGACAACAGTTCTCGGAACCCGATGAAGGAATTGTGGTTCGCAGATCAAACTCGGCAACGGTTTGGATGGCAAGGATGAAGCGTTTCTTTTACTGAAGTTTCGTGAGAATCCCATAGAGCATTGTTAAAGTGACTGCACTATGTTTCAAAAAACTCTATTAAAGTCGTTAGAAAAGACTTATAATTTGACAGCAGTTACATTCCATGTCTGCTATTGGAACTAGAGCAGTTTAAGCCCAGTTTTATTTCTGTTGTTTGTTCGTTATCCGTTTTTCCGTTATCCGGCGATTTTTGGGCAAAATTATCCGTTATCCGCTATCCGGGTTTCAAAATTTTGTTATCCGCTCATCCCTGCTTGATACGCCGCATCAGGACTTGATGACGACTAGGCTGCACCTTGATCAAGCATTTGATCGGGAAAAGTAGGGACAACATTCCAGGAAAGCGGACCCCGCAACTAAGCGGGACAAACGCTGAAGAAGAAGAAGAAGAAGGGATGAAGTTCTGCCTCACCCGCGATATTCTCGAGGCCTCTCACCAACCGGCTACCACCTCTTCAAACACTTTCAGAACTTTCTCGCTGGTAAAACCTTCACTAATCAGGGCCAAACCAAAACAGCTTTCGTGGATTTTGTCGAGTCGCGGCCACCCAATTTTTTCGCTGATGGAATAATTCGAGCGGTGTCACATTGGCAAAAGTGTGCGGATTCGAACGGTGCTTATTTCGACCATATCCGATAAGATTTAAGAAAGTTATGGTAGTTCAAAGTTAAGCACTCAAAACGCTGAGAACTTTCCGGACAAGCTAATACATTTTTAAGTAAGTATTAGGTTGTAACGAATTAAATGGCACTGGCTCGCGCCATTTTTTGGCGCGTCTTTACGCGTTTGATCAAGAACAAACCGTAACATGTGGCATATCATTTAGAAGCGCAAACTTTGCTCTACCGGTGGGTACCAAATTTTCTATGTAAAAGTGGGTTACTTTAGAGTTTTATTGACTTTTTTTGCAGATGGACGAAAGGGTAATCCGAGGCATTTACTTGTATGAATTCAAGCTGGGCACTACAGCTAAGGAGGCGGACGAGAAGATCAACGCCGCATTCGGTCAAGGATATTCCACAATTCGGACGGCGTATCGTTGGTATCAGAAGTTCCGGAATGGAGATGAGAGCTTGGAACAACATGAAGGTCGTGGGAGGCATAGTGATGTTGATGAGGACAAGCTGAGAGATGTGGTAGAGGAGGACCCACACAAAGGTACACTGGGAGATAGCGAAGGTTCTTGGCGTCAGTCACAACACAGCTGCCCGGCATCTGAAGGAAATTGGAAAGACCAAAAAGCTGGAAAGATGGGTGCCTCACGAGCTGTCTGAGGAGCAAAGAAACCGACGATATGAGATCTCGTCCGCACTGCTTCTACGGAACGAAACGGACCCATTCCTTGATCGCATCGTAACCTGTGACGAGAAATGGATAATGTACGACAACAGGCGACGATCGGCACAGTGGGTGGACAGCGATGAGAGCCCCAAGGTTTTCGCGAAGCCGGAATTGCACCAAAAGAAGGTAATGGTGACAGTATGGTGGTGTTCGCTCGGAATTATTCACCACAGCTTCCTCCCTCCCGGTGAATCCATCACGGCAGAGAAGCACTGCATTGAAATTGAAGAAATGACGAAAAAGTTGAAGGATATCCGGCCGGCCTTGGTAAACCGAAGGCGAGTTCTCCTTCTGCACGACAATGCTCGCCCCCATGTAGCACGAATGACGTTGCAGAAATTGAATGAGCTGAGCATTGAAACTCTACCACATCCTGGGTTTTCTCCCGACCTCTCCCCAACAGACTACCATTTCTTCAAGCATCCTGGCGACTTCTTGGTAGGGAAAATATTCAAATACCAACAGGATGCCGAAAGTGCCTTCGAAGATTTCGTCAATTCCAGAACTTCTGATTTTTATGCTACTGGGATAAAAAAGCTTGGGTCACGTTGGCAAAGATGTGTAGAATCAGAAGGTTTTTATTTCGAATAATAAACTTGCTTACAAGCCGAGATATTAACTGTTTAAATTTACAGCGGTTCAGTGCCATTTATTTCGTTACAACCTAATAGCACATCCTTGTACCAGTCCTAGATAAGCACAAGAAATGAATTTGAATTTGAAACAATTTATTCTGGCAGCACCAATTTCACTCGAATGTGCGTAGACGACTCCATATAACATAACAACAATGACACCGGATGGATATAAATGTATCGAACAAAGTAAGTCGTATATAAGCTCCTTGAAGACAACGTCCTATGGAGTTATGAAGTAGAGATGAGTTCGTGAACACCAGTGGATGAGACGAGGTATGGAAAACAACACATTCAAATACATATATAATCTCTATGATATAAAGCTCATTGAGCACCGGATTCTATCGACCAGAGAGTATCGATTGGAAAGTGACTTCGAGGGCGATGCGACGATGTCGTCGTCGCGACTGCCTCAGTGTGGTCCTAACAGGAGAAAAGCAACAACGGAGCGTTCTTCAGGCGATGTCCCAGAATCGATACTCGATACACCGATCAATGCGAGGCGAACGTTAGGACACCGACATGAGCAATCTATTCGATGCTACTGGAACATGACAGACACCCTAGATAGAAATCAATAGAAATCAATATTATGCAAGGAAAATCAATATATTATAGATCGATTATTGGTCGTCGATTTGAGCGACTTTTTTGAACCCGTATAAAGCCAGCAGGTAAGAACACTACAGATAGAGCAACGCCACATAGGTCGGGTTGCTTTGCCAGACTAATGCGGCACTACAAAATCTGGCATATGCCGCAAAGACGTACAGCGAGGGTTCAGGAACGCGCCGTTGCTTCTATCGTAGCCGCGGCGGCCAATAAGGCACTCTCTCAGCCGCACGGGCAGGGCACATGATTGGCTGCTTCGATTGCAGTTGAAGCAACGAGGCGCGTTCCCGCACCCCTGCCTTCGCGATATGTACCCAAAATCTTCCTATAGGCATGGAAACCGCCTCCAAACCACTGCTAGAGGAACGTCACGTGAGGATCGGTGGCGATCTCCTCGAGGATGAGCGCCACCTGTGAGTCGCACTCATTCGCTCCGAACGGTAGCTTCACGGGAAGTGGCAGTGGCCGCACGACGTCCGGCATCGTCGCGTAAAGGCTGGTCGGTCGTCGACGACGAACGTCATTTGCGGCGAGGAGATCTGGACAGTTTTGTTCGTTCGGGTCGGGCAGCGAGAGTTTCTTTCCTAAAATGTCTAGTTGTGAAGAGGCCTTCACGCTTTAGCCGCTGCGAGACGCGCCAGTTCCATCGGCAGATATCGATTATTGGCACTAAGTAATCGATATCACTGTATGCGAACTCAAATCGGCACGATTTTTACTACTTTCTCGACTACAGAGGTCAAAAATTTTCACCCAAACGTCACCCAGGATGATTGATTGGGGTGCTGATCACGATCAGGAGATTACGGTAGGTTACGGTAGGAATGGATGAGTCAGGCCCTGAGTTTATGGCCACCGGCATAAACTCAAGAGCCTGACTCATCCATGCCGTCCATATTTTATACCAAGGAACTATTTTGGGTACTGATCAAAAATATAACACCATTTTCAAAACATTTACCCGATTACGGTAGGGAATACGGTAGGCATGGGTGAGTAAAGATGTCGTGCTCGTGGTAAACATTTATACCCAAATTTTGCCCGAGGATTACTTGGGTTATCGTGGGTGCTGATCACAAATGTAATGCTCATTTTCAAAAATTCGTCCGATTACGGTAGTTACAGAAGATATGGATGCGTAAAGCTGTGGGGAACATGATCATCGATTGATTTTACCCATACTTCGTTTATGGGAATAATTTAAGTTGCTTACCACGAATCTCTCATTCCTTTTCTAAAATATTTTTCGTAGACAAGCTTTCATCCTTATAAAAAAGTTTGGAAAACATGTCTGAACAAATAGGCGGAGAAAACGATAATATACTAACGCAGTTCAGGTCACTCCCATAAGCGAAGTTTGGGCGAAATAGGAAATCAAGACCATGGCAGCGTTAGTCACCCGTGTCCACCGTAGACTACCGTAATTACGATCTCGTTAGCTTTACTCACCGTTACCTGTCGTTACCTACCGTAGTCGACCGGAATTTTTAAAACGGATATCACATTTGTAATTAGCACCTCAGATAACTCTCATAGGTGATGTTTGAGCGAAATCGGAAATCAAGACCATGGCAGCCTTAGCCACCCGTGGCCACTGTAAACCTCCAAATTTTAAAAACGGATATCGTATTCGTGATGAGCATCTCACTCTCTGAGCCAAATCGATGATCGTGATCTCGGTAGCTTTACTCACCCTTACCTGCCGTTACACTAGCTACCGAAGCCTACAGTAATCAGCCAGAAAAACTCCTCTTGGAACTGGATATCGGCACCACAAATAACCTCTTGGGCGATGTTTGGGCAAATTTTTTCGACCTCTGGAGTCATGAAAGTACAACGGAATTATTAAAATTGTCAGGCAAAAAAAATTCTAAAAAATGTTTACGAAGGAAGTTTTCTTGCAAAAAGGTGAGGAAAACAGGTTAAAAGAGTCATGCGTTACGTTAGGAAGACCACGACAGGAACAAAAGCCGCACTCAGTCTTACCGATGTCCGACTTCGGCAGACCGTTGTTCTCCTTGTTAAGCTTCTCGACGGACGGCAACGGTGGCAGCGGATGTATCATCGACGCTTGCGTACTGCCCCGTGAATTCTCCTCGGCTAAAAATCGATGGTACGATCGATTTGTCACGACAGCCACCGCGCGCCAACCAATCGATATTGACTTTAAAGCTGGCTCAGCGCGTCATTTATCGATTAGTTGGCGGAAAAGGCGGCGAGGGCGAGGTGTGTGTACTGCTCTGGGAAGGATTTCCTCATGACAAAAAGAAAAACTACCCACATCCGGGTCGATACGAGGGATTGGATGCGGTCGACATGGATTTGTAGGCGGGAGCACCGTCTGGATTGTAGGTCAATTGACTGAAAACACCGGCACACATCAGGTTAGGATTGGAAGCAAAAAAAGAGGAAAAAAATGTAAAAATTCAAATGTACGAGGTGAGAAGGAAGGGCGAATGACCAAGACTGCGGAAAATGCTAGGATAAGATCACAATGCAATAAAATGCGACATGGAAAGGAAACGGATAGTTCACCCCTACAGCTGACGTTAGTCGTCAGAAGCACTTTTCTAGCGATAAATCAGGAACTTCTGATCAAAGTAGTAAACGCTCTGGCGAAGTAAATCCCTAAATTGTTATTCTTTCTGAAGTTGATAGCTCCCATCAAACCTGTCAACTTTACATATAATTTTCGGACAAAATAATTCATGTCTGCACTTTTACTTGATCATCATGTTTTTTGTTTGGACCGCAAAATCGTCCATTTCAAAATATTTAGAAAGCAACAGCGAGTCATTCCATTTATACCATTTTCACGTAGAATTAAACATTTTTCAAATCAAATTGGACGTTTTCAAAGAGAACTTGACTTTTGAAATCAAGCTGGACATCTTCCAAATCGATACTAGCCTGTTCTACTTTAAAACAAAAACTCTAAAAGCCGATAAGATGAATTTGTGGTTCAATGAAAAATTAGTACGACTTTTTTGGACCTTTTAAATTTGGGTGCACCAAATCAAGGCGCTGTTTTAAATGTTTTTTTGGATATTCGCTTTAATATTCGAAATCAAAGTCAGATTTTAATTTTGAATAATTGAAGGTTTAACTTTTTGAAGAAAATTTTGATTTAAACTTGTTTTAAGCAACAAAAAACAGCAAGTTTTCATTGAAACGTACTCTTGAAAACGATAACAGTAATTAGTTGCTCAAGTAAAATCGAGTATGATTTTTTTGAAACCTCTTCATTCTGCTGCCCAAATAACTGAAGGCACTGTTTGAAATTTTACAGAATTTTTATATTCCATGATCGACTGTCGTTGAATCTTGGCATGACGTTGATACTAGTAGAATTGTTCGAGCTGTGGAGCCAAGATTGTTAACCACACTTTATTCGGCTGACGTTTCGGCGTATCCGCCTTCTTCAGAGCCTGGAAAAGTCAAGCGAGGTTTGAAAGGTTACTCGTCCAAGAACTATTTCAAGTCACAGGAGTTTCCGGAATTAATAGGAAAAGGAGACGAAATGGGAGTGACACAGCCCAACTAACCTTATGGAAGCAGAGGCTGGTGCGAAAATGTGCAAGTTCATGTCTCTCACAACACTTTCCAGACTAGGTGGTACCGGAAGCCGAGCAACAAGAGCATCATTGTTCATTGCAGGTCTGCACACCCTAGCAGTGCCAAGAGGGCCATTGTAAGTAACATGTTTCGCACAGCGGCGTTGGCATCCTCCAACGACGAATTCGAGTCCGCTTCAAGGGAGATGGCATCTCGTATAGCGTTGTCCAATGGGTACACTTCCGACAGCCTGCCTAAGCAACGTCGTCCGCCTGCAGGAGCACCAAGACGCAGAGAACAAGAGCGCACCAAAATTCCTTTCTTGGTGCCCTTCATCACGGATGCTCTTAGTGCTCAAGTACGGGAATGTATACGCAAGGCTGACTTAGAAGGTTTGGTCAGGCTAGTTAACATAGCGCCTGCTAACCTCAGAACCCAACTTGTCAGGAACCGGCCGTGTTATCGCACTTGTGACACCCCGTTCTGCATGGTCTGCCCGTTCGGAAAGGAAGGGGATTGCACGGCCTCAGGTGTGGTATACCTTATCACTTGCACGGAATGCAATGAGGAATGCATCGGTGAGACGGGCAGGCCGCTTTGGGTGAGGGTCAAGGAACACATGGACGGGCTTCGGAGATGCCCGATTTCCACGCCGTTGGGGGAGCACAGGCAGCGTAGCCATGGTGGCGCAATGGTTGGGGTCGCGGTTACAATCCTTGCTCGAGAGGTTGACATCGCAGCACGCAAGACTCTCGAAGCGCTGTGGATTGCCTTCAAGAATCCCGCGATCAATAGGAGGGAAGAGCGCGTAGCGCTAACCCAGGAGCTGGCCCCATTTGCTGACCTCTGTGAGCTCGACCCCGGAGGGCGACAGCCGGAGGGTCGCTGAGGGGTTGACCTTAGGTGGTAGTCTCATTCACCCAACTGCCTCCATCCGAGGGTGACGCACCAGTCTCTTGGCTGCCTCCATAAGGTTAGTTGGGCTGTGTCACTCCCATTTCGTCTCCTTTTCCTATTAATTCCGGAAACTCCTGTGACTTGAAATAGTTCCTGGACGAGTAACCTTTCAAACCTCGCTTGACTTTTCCAGGCTCTGAAGAAGGCGGATACGCCGAAACGTCAGTCGAATAAAGTGTGGTTAACAATCTTGGCTCCACAGCTCGAACAATTCTATTAGTATCACAGAATTTTTACTTTTGAGGAAAAATTGAGATTTAGATTTTTCATTTTTTAGACTACAGAAAGGCATCAATTTCTCCAATAAACTAGAGACTCTTAAAAACAGTAAGAATAATTACTTGTTCAAGAAAATATAGTACGAATTTTTCGATACTTTCTACATAAATCAGCTGTCCAAATAAGTGAAGGCGCTGTTTATAATTTTATAAAACACTTATTGGTTGAGAAAAAATTGCGACTTAAACCTTTTTTAGACTACAGAAAGGCAGCAATTTTTTAGAACGCTAAAAAATACCAGACCATGCACTCGACTAGAAGGTGGCGCGTTTACTTTCAACAACGAAGTGAAAGTATGCGTGGTTCCTACAATTGCTTCTGTTGGACCGTTGACAAATGTGGAACTCTACAACAAAGAGAATTTTCGCTGTCAATCAAATGAATATCGCGACGTCTTGTACGAGTGCATGACACAACCTCTTGTCTAACACTAAAGGATGCAGCCTCCTTTCAATTTAAAATAAGCAATGAACCATTATTTTTGGCACTAGTTAAAAGTTCCGACTCCACCGACAAGACTTCGGTCGAATTTTTTTCGCTGAAACTTTGTCTAGGGGGGGGGGGTGGGTTATTTGGGGTGCTGATCACGAATCTGACCTCCGTTTTTAAATTGCAGCAGATTGCGGTAGGCTACGGTAGCTAAAGGTAACTAAGGCTGTCGAGGTCATAATCATCGATTTTGCCCAAACTTCGCCTAGGGGGGTTACTTGGGGTGCAGATCACGAATCTGACATCCGTTTTTCGTTTTACGCCGGAGTTTGCGCGCAATCGGTGACCATTACCTTAGTGACGGATACCTATCGTAACCTACCGTACTCCAGCGTAAAACGAAAAACGGATGTCAGATTCGTGAACAGCACCCCAAATAACCCCCCCCCCCCCCCTAGACGAAGTTTCAGCGAAATCGGTGACCCTGCCTAGACCACCCATGTTAACGGTATGGGTGGTCTCCGACCGAGAAGTGAAAAACGGATATCAGATGCGTGATCAGCACCCCAAATAACCCCCCCCCCCCCCTAGACAAAGTTTCAGCGAAAAAAATTTTCTCGACCGAAGTCTTGTTGGTGGAATCGGAACTTTTAACTAGTGCCTTGTTTTTTCATGAGAAATAAAAATTTTATAAGATTTCAGTGTGTTGCTTGATCATGAATTTTTATCTGATCGTGAGACTGTTGATCCCCTCTTAAAATAGGTAGGAGTCGATTTTGCTTGCATACGAAGTTTAGAAAGAAAAGCAGCTTGCAAGCAGTTACTGTTAGAGAACACGACTTCTCTACGGGATTAACTACATCGTAAGGAGGTGACACGTGCAGTGGTTAGAGTCACGAAAGCGACAAGCGAATATGGGAGGAGACCATCGGGAAAAGGAAGGGAAAACGAGCGTCTCAAATGTGTCTCACCAATCAATACTTCAACACTGACAGTTTTGCTATCGATTGGTGGACCTCTATGTGAAAGGCAATGTGACATCAAACTGTGAATTTCTAAAGAATGAATTGAGGCAAGGTGATACCTCATAAATCGCATCTGCTGGTTCACGAGTCGTCCGACGGCCGACTGCCTCGTTCGCACATTTTTGTACGGTTGGAAAAGCACGATGTACACCTTTAACAAGAAAAGTATTTGGCACAGTTTATTTATACGGGCCAGTAGGCACTACAAAGTACAAAGTAAGGGCGTTAGAATGTAAAAGCTTACCTTTGGTGCAAAAAAGCATACCAGCGCCACTGTACCCGAAAGTGAGATGCACATACAAAGCGAAGTTATTTGAATCTGTAAGAAAGAACGATGAAAATGCAAGCAAAACACGAAGAAACGAGGCAACTCAAAAATTACTCGAATTGTTGTCCTAGTAAACCGAAATCTCCAAAATTAGAACTTGATTTAAGGAACGCATTCGATCTATGTAATATATCGCAACTTTCTCGCGATCATAGGACGATTCGTGGGCTATTGTAAAAAAATTTCGCTTCGAGCTTTATCAGATTGTTGAGCTATACAAACGAAAAACTTCTTATAAAAGAGTCATGTGGGAAAATTCACATGGCGCTCTTCTCATTTTCTGTTTTGTTCATTCTTCATATTACCTTCTTGTAGGATGTTTTAGGAAACTCTAATGTGTATTTTATTCGTATATTATACAGTTTTGGTTTAATTGCCCAAGTTTGAGGTGAACTGTGGTTTTGGGGATGCGCTACGCATTCTACTTCTACGAGATGTCCCGGAGGCAATTTGAATATGCGTATGTGACCGCGACAGCCGACGGCTGCGCTACCACATGCCTTACTTTGAAACAGGAACCAAGTTTAATTACCCAAGTTTGAGGCCCTATCAATCGTTATCAAGCAGGGTCCGTTCGGTTGACAGGCGAGGGAATTCGATCAGACGATTTGAGAGAATCATGCGAATCACCTAAGAGCTCGAAAGCTTCCAACAAGCCTTCTGTCGCGACCACGCTCGCTCCTCGGTTCGTGTCCGACCCGGGTGCGCTGTTTCCCGAGGTAGCTTGCCGATGAGGCGCCATCGATCGACTTGAGAGCTTGGAAAAATCGATGACGTTAGCACCATCGATCGCCGCGCGCCGCCTCTCTCGACAGGCGCGTGCCGCATTCGACGTCCTGCGCTCCCGCGACGAGGTCTGCCGACCTCTCGCTTCCTTCACCATTCCGGATGGCTGCCGCGGGGCCTCGTCCCTGCTATTCACTCTGCTGACACTAGGGGTAGGAGCACCGGGAGAGTGCCGCAAGGTCTAGTGAGCGTCATGATCACCCCGCGGCCTCAAAAGATCCAATCATTCCGGCCACGGAAGACGCCTTGTGTCATCGCCTCTTCTCTCGACATGGTTGTTGGATATGCTGCTGACTGCGAAGTTAAATGAATCTCGTGCTGTATTCTGTGTACATCTAGAGGAATCGAGTGAATCCCTTCATATCAAGGTTGTTGGCGTGTATGCACATGTATTGTATCGGTACGTTGGGTGTCCCTTTAGGATTGGGTGTGTCCCCTGCGGTGTCTGGAAGTCAAGAAGCCGGGTGGCACGAGGCTCAGGGAAGAGGCCAGTCCGGACAGCTGGAGATCCATCAATACGTGTGACAATGGCAATACGCGGGGTCTCCTCGGGTTAGGTAAGATCTGGGTTCCCTCCGGTGCCTATGGGGCGACACGGAGCTTCCAAAGGCCAGGGGATCTCCTCTGCCTGCGGGCCGCCGATCGCAGCACACACCCCTTTATGCTTGACGCCCACAGCGTAAATGTTCTACGCCGTTAAGCATAAACACACAGTGCTCAAGTAACTTACTCGAAAATTATTCTGTGTGGCGAAGTAGATTGGACCGAAAGACATCCATAATATACAGGTACTGTACATAGTGAAGCCGATATGACGCGTTTCGTTGAAATTTTCAGGAATCTTTCGTGTTTTGAAGGCGTACACGGTGCAGGCGACGATCAGCACCAGATTATACAACAACGATACCAGTAGATGTGAGGCGGTCGCCTAAAAGACAACTTGAAGACATGCCTAGTCTTCTGAAGAACGGCCGATGAAGCTACACCCACTTTGCACGTCAGGACCGCTTCTGTTCGTGACGGAAAGACGATCTTCGTACCGGGCGGATCAACAAGCAGCCAGACGATGGAGCCCACCAATTGCACGGAAACGATCGAAATACATATCCCCACCTGAAAATGAAGTTTGTCAATTTTGAACAACTCAAAAATCAAGAAGAATTCAAATTTAAGAGAAAAATCAAAGACCTGCGCTCTAGGAGTGATGAAGCGTGGCCGCTGAGCACTATCCGGTTTGAACACCCTAGCTAGCCGATTCGTCTTCGTGATAATAGCCGCATAGATGGCTGACATCGACAGCCCCATCAGCACCTGGAACACCACTAAGGTTACGGTATCCTATCAATTATCGATTGCCGCTATATCACTAACCCTGGTTAGAGCACAGGTCGGAATCGTGGGTTGTGAGACGAGGAAGAACGTCAGAATATAGCACATCGATATGCCGCTGATCATACAATAACACAGTTCCCGTCCCGAGGCCATGATCTGGAATATCGTTCAGCATAAAATTTAATTTATAAAAGTAATTAAAATAAAAAACCGTAAAAACTAAACCAAAAACTACATGAAAATAATTTTATAAAATTAATTAAAAATATAAAAATAAAGGTTGGTATCTATCCCAAAAAAGTGGGAGCCCTTCGTTTGCTAGAAAACGGAGAAAAAATAGCAGTTGACGGCGCGAATGCCACATGGCGTCGTCACATGTTAAAAAATTAAAAAAAAATAAAAAATAAACACCACGCCACACTATAGATTTCCATTTTGTTTCGTTTTGACTCGTGTCATTTGTTACATAGTACTGCAATAGCTATTCTACTACATATTAAATGAGAAAATCCGTTTTTTCTCCCCATTGTATGCATGTCCGTCTGTTTGTCTGTCTGTTCATCCGTCCGCACAAATTATAATGGCCGGTGGATGAACTTTACATTTCTTCAGGACAGCCGATCTGCTCTCCTCACTAACTAATTGAACCACGAGTCATAGGAATATGATGTGCAACGGACACAAGTCCTTGTCGGATACATTATATTGATCGGATGACCACTATCGATCGAAATGGGTGACTTTTAGTCCGTTGTGGGCCGGTCGAAGTGTGATTATTATTATGTTAGGAAGATACTAGAAGAAAGCATCATCGATTGGCCAAGCTATCTGCGCCGTTCAATATTATTAACTCCCGGTCAAATTTCCAAAAAGGCGAAATCGATCGATATTGATTAGCAAACCGATGATGCTCCATTGTTCCTCTGTTATTGATCGATTTTATCGATTTTTGCCCAGCGTTTACGGTACGATGTGAGAACCGCGCAAAAATGATAGACATTGGAAGGATTCATAACTGAGAAGCTTCTTCTGTTTCCTTTGATAACGATCTGCCGCTTAATTCGGTAATTCTACTCTATATGTGATACAGCTAGTTGGTACGGCTGTCACTATGATATTTCATCAAAGTCTTCGCGCAAAATTAATGGCCGCGACTTCACATCTCAATTGACATTCTGAATCTTGCTCAATGGTCAACTTAACCGATACAAGCGACAATCCCACGAGTAGAGTGACCACATCCGTTGGACCTCCGTTATTGATCGATTTTTCGATTTTGTTCAGGGATTACGGCTCGAAGTGAGAACCACGCGAAACTAATAGATGATGGAAGGGTTCATAACTAACCCGCAATATTGATTAGTTACTGCAAATTTCTATGGTGACGCCCACCCAAGAGTCAGACCGGTTGACATCAGGCTCAGCGCTATAAAACCTATCCAATTGCCAATAATTTTACGCGGACGGACATACGGACAAACGCGCCGAGCAAATTCTTTTGAGTGTGCTAGGACTGTGAAGTGGCGATTTTTCCTACAGACATCCTAAGTCAGTATCGGGTAAAATCGGTGTTATTTTTAAGATATTCTCAATCGATAAATGCATGGAGCAGCCTGCGTTATGAACTGATCTAAGCGCTATGAACCAAAGCGGACTGTGACCAGCTGAGTAGGTTAATATGCTTTGAAAGGTGGCCGTTATACGAATTCAATGAACATCTGCCAAAGAGTGACCCTATCAGCTCTTCTGTGGAAGCAAGCCCTAATAGGTGTCTCATAAATCGCACCCTAGCTGATTTTTCATGTAGGCGTTCATACTGTAAGTGGACATACCGTAACACTCAATTAATAAGCTCACTTACCACTGGCGTGTTGGAAAACTTCAGGAATACGCCAACGACGAAGATCGTCGAAGACAATCCAAGCAGTGAGAAGCCGGCCGGTATCAATGCCCATCCTGTGTCCCAACTGTAATGGGAGGTAATACACGTTCAGATCCTTAGGAACAGAAATGGTCCTGAAGGCCAGACCAACCTCATCGAAACTGGCGGTATCGGCTTACAGTAGCTCTGCGTCGGATCCGGTACCTCGCCCTCAGGACACATATCACAGCTGGAAGACTATGAGATGAATAGGTATTGATTGAAACGGTGAAGAATACCCACCTCGTCACGTTGATGATGATGCTCGTCATCGTGTCGCACGGAATACATGCCCAGCAGCATGTTTGATCTTGGTACGCCCTGCAAGAAAGCGTTGAGTCGGTTCTTGAACCTCGAATTAAAAACTGAAAGTTAAAAAAATAATTTTTTAAAAAAGTCTTGCTATAGATCTGTCTGTTTGCAAACAATCACCAGTGAAGTAGCGAACAGACGAACAGACTATTTCACTATTGATTATCCAATCAACTCTACCCAATATTATGCTCAAAAAATTAGTGAGTCTGGTGTAGTGGGTGGTGCACGGGCTCAAGACGGGCAATGAGGATCGGTTGGCCGATCGATATCGATCAATATTATAAAAGCTTCTCCAAAGATGGCCGTTTGATATATGATATATTTTGATATTAAGTAATGAGAAGGCCCAGTAAAATTCGTCCAAATTATAATAGCCATTGAAGCGTGGGTTCTGGAATGAAAAATGGTACTGGTAATTTTTTTTTAAATTAAAAAGGAGAGAAAAATAGCAGGTGTCATCGATCATCCTTAGAAGCCGTTATTCAAACAACCTGTGTAAAAAAGGGAAGATGGGTGCATGTCACCAACGTGGGCAGCATTGGGAGGAGGGAGCGCGTTAGCCGATCAGGCTCGAACTCAGAGAGAACTCACGGTTGGTACCCTAATCGACTAGTGTTTGTTCTGTCAATGCTCTACTTGGTTATGGTTAGTTGGCGCCCTCCCATCTCCCAATGCTGCCCAAATTGGCGACATACACCAACGTTTTTTTAAAAGAACAAATCCATGCGATTTTTACTGCTTCCTGTTTCAGGAATCTACAGCTCATATAGTTCTAACTACAGTGTGAAAGAACTAGTCCATTACTCCTTCCCTACACCCTTACCTTCGTCGGCGCCAAATTAATGGTCGCACCACGGAATTTTTGTAAAAGGAAGGGCGCCTTTTTCAGAAATCAAACAAGGCTAATCAATACACATGAAACGCCATACTGTTCAAACTTGAGAGATCATGAAGGTAAGCTTACCGATAGTGTCCACGCGGGCAGTCCACGGAACACACCGAGAAAGGGCTGACACCGGGCGGCAGTCGGAGACCACGTCGCACCTGTTCAACTCGCACCTCGAAAGAGTCCTCGGACGATCGCCATTTGCCGACCTGAGATCGTTGATTATTGAAGAAAAAATACAGTTGTTTTTTTTGGAGAGAGTTTTGAAGAAAACGCAATAAAATTAAGAAACGGGCACAAAAAGGCCTTAAAGTAAAAACAGTTCAATTTCTACTGGGAACTTCTGGGAGATTCAAATTTCTGGAAGCGCGTTGAAAGACCTCTGCTTCGTAGAAGATTCGGGCACTATAACCAAAAATGTGGAATTTTTATGAAGCTTTTAGAAATGTTTCTATGTTTCACCACGTAAGTAGATCATAGTATAGTTATAGTTATAGCAATCAATGGGGCGCGTGTAGCGCAGTCGGAGGAGGCGCCGACTGTCGTGTGGTGTACCCGATACCAGGTTCCTGGTTGGGATTTCCCCCCAGGTCAATCAAGCCTTCCATCCCCGGGGTCGGTGAATTGGTACCGGACTTGTCTGGGAAGGATAGAACGCTGACTTGTTCATCGGCTGGCCACCGCAAGTCATTGTATGGCCAAATACGCATTCAAATCGCCTCCACGACATCCCCTAGAAGTAGAATGCGTGGCGCATCCCAGAAGGGATTGAGTAACGCCGTCCTTTATCCTTTTATAGCTATCAATGAATGAGTCGATACGAAAAAGGAAAAAATGAAGAAAAAAGGAGTTTCCTTACCTTGTGGTAAATTCCCTTCGTATCAAGCTGAAATACGTCATATCGTCCGATACCGTCACCGTTCGCATCAATCAATGGCGGTTCGTTATCTGAAAGAAGTATGTTGATTTGTTAAGAGAAAAATCAATATTCATTCAGATGGATCAATAGAAGATTTGGTGGAAATCGAAGAAATCTTCTTTTCCATGGCTAAACCCAGTGTTTATGCGAACACATAAAGGCGATATTAGCCAACTTCCTTGTAGCGCAGTCGGATGAGGTACCGGCAGCGTGTGTACCCGATTGCAGGTTCCTGGTTCGGATTTCCCGCCCTGGCCAATCATGCCTTTCCTCCCTACGGGCTATGTGTGTCGGTACCACACTTGCAAAAACACACTTAAATTGTGTCTACGATATTCTCTAGAAGTCGAATGTGTGGCGCATCCTGAAAAGAGATTGAATAATGCCTACCCTTATCTTTTATCTATTAAATGAACCATTTTGCATGGACGAGAACATGAAACTAGCAAGAATGGAAAGAAGGGGCTCTAAAAGGGATCAATTTCGATTGATCAATCAGTAGAAAAGAATAAACAGACGCCTCTTTCGATCCGACCCAGGGTATCGCATAACGCGATTTTTGTACTTGTTCAGGAAAAACACATGCGATTCCACTCAGGGAGCGATTGCTGAAGGCTGCGAGCGCCGTTACGTTGACCTGCTGATCGCACGCAACCGGGATTTGAACTACCCATCGAATATTGACGCCCAGTTCTAGAACGTTCCCCAAGCACGTAAAAGGGCAGCTCAGAGCGCGGGAATTGGCTACGTTCTTTCGGCTTGGTAGAAAAGGGAGGCAGTGAAATACCTCCGCTTCAGCTGGTATGTTGGAGAAATACGAAGGTTTCTGAGTGTTTGCTAAAAGGGTGCCTGCGAACGACACGACACTTAAACTATCACACGCGAGTTGGAGAAGTGTAACGAGGAAGTGACGAGCGAAATTACAATCAAGAGGAAAGTTACGGATTAATGCTCCAATGAACAGTTTTTGAAGCCTAGCAAAGGTCCCATATCTCAGCAGTCTCTCAAAAATTTCCCAAGGCCGAGTGTTCAAAGAAAAATGTGGAGGGATGTTAATATTGTTATGCCGAACGAGGTTGTAAGGTGATATGGTGTATGCGTGTGGAGTATTGAGCAGCTCAATAAATATCCACCTTACAACCTCGTTCGGCACAGCAATATTGACATACTAAGAAAATACCGAGGTTTTACGGAGAGAGAACTTGGAGAATGTATAGAGAATTTCGGGAACCGTCTCCCAAACACCTGTGAAAGTTCATTAAAGTGTCTGGCAACAGTAACCTTCCTATCACAACGGACAATATATTAGAGCAGAAAGCAGTGGTCATCAAGAACAGTGACACGATAGAGAATCTGTGAAAAAGACGCCGTAAGCATTAGATATTCTCTTAGGTGGTTATCTCACCCCATTTTCTGAAGTATTATTACCCAGCTACTTTATCAAAATATCTACTTCTTACACCATCCAGCTTTTCCTCTGTTCATGCTATAGTTCGAGTTTTATACCATTTCTAAACGGTTTACATATGCCCCCGGTTTTTCTTTCTTGTTGGGATAATCCATTATTAATCCAGAGAATCGGGAATAAGCTCAAGCTTCTACTCCACTGTATCCCCTGCCCCGATAAAAGTGTGCATGTTTTGTTGTTGTTAGTTTGCAGTTTGTAGTTTGCACTTGGTTCTGAAACTTCTGAATAAAACTTCTAAATAGCCACCACAATCCTTTTTCGAATTCTCCTGACAACGTGGCTTGCCATTTTTCCTCAGTCATATGAAGCAGATCTCACCCCACTCGAACGTAGTTTACAAACGCTCCCACTTCTTCAGACTACCAAAATACGTCGAATGTTCCACCAACATTGTGTACCATTTAACTGTTTCCCTTCTTCTGCGCTAGTAGAAGGAACGCCGGATCTTGCGACCTCCAGCGACGGATTTTGCGACTTCATTTCTAAAAGCTTGGGTGCGACAACCGCGGGAGCGATGGAGCAAAACCTCAGCAAACGCTCCATGACCTATGGCCTTCACCCCTGTCGTTCTTGCTGGTTATCCTAGGGCCTTCTGTGGTAGTTGCCTGATTGTGCCAAGTGTTCTTGATGAGTCTCAGTTCACCTTTTACGCATCCGTAAAATGTATTTCTCCATTTCGTGTAGTATTTTTGTTAACATTTTAATTGTTCGTTTTGGTTTAATTACCCAAGTTTGAGGTTCTTGTATGCCCTAATATTCGAATGCAGGCGACAGGCCCTAGTGACAGGCCGGCCTACGAACATTTTGTGTCACATCATATGGCTGATGGCGTTTCAGACTTCTCGAGATAATGCTACGGCGTCCGCGAGAGCCGACGCGCACTCGCAAAGCCCGGCGAGTGTGAAAAGTGTACGAGGGTCCCTGATGCGAGGACGGCATCGGGGGGCAACTGAGCTAGTCCGAAAGTCCCGTAACGTAGGCAAGACCCGCGTAGCAACGTTGAATGTGGGTACGTTGACGGGCCGCTCGTGCGAGTTGGTAGAAGCACTGGAGCGAAGAAAGATAGATTTCTGTGCGGTGCAGGAGACGAGGTGGTCCTGCAACAAGTCAAGGGACATAGGACGTGGCTTCAAGGCCGTTCCATGTGGAAGTCCCAGGACCACCAGTGGTGTCGGTGTGATCGTCTCCGAGCGTTTCCGTGACGCGATTGCAAGCGTAGAACGTTTCGATGACCGCTTGATGAAGATTGTTGTCGCCGTAGAAGAGCGACGATGCCATTTCTTCTCTGCGTATGCTCCGCAGACAGGCTGTTCCGAGCAAACCAAGGACGAGTTCTGGTCCCTGCTTGATGAGAAGACAGCGGAAGTACCGTCACAAGATATGGTTGTTGTGGCAGGTGATCTTAATGGTCACGTCGGAGCAACGAAAGACGGCTACAACTGTCATGGTGGTTTTGGATATGGGTCGCGCAACGCCGATGGTGAGCGTATACTTGAGTATGCAGACTCACACGACCTCACCATCGTGAACACCAAATTTCGAAAGCGTGACTCCCACCTAATCTCGTTTTATAGCGGGAATGCTAAAACGCAGATTGACTATGTCCTTGTTAGGCGTCGCGACCAAGGCCTTGTCACAGACGCGAAGACCGTGCCGTATGAGACGGTTGCCACGCAACACCGTCCACTGATCTGCTCGCTGAAGATTACACCTTCGAGGTGTAAACATGTCGAGCGATGTGGGTCGGCTAGAATCAAATGATGGCGACTGAAAGAGAATGAAGCGGCAGTTATTTCTCGCATTCGGTTGCCGACAGTGACAACTGTCGACGAAACCTGGAAGGACGCTACCGATGCGATAACTCGGGCTGCACGCCTTGAACTCGGCACAACGAAGCCTGGACGACGCTGGGTCGACAAGCAGGCATGGCTGTGGACTGATGATGTCAGAGAGAAAGTCCGAGAAAAGAAACGGCTCTACCACGTGTTTATCGGTGATAAAACAGTCCATAATTGGCGGAACTATCGAGAATGTAAGAAAGCGGCAAAGAAGGCAGTGGCCGCTGCTAAAGCCGCATACTACGCTGATGTCAGCAAAAAATTGGAAACGCGCGATGGTGAGCGTTATATTTACCGACTCGCCAAAGCTCGCTGTCGCCAAGCAGAAGACATTGAGAAGTTCTTTGGCATTAACGACGAGAGCGGTCATCTTCTGATGGATCGTAAGAGGGCTGTGAAGCGATGGCACGACTACTTCGAGAAAATCTCGAATGTAGAATTTGAACATCCTGCTGTTCCTTTTGCATCACCTGTATACGGTCCCGTTCAGAAGATCACAGTGAGCGAAACTGAAGCAGCCCTGAGGAAGATGAAGTCAGGCAAAGCCACTGGTCCCGATGATCTGCCAGCTGACCTGTGGAAGTCGAAGGGCTGGTGCCCTGCTGACTGGCTGACTGCGTTTTTCAATCAAGTTGTTGCTGAGAAGAAAGTGCCTGAGGGTTGGCAGCAAAGCACGACCATCCCGATTTGGAAGAAGAAGGGCAGTCCTGCAGACTGCTCCAGTTACCGTCCAATTCGTCTTCTTTCGCACACCATGAAAATCTTTGAGCGAATTGTCGACGGACGTATCCGGGATGTCGTACAGCTTTCCACGAATCAGTGTGGTTTCGTATCTGGCTGTGGCACCGTTGATGCCATTCACGCCGTTCGTCTTCTGCTAGAGAAGCACCGCGAGAAACAGAAACCGGTGCATTTTGCCTTCCTGGACTTGGAGAAGGCCTTCGACCGCGTTCCGCGAGATGTTATATGGTACGCGTTGCGACAACATGGTATCCCTGAAGAGCTTATTGAGTGGGTGCGCATTCTATACTCTTGCCCAAGGAGTCGAGTGCGAGCGCCAGCGGGCACCTCGATGGAGTTTCCCATCTCTGTAGGGGTGCATCAGGGATCTGCGCTATCCCCACTGCTCTTCGTGGTCGTGATGGATGCAATCTCACGAGATCTCCAAATGGCGGCACCTTGGACGCTGCTGTATGCTGACGACGTCATGCTTGCATGTGAAGACAAAACCGAACTCGAGCGACAGGCACAGGCGTGGTGCGATCGTTTGGCATTGTTCGGTCTCAAGCTAAACGTCAAAAAGACGGAATACTTGACGACGGATGTGAATGAGCACGGATCTATTAAGATCGATGGTACTGAGCTCTCACGAGTGACATCTTTCAAGTATCTTGGGTCAACAGTCACGTCCGATGGCAGCTTAAAGATGGAGGTGAATGCGCGTGTGAGTGCAGCCTGGTCCAAATGGCGCTCGCTGACTGGGGTGCTTTGCGACAGGACAATACCTGAGCACCTCAAATCGAAGGTTTATAGAACAGTAGTCCGCCCAGTAGCGACGTACGGTGCTGAGTGCTGGCCCGTGACGAAGGAAGTTGAAAGCCGCCTCAGTGTAATGGAGACGAAGATGCTACGGTGGACGGCTGGAGTTACGCGTTTGGACCGCGTTCGTAACGACACCATACGACAGAGGTTCGGTGTCGCCCCGATATCCGAGAAGCTGCGCGAAGCTCGTCTTCGATGGTACGGCCACGTCCTTCGCGCTAACGACGACACCGTGTGTAAGATTGGCCTGAATCTTGTGGTCCCTGGAAAGCGGCCCAGAGGACGCCCGAAGCAACGTTGGCTAGATACGTTGCGCTTGGACTTAGAGATGGCTGGTGTGCACCCTGATCAAGCATTTGATCGGGAGAATTGGCGTCACCACACCAGAAGAGCGGACCCCGCCACCATGCGGGACAGACGCTAATGAAAATGATGATGATTTTAATTGTTCGTTTTGGTTTAATTACCCAAGTTTGAGGTTCTTGTATGCCCTAATAAACGATTGTTGCTCGAGACGTCGGATTCGTAAGACCCGCGTGGCGTGGAAGCGTTTTTACAGGGGATGTAGCACCGTCCTATTCTGTGGAATGCATGATCCCATATAAAGACTTACGGTGGGCAACTGATGAACTCCTTCTCCGAGCGATGAGGTACTACCAGAATTCACCGACCACACAGACGAAAATCATGGTGGGCCTGGTAAAACCCGAAGCAAAAACTTGAATTCGTGGTGTAGGAGATGGATGGCGCGTTCTATGGCTGCGTTACCACGCAGCTTTCCGGACAACATTCATAGAAATGGCACCCGTGGCGCATTCCTAAAAGATTCTGAACCCACAACTTCCCTTGGCCCTTATTGGCTATTCAATTCCGGTCAGATTACAGATTTTAGTAGTATTTTTTTTTAGTAATGAGCCTTAGGGCGCGTGTAGCGAAGTCGGAGGAGATGCCGGCTGTCGTGTGCACCCGATACCAGGTTCTTGGTTCGGATTTCCCACCCAGACCAGAGAAGCCTTCGTGTCCGTTCCGGGTTGGTGCATTGGTACCACCCTTGTCTGGAAACGATAAAGCACTACTTTTTCATCGGCTGGCAACCGCATGTCATCGTATGACCAAATACGCATTCGAATCGCCTCCACGACATTAGGTAGAAGTAGTATGCGTGGCACATCCCAAAGATGACTGAGAAACGCCGTCTTTAATACTTATCCATTGAGTATTAGAAGTAGGAGAGGCACGTACATATGTGGTAGGAATACCTATACAGGATAACCATCAGCGGTAGTAACCAATTTGCGGGGTGCGTCACGCATTCTACTTTAACGTGATATCGTGCGGCCAACTTGAATGGATACATATTTGACCTGTAAAGTGACTTTTAGTGACCAGCCAATGTGCAAAACAGTGCTTTACCCTTTACAGACAAGTCACCAATTCTACGACCACGAAATAATGGAAAGCGTGGTTGACCTGGGCGAGAAATTCGAACCAAGAACTTTACTCGATCGAGTGCACGCGACAGTAGGCGCCTCCTCCCGTTACACTCCCATGTGTCCAGTGGATGAATGCACCTAATATTGCCCCTTAAATTGGCGTAGAAACCGTTTAGTGCCTACCACTGAGCGAGACATTTCTGTAGTACTTCTGTAGGCGATCACCCTGGAACCTCGACGTCGAGAGGGAGCAACGATGAAACTCCTTGTCGCCGCATTCATCCTGGAATCAAGATGACGTTACATCGGCCTTGGCATGAGCAAGAGAACTGGGTTCCAACACTGCTCACCGATATGTACTTCGATATCGCTCTGGCCAGCACCCGAACGGCATCGATCACAAAGGGCACGTAGGACTCCTGGAATTGAAGTGGAACTTTGGACTGAAATGAACTACACGCCTCAAAATCAAAAAAATTTTAGAAACCACTTGAAATACTTGTTATTTAAACGAAAATGTTCCATATACAAAATCCTCCGTTATCTTTCTACATCTTCTGCTATTTCTATTATTTCATCAAACTGTATCTTCACTCTTATATCGTCGACATTTTCCAATTCCTTATCATTTCCTAGTCTTTTCAACGCTCTTCCAATAAACTATATCTTTTACACGTTCTCTGGTACCTTCACTTAAATTCTTTCCCTTAAATTTAAAAAATGTTTAAAATATGATTATGTTCTTCACTGAAGAGCCACGGAAGGAGTGTAACACAAGTGTTCGTCAGTACACAGTGGCGAAACGACCCTTTACTAACGATTTTCTAATGAAATTACGTCTCCATTTCTCTTCAATGAAATTCTAGCTTTTTTGGTTTGCCTGGTCACCTACATAGTAGACCCGTAGTGATTGAAAATCTCGAGAGTGTGCTAAAAGGCCGCCACCAGGACCGCTGTACGTTAATATTTAGGCCCTGTATCACCGTCAACATTCGGGCGCGTGGAGCGCAGTCGGAGGAGGCGCCGGCTGTCGCCTGCACTCGATACCAGGTTCCTGGTTCGGATTTCCCGCCCAGGCCAACCAAGCCTTCCATCACTCCGGGGTAGGTGAATTGATATCAGACTTGTCTGGGAAGGATAGAGCGCTGACTTGTTCATCGGATGGCCAGCGCAAGTCATTGTATGGCCAAATACGCATTCAACTCGCCTCCACGACATCCCGTAGAAGTAGAATGCGCTGGCGCATCCCAAAGAGGATTGAATAACACCGTCCTTTATCCTTTATCACCGTCAGCATTCATTTATTTAGTAGACTACATACAGAGAGTGTGCCATAAAGCAATTACACATAACATAGTGCTAATATAGAAAAAATAGAAATTGTAGTAAAAACATTAATACAATAATAACAATAATAAAGACTAGATTTAGCAGATGACAATAGAGACTAGAGTCAAAACCTTGACCTTGAGAAAGCCTACGATAGTCGTGAGAGACGAAGATCCAAGGAGCTGACCTGCTTGAGCGTGTAGTTGATGTAGTCGAAGCACTCGCCAAAGTACTTCAGCTCAAAGTTCTCCGTACAGCCCAGATACTCCCAGTACTCTTCGAGGAACGTGAAGCCAGCCGGTGACAGCTTGCGGAAGAACGTGATGTACGCTGAAACCAGATGAAGTCAGGTAAGGTGGCTAAAGTTTTCAAGCTTAGAAGAGTCGTGTGGATGTTTAAGGATAAGAATGCGGCAGGAATCAATCAACTAGTGGGACGCTCCATGAATTCTAGTTCTATGGAGTCTCGCGGAGGCAATTTGAATGTGTATTTGGCCTACACAATGGCTTCCAATGACGAGTCGATGAACATCAGTGTTTTAGCATTTCCAAACATGTTTGCTGCCAAGTAACTGATCCCGGAGGAATGAAAGGCTTGATGAGCCCCTCGAGCATCGAGACCTGAACCAAGAGCCTCGATACGAAGAACACGCGACAACCTGCGCCTCATCCGACTGCGCTACCACGAGCCAAGAAAAACGCGAAAACGAGGATGAAAGTGACGGTTCTAGCTATTTAGCAGAAACTTGATGTTGTGAATTGAGAGCGGACAGCGGGGACTGTGCCCCTGGAGTGAAAGCTCCGAGAATGTAAACGGCATTATTTAACTTTTTCAGGATGAGCCGTGCATTCTGCTGCGATTCCATCGCAAAACCGCGAACAGGTTGGGCATTTGGCCCAAAGAACGCTTTCAGATTTCAGATAAGGGTAGGTCAGAAGAATAGTCTCCGTTTTATCTTCTTCGGACAGATATGGCGAACTAGCTTTCCAACCATCACATACCAGGCAACTATTGCACATAAAGCATTACTTTCCTCAAAGAAAAGAAAACTTAATAGAAATAGACGAACCAGATGGCTAGGCTTACCGACTGACAGGCTCAGTTATTTACTAGGAAGAAGCAGTGAAACAGCAAAAGTCAGAAGGTTATGCTATAAGTTTTTGATTCAAAATGACATCGAAGCTGGATGGACAGCAAATGATAGGACCAACTATAAAAGATATCAATGCGAAATCTGTTAGAAAAATTGCGGCAATATTCTCACCTTTCTCCTCCCGAACATGCGGCGCTATGGTGATAGCTCCGGCCAGGAGGTGTTCCAAGCCAAGCACCACGGACTGCTTTATACCCCACGAGTCACTGGCGACGAACCTGGAATCAGTCTACAGTACAAGCGAAGAAACCCCCCTGAAACATGTTGGTGATAGTCGTGACCTTAGGAATGAGCCACGCATTCCACTTTGACGTTTTCGTGGAGTCAATCGGTGTGCTACTATGCCTAGAGAAAGGAGGAAACATGAGAGAGGATTTACAAATATACAGTACGGCAGCTTTAGTTTTTAATTTGGATCTGGACGCTTTTCATTGTAAAACGGTCATTTTAATATGTCGTCCAGAACTGTTAAAAATCAAATAAACATTTGGCAAGCCAAATAAGGCGTATCTCAAGTTTAAATGAACATAGCCTAATAAAATCAAAATTATCATTCTAGGCAGTTGTTAATAAAATTTCATCTTCCATGGCACTCTGTGAAAATGAATTTTTATTAACTAGGGAAGGGTTTCAACCTCTCATGGAACTTCAAGTTGAGACCAGGATCATTAGAAAGAGTTCGGAATGCTGATTACGAATGTGGGTGTCGAAATTGCAAAATGAAACTCCTGACCGAGTTATGGCCTGCCGAATTCGGGTGGCCTCACCGCACAGACTGGCCGTATGACACACCTGGCGTAAGAATGGTGAGTCATCGGGGCACCGTAAGAAGGGGCCATCTGCAGCGTGGCACAAGGGTAGTGTTCCTGCTCGTCATGTGAGATGTCGTTGGTTCGATTCCCGTTGCTGTCGGTATTTTTGCAAATCATAATTTACCTTCGAAATGACACATTATTCTGAATTATGACATGTGTCTGATTAGATAGCCGGAAAACTACCATACACGGTTGTAGAAATGCTTGAACGCAAAAACTGCTATGGTGACATTTTTATTTACTATTTTGCACAAATAGAGTTCAAATCATATATTAAATAACTAGATATGTTTCTAAAAACGTTCAATATGACCCAGAAAGACAACCTACTGAATGTTCTATCGCAGATTACCGTGTTTCTTGTGCCTCTAGTTTTTCAAACTTTTTGAAATACTCATGGCATAAGGCAGATTATGTTGATGGTGTGTTTGTCACTCCTGGTGAATATTTGTTTAATCTTGCTACAATTGATTGCTTTGTTGCTGGTTGTAGAGAGGCTGCATGTACAAGATGTGCAGTGTGTGAGTAACACGTCTGCTTCACACAGGGTTCTTTTGCTTTATTCCATGAATACCAAGGCTGTTAGAAACATCTCTAGTTATTCAATATATGACTTGGACTCTATTTGTGCAAAATAGTAAATAAAAATGTCATAGCAGTTTTTTGCCATCAAGCATTTTTACAAATGTGTATGGTAGTTTTACCGGCTATTTAATCAGACACGTGTCATAATTCAGAATAGAAGGCCATTTCAAAGACAAATTACGATTTGCGAAAAATCGAGCAGCAACGGGAACCAAACCCGCGACGTCGCACACGGCGAGTGCGAGCACTACTCCTGCGCCACCGCCGCAGTTGTCGGTCCATTCCTACGGAGCCCCAATGACTCTCACTATTCTCGCGCCAGGTGTGTCGCGCAGCCAGCCTGTGACAAGGCCTCCGATTTCGGCAGGCCATTACTCGCTCAGGAGTTTCATTTTGCAATTTTGCACCCATATTCGTAATCAGCATTCCGAGCTCTTTCTAATGATCCGGGTCCCAACTTGAAGTTCCATGGGAGGTCCAAACCCTTCCCTAGTAAGTGTATGTGAATTTTTGTTAACAGAGCTCCGCAATTTTTATTGACGGTTTGCCCTAAGTAAATATGATTACGATGCAAGTGTAGACAAATTGTTATTTTTATCGGACCTTATCAAATATTTCAAGGCAGATCCTAAGGCGCTTAAAATTTGCTGGTGTGTTATACAGAGATTGCGACGTGCAATTTCCTAAGTATCACATTACGAATTGGATTGACAGTGTAAATGCTATGTTCATACGTTGCAATTATTCAGTGCGTAACAAAAGGTGAGCAGCATTTACACTCAATCAAGTAAACATTGCGATGTTCTGAACGACCGTATGGCGTAATCTCCTCATGCTCCTCTGTGCACTTCAGAACGAAGATAAAAATGATTTTGTCAAGTGAACAGAAGTTCTACGTTTACTGAAAAAATGTACAGTCTGTTCTCAAGCGCTTCATTCCCCTCTACACGGAACTGGTGCGATAGCTGATGTTTATCAGAGTAGAGTAGTCGTATGATATACGTCAAATGACCAGAGTGAAATCTGAGACGGAAGAAGTTCGCAGGGCAGAAGTATTCACTTCGGACTACGCTGTCTGCGAGCCGCTGGATTGGACGTTTGAAGAATGCGGAAATGTGGTTCTACAACATAAATTCCTACGCCGTTGCACTTCAAGAAACCAAAAATCTAGGCAGGAAGAAACTGCGACTGAGAAATCACACCACAAAATTGTTCGTCAATCTAATATGTATAAATTTTTAGACGGATAAAGGATAAAAGACGGTGTTTTACTCAATCCATCTTGAGATGCGCCACGCATTCTACCTCCATGGAATGTCGTGGAGTGGATTTGAATTCGTATTTGGCTAAAGAATGAATTATGGCGGCTACACGACGGACAAGTCAGCGATTTATCGTTCCCAACAAGTCAGGTACCAATTCGCCGACCCCGGAGGGATGGAAGGCTTGGTTGGCCTGGGTGGGAATTTCGAACCAAGAGCCTGATCCGGGGTACAGTGCAGGGGTGGCGTAAATGAAATTTGAAATTTCGTAAAACGAAAATCGTAATTACAAAAAAATCATAGTGAATCTTAAGAGTCACTTGACCTGTAGTGCAGTCAACTAAATTTCCGGAGGTTTTTCCTACTAATGTTATTAGGTTGTAACGAATTAAATGGCACTGGCTCGCGTTTGATCAAGAACAAACCGTAACATGTGCATATCATTTAGAAGCGCAAACTCTGCTCTACCGGAGAGTACCAAATTTTCTATGTAAAAGTGGGAAAGCTTTAGAGTTTTATTGACTTTTTTGCAGATGGACAAAAGGGTAATCCGAGGCATTTACTTGTATGAATTCAAGCTGGGCACTACAGCTAAGGAGGCGGACGAGAAGATCAACGCCGCATTCGGTCAAGGATGCTCCACAATTCGGATGGCGTATCGTTGGTATCAGAAGTTCCGGAATGGAGATGAGAGCTTGGAAGAACATGAAGATCGTGGGAGGTATAGTGATGTTGATGAGGACAAGCTGAGAGATGTGGTAGAGGAGGATCCACACAAAGGTACCAGGGAGATAGCGAAGGTTCTTGGCGTCAGTCACAACACAGCTGCCCGCATCTGAAGGAAATTGGAAAGACCAAAAAGCTGGAAGGATGGGTGCCTCACGAGCTGTCTGAGGAGCAAAGAAACCGACGATATGAGATCTCGTCCGCACTGCTTCTACGGAACGAAACGGACCCATTCCTTGATCGCATCGTAACCTGTGACGAGAAATGGATAATGTACGACAACAGGCGACGATCCCCACAGTGGGTGGACAGCGATGAGAGCCCCAAGGTTTTTGCGAAGCCGGAATTGCACCAAAAGAAAGTAATGGTGACAGTATGGTGGTGTTCGCTGGGAATTATTCACCACAGCTTCCTCCCTCCCGGTGAATCCATCACGGCAGTGAAGTACTGCATTGGAATTGAAGAAATGATGAAAAAGTTGAAGGATTTCCGGCCGGCCTTGGTAAACCGAAGGCGAGTTCTCCTTCTGCACGACAATGCTCGCCCCCATGTAGTACGAATGACGTTGCAGAAATTGAATGTGCTGAGCATTGAAACTCTACCACATCCTCCGTTTTCCCCCGACCTCTCCCCAACAGACTACCATTTCTTCAAGCATCTTGGCGACTTCTTGGTAGGGAAAATATTCAAATACCAACAGGATGCCGAAAGTGCCTTCGAAGACTTCGTCAATTCCAGAACTTCTGATTTTTATGCTACTGGGATAAAAAAGCTTGTGTCCCGTTGGCAAAGATGCGTAGAATCAGAAGGTTTTTATTTCGATTAATAAACTGGCCTACAAGCCGAGATATTAACTGTTTAAATTTACAGTGGTTCAGTGCCATTTATTTCGTTACAACCTAATAATTAGATGTGACTCAATATTCACTTATTTGTCGTGTTATTTTCAGCACAATCTGAATAGTTTTTTCTACCAAACTATTTTCCTTTTTCACGTCTTCTTGCTAGGGAGACACCATTCAAATCAAACTTTACATGGTTCAAGGAACCGAACCAACAACCTGGTAGGGGGTGCACGCGACAGCCTGCACCACCTCTGACTGCGCCACTCGCGCCCAAATGCTCAGATATTAAGATACGCAAAATAAAGATAGGCATTATTCAATTTCTTTGTGGGATATTCTATTCTATTCTATTCTATTCTATTCTATTTTACTTCTATGGGATGTCGCCGAGACTATAAATTTATTAATTTCATACACTCATGGGTGTACCAAAACCGAAGGACAGTCAACAAGCCTTAAAGAAAAGCACCACCAACATGATGTCAAAAACACAATAAAAAAGAAAAGGGATGAATGAAGACACAGATAGTTAGAAAGCTGAATATATTGATGGGAATTCAAATAAGGAAGTAATGTATTTGAATGCATACTTGGCCTAATATGAAAAAATAAAATGTAAAAAGTGTATAAAACATGGAGTCAAGACAATTTCAAAATTAGAACCAAAAATTCAATAATAGCAGATCCATTCAATAATAGTAGTTCAAAATAATTAAAAGGACAAGAATAAAATCGCGAAGAATGTAAGAAATATCGTAAATTAATTAATTGAATACAAATTATTCAATTAATCAATTAATCAATTTATAACTGAATAAAAAGAATATGAAAAATTACGTTTATATTGTTAAAATAGCGACCGGCTATTAAAGGATAAAGGATGAAGGACGGCGTTATTCAATCCCCTTTGGGATGCGCCACGCATTCTACTTCTACGGGATGTCGTGGAGGCGAGCTGAATGCGTATTTGGCCATACAATGACTTGCGGTGGCCAGCCGATGAACAAGTCAGTGCTTTATCCTTCCCAAACAAGTCCGGTACCAATTCACCGACCCCGGAGGGATGGAAGGCTTGGTTGGCCTGGACGGGAAATCCGAACCAGGAACCTGGTATCGGGTCTAGGCGACAGCCGGCGCCTCCTCCGACTGCGCTCCACGCTTCAACTAGCGGCCGGCTATTGAGAAAATTTATTTGAAGAAACCCAAGCGAGCAAAGCTCCCAGACAAGCTGGGTAGGTGTTACATAACCTAAGGGTAACTGACCAGAAATGCCGCTCCAACTCGGTGTGTCCATCCTTGATCAGTCTGTCAAGCGTGTGAAGCAGTCGCTTCAGGTTGTCCTCGTCGACGAACATCACCACACCTCGAGCTTTTCGAGTGTGGTGCATATTTAGCAGAAGATCTCTGAAGTAATGAAGTGGTAGACTGATGTGGCCTTACCTGGCATCTGGCAAAAGAAAAATGATGAAATAGCACAATGTTCCAAGAAATAAACGAAAAAAAGAATAAAGGAGGGCACTAACCAATCACTTGATGGAGTCGCCACGAAATCTACTTCAGCAGGATATCGAGGAGGCAATTTGAACACGTATTTGGCCTACACAATGATTTGCGGTGCCCACTCGACGGACAAGTCAGCGCTTTTGCCTTCCCAACAAGTCTGGTATCAATTCACCGACTCCGGAGGGGTGGAAGACTTGCGTGGCCTAGGCGGGAGTTCCGAACCAACATCCTGGTAGGGGGTGCACGCCACAGCCTGCAAATCTTCTGACTGCGCCACTTGCGCCCAAATGTTTAGATATAGTCAATCAGGCAAGGATGGTAGCAGTAATTCGTTGACCCCAGAGGAACGGGAGGCTTCCAAATAGCCTGAGAGTGACCCGAACCATGAATTGGGTACGCACAACAGCTGGCGCCCCTCTCGACGGCGCTACCACGTGCTCATGTTCTAGGCAACACCATCGAAAACTCGTACCGGAAGTTCTTGTCCGTCCATCGTCTGCTGATCTTGTGCACGTCGCCATCAATGCATATACCTAGTTCGGTGGCAGCCGCTCGAAACGAATCCATGCCTCTCTCTCCTGAAACGTACAGTAGTAGCCAACCTAAGGCTTGAGGATTTCTAGAAGATGTAGAGGGTGGGAGGTTTAAGCAGCCTGGGGAGCTTAATTCATCCACAAAATCTGCAGCGATATTCTGGAACTTCTTGCTATAGAACGCCTTAGAATTGTAAAGATATTTGCTTTGACATTTCTATCAGAGAAGGTTGAATTATAGTTCATCATAGGCGAAAATTAACTCCATCAATGTCGACCCTTTAAAAAATTGGGCAAAACTTCTAGAAGCCCTTGCCTATGGTAGTGTCTGAGAACTGCTGCTAGCAGAAAAGCTAAAAAACCTTGTAGACAATAAACTTCTCGAAATCGAGGGAAACATCAGCAAAGCGTCAATCTTCCAAGGAATTTCCAAGACTCTTTCAAGTCCTCTCTATATTTTGTAAAGTTTAGATTTTTATTACTCCAAAACTTCTACGCATCACTTAGCAGAGGTGCACCGCTACGGGACGCTGCTCAACATCCGAGAAAGTCAAGTACACAGACAAATTTTTCTTAGGTAATTCCACTTGATTGTAAATTGTTCCGAGTGAATTTTATTAAATCATTCATTCGTCATTTAATTATTGGAACGGACGAGTTTCTGATGTCCCATTCTCGCTCAACGGAGAGAACATCTCCGAATACTTCAGCTACGTGTATCTAGGTCGCGAAGTCAACGAGACCGACGATCTAGCGCCGGAGCTGGGCAGGAGGAAAAGAGGGACTTGGGAAGCCTTCAAGAGCGTCAAGAAGTCGTGAAGAAAGCGAAGAACGTCCGTCACCGTGGCCACCTATTCGACTCCACCGTTCTTCCTGCCCTAGCATACGCCTCGGAGACCTGGGCTGTACGAATGCAGGATGAACACGCGATCAGCGTCGCGCAGCGTGGAATCGAGAGGACGATGCTCGAAGTGACACGGCTCACGCAAGTGAGAGAAGGCCTCCGGAGTTCGGAGCTTCGCCGACGTTCGAAGATCAGAGACGCTGTGTAATGGACCAAGTTGTCGAAAATTAGGTGGGCTGGCCACGTAATGAGATTTGCAGACACCCGCTGGACGAGAGCCGTCACCGACTGGATTCCACGGGATTCGAAGAGAACTTCAGGTCACCCACCAAGGCGTTGGTCGGACTTCTTTGTTAAATCCGTGAACGAACGATATGACGCTCTTCGTGTCGCTCGAGCGTGGGGGATTCATTGGAGCACTCTGGCACGCGACAAGGACGAATGGTTCTTCCGACCTGTATCACCTTTTGTCCCGTTGATCATCAAGCAACTCGATGATCAACGGGACGAAAGATACAGGTGATTATTACGTATATTCTTTGTTAATTTTTCCGACGCTGCATCGCACCAGGAGTATAAAAGACTCAATGAATGATTAGCCAATCAGTTTTCACCAAAAATTGCTACCGCCTGCCGGAAAAGAAAGGGAAATGCTATAAGAATCCTAAAAAGTCTTCATATATGTACGTTGTCCAAATACCCACCATAGGAGCCGGTATCGGCAATCGCGTGCACATACGTCCAGCCCATTTCACGAATCTGAAAAAGTCATTGAAGAAGCAAAAATCGGTTTTTCAATGATAACAACCTTATTCGTTTGGAGAATTAGACACTAGTCGATATATGGTAAAAAATCTAAATCTTTCGACACCGTGTCACTGAGGTTGTTTTCAGCAGCGCTGCAGTGGATAATGAAGTCTCCAGACTGGGATGAAAAGGGCATACGTTTGGATAGAGGATTCATCTCGAATCTTCGTTTTGCTGACTACATCGTGCTCTTCTAGAAATCTACTTCTAAGGCAGAGGAGGCCATACTTGTTGAGCTAAACGAAGCGAGCAATAGGATAGGACCGCTAGTGAAGCAGAGAAAGGCAGACGTCATGTAGAGCTTCTACTCCGACCGAGAAGATATTTAACCGGAAGAATCTTAACTAACTGAGATTATACCTCGGTTCATCGGAACGGATTCATCAAGACTAACCTGCGGGTATAGGGGGAGAGATACCCACAATGAAGCCTGCGTCTCTGACTCTTACCTTACCTCTACCCCTTATACCCCGCATACCTACGGATTTAACTGTTGACGAATGCGGCCACTGGACCCCTTAATCTAATCCCTCGCTGAGGTAACCTTCTTCTATATCCGATTAAGCATTTATTGTATTATCCACGAGCAGCGAATCTGACGCAGCTGGGCCCCGGCGGCTCGGCCTCTCATCATCGCTCCGACACACGGAGATCCAGAGCTCGTCAACAGTTATCAGCGGCAGCAACTGCGAAAACAACCCGCCGGTGAGCTTCGCACGTCCAGCCACTGTCCCCAGAGCGACAGTTCGGACGTTGAGTGTCGGTGTCGGTTCAAAAGAGCAACAAAGAGACGTGTAGTACAAATGTGCTTACCACTCGAGCCATCACTTGTGCCTGCAGATTGTCCGGCGGCACAACCCGGGAGAAGTAGCCGAACCGCGGCTTCTCACTGAGTTCAGCACCCGTCGACGAGTAGCTCACTTGAGGAATCTGAAAATGAGAATGTTGATCTCGAAATTTTGAAAGCACCAAATTTTGTTGCACACTAACTATAGGCCTTGTGGTAGGCGCGGCAGTTGGCACCTCCTCCAGCTGCATTACTGCACCACCAATTTAAAGGATTATGAAGACGGAATTCACCCCTTTTGGGACGCGCCGCGCATTCTACTTCTACGGGATGTCGTGGAGTCGATTTGAATGCATGTTTGATCCATACGATGACTTGCTGTGGCCAGCCGATGAACAAGTCAGCGCTTTATCCTTCCCAGACAAGTCTGGTCAATTCACCGACCCCGTAGGGACAGAAGGCTTGGCTGGCGGACTAGGAACCTAGTATCGAGTGCAGGTGACAGCTAGCACCTTCCCCGGCTACCTCCGACTCTGAACTTCATGCGCCCTTCCAATAAGAATAGTTATAAAGACCTCCCACATCGCTGCTTGAAGTAGACAGCATTTGAACTATTACGACGTCTTCAACTTGCAACTTCCCTCCCTGATCCTGTCATTAATCTTCTCAAGAGAAGTACCCTGTTGTATGAAATGGCCTTTGGGGGAGTGCTATCGTGACTTCGACTTTTCTAGGCTCTGAAGAAGGCGAACACGCCAAAACATTAGCCTCAATAAAGCCGATTTTAATCTTTGTTGACAGCTAAGAAAGATATCGTAATAGTCTACAATTTTCATGCTAAAATTCACTAATCATTCGCATCATCAATCGAATAAAAATCGCGACGAAGTAGTCGAGTGCATGGTGCGATCTCTTCCAGTAACATGTTAAATCGTTACTGCCTTCCTGTGCTTTAAAACAAATAATAAATTGCTATTTTTTCTTAGAAAGCTTTTATATGCCATTTTCAGATCGAATTGAACATTTTTCAAATCAAATTGGACACTTTTCACGTCAAATTGGACACTCTTCTAAGCTCGGCTGAGACTTTTGAAATCAAAGAGGACTCTTCTGAATTGAAACAATCTTCATACAGGAAGAACTACAGACTCAATAAGATGGCTAGAAATTTTTTTGTTCAAGGAAAAGTTAGAACAACATTTTTTGAATTTGTTTTTACTTTAGCTGCCCGAATGAGTGTAAAAAGTTTATAAAATTTTTACTTTTGGAGAAAAAATAAGAAATTAAATTCAATTTTAAAACGCAGAAAAACGGCGACCATATGATGCACTAAAATACTGGGTTGCGCCATGCACTCGAAAACCTCGTCGCGATTTTTATTTGATTGATAGTGTGAATGCTGTTTACATGGAACAACGAGGTACGTGCGTTCTTAACAATTGTACTTGTTGCAATGTCTACAGTTTTTTTTTGTTCGAGAAAAATTTCAGTATGATTTCTTTAAACCTCTAATTCACTTACCCAATAAGGGAGCACTTCGTTTGAAATTTTCTAAAATTCTAATTTTTCGTGGAAAATTAAGCTTTATAGTGGAAAAATATATAAAATATAAATAAATAAAGCCTAAAGTTATTTTCTATTGACTGATATTGTTGAAGTACTCTCCTTAATATCTTAACCACCTTTACCTTAGCAACGACTTATGTAGTTTTTTTGTCTCGTTGAAACAAGAAATGGAAAAGGAGAATACTGCTTGCGTAGATTTATATTATGTATATGTTGATTATATTTATATATTGATTTATACAAAACTGTAGACAATGCAAAAAGTACAAAAACCACCTTGTTGTTTCATGTACACAGCATTTACACTATCAATCAAATAAAAATCGCGACGAGCTTTTCGAGTGCGTGGCGCAATCTGGTCTTTTAGTGCAGTACATATATCGTTGCTGCGTTTTGAAAAAAAATTTAACTTGCTATTTTTTCTCTAAAAGTGAAAATTTTATAAAATTATACACTCATTTACACTCGGGCAGCTAAAGTAAAAAAATTCAAAAAAAGTTATTCTAAATTTTCCTTGAACAAAAAAAAATTTCTAACCATTTAATTGAGTCTGTAGTTCAACCTGTATAAAGGAAGTTTCAATTCGGAAGAGTTCTCTTTGATTTCAAAAGCCTTGGGTGAGCTTAGAAGAGTGTCCAATTTAACGTGAAAAGTGTCCAATTTGATTTGAAAATTGTCCAATTTGGTTTGAAAAGTGTCCAATTTGGTTTGAAAAGTGTCCAGTTTAATTTGAAAAGTGTCCAATTTAATTTGAAAACTGTCCAATTTAATTTGAAAAGTGTCCAATTTATTTTGAAAAGGGTCCAATTTGGTTTGAAAAGTGTCCAATTTGGTTTGAAAAGTGTCCAATTTGATTTGAAAAGTGTCCAATTTGGTTAGAAAAGTGTCCAATTTAATTTGGAAAGTGTCCAATTCGACCCGAAAGTGGTATAAATAAAATGTCAAGCGATGTGTTCACTTATTGAGGCAAATGAAATAAAAGATTTCAAAGGAGGTCAAAGTCCTTGGCCAAAAAAATATGATAATTTTCACTGCGTCTCTAGTGTAGTCTGTAATAAGCTCACTTTGACTTAGGTGTTTAGTTTATTCCAGAGGAGTCAAGCTTGCTTAGGAGAATGTACAATCTGATTTAAAAAGTGCCCTGTTTTACATGGAAACGGCGCAGTACAAGGAGCAGCAGAGCTCCCTCGCGGCGCCAAAGAGATGTAGAAAGCATGGCTCATCCCAGTTCCCGCGCAAGGAAAAAACTGAAAAACTGAGAACTGGGTTAGAGTTACATCTTACCGTTCAATAGATTATAGATTTGTTCGAGAACACAATAGATAATAACTTCTCCGTGCATCCCTACTACGTGTCAAAATGGCCCAGTTGGTGTCACTTGCTGAATGGATATGAACAGCGTCATATCTCTCATTTAATGCTCCCACGAAGAAAACCGAGCGGAAACCTTTCAAGTTAGTTCTGGTGTTCTTTCGACATCCATAGGGGTGTAGGTAGGCATGAAACAAAGGAAGGCGGTCGCCGTGAGGTACAGAGTTATTGAGTTCAACTCCGTTCAGGAGAACCAAACAGCTTCCTAGTCGGTGGGATAGCGTCACCCAATACGTGAGAAGTTTGGTTGAACATGATGCCAGTAAGCTGGTTTCTAAAAATCACAATGAAATTCAGTAGATCACAGAATGCTTGCGTGAAGGTATTCAGAACACGCGATGCATCCAGAAGTCTTACAGATCTTCCTTTACGACTGACTAACAAGCCACCCTACTCCCCCATTTCTCAACGAGCAGCTGATCATGGACCGCGCTCGTAGTCACCTCGAAGATCAGAGGCCGAGGTGGACTAGTGCAGTCAGGTGAAGCGAAGCGTCTACGTAGTGAAATGTGAGTGGAGTGCACGCCGAACGAGCGCGACGGCACGAGTTATGCGCGGCAGCCAGCATGAATGAACCGCATTCAGGCGCCGGCCGTACGCTTCCGAAAGGTCATCGAGAGCGAACAACGCTCCAGGAATAGCTGATCATTCGAGGTCTCAAGAGCTCTGGAATCTGGAACCCTTAAGAATCCTTAACGGAGAGCAGAGCTGCAAAAGAGTGAGCCCATCTGGTCTGCCGTATGCACGTCCACGGTAAATTAATGACCGCTGTATGCCCGACGTTCGCTGTGAAGTGTCAGGTTTTTTTAATGTGATTGGAAAGAGAGTTGAGGTTTTAAGCACCAAGCACTTCATGCTCTTAAGACTTTTCGCTCAGCATCATTTAGTTGCAGGCTTAGGTGTTCCTTGCTTTCCATCAGCATCCGAAAGATCTAATGTCAGTCCATCTGTTTGTCCGTCTGTCCGTCCACAACAAATTGATGCCCGCTGTATGTCTGCCGATGTGGCAAGAAGCCGTTCTTTCAAATTTAAGAGGTACAGTTACCTGACCCCTTCTTACTTAAAAATCGCTTGATCGTCATTTACCCATGGCCTCAGTACCAGGCTGTCCAATAATTCCTGTCCGAAAATTTTCAAAATTCTATGATTTTCCTTAGAAGTGTTATAATATCAGGCAAGTGTAAAAAGGTTCTCCAGAGTTCCACGCTAGGGGTATATAAGGCGCAGTCGCCGCGTCTAGCTACCAGTACAAGCTAAAATGGACCAAGGTCGAATTCGTACGTTCGTGTACTACGAGTGGCTGCTGGGCAACGACACGGGCACCGCGGCCGCCAACATCTGCAGAGCGTGCGAGGAGGATGCAGTGTCCCAACGCACAGTCAGGCACTGGTTCAATCGTTTCGAGAGCGGCGACACGAGCCTCGAGAACAGGGAGCACAGCGGGAGGCCTTCTGCGGTGATGATGACGAAGTCCGTCGCTGTATCAAGGAAAAGCCGGAAGCCACCATCCGTGAACAGGCGACGACGCTCGGCTGCAGCAAGTCCACCATCCACAATCGACTCAACTTACTCGAGTTCTGGCCCGATCCAAAGTTCTGGCCCGATCCCCCACCGTCTGACGGACGCCAACAAGCAGAGCCGCGTGGCCGTCTGCCAGTCCCTCCTCCTTCGTCCGCATCGCAAGGAGTTTCTCGAGGATCTGGTCACTGCGGATGAGAGCTGGGTCCTCTACGACTACGCCGCCCGCCGTGCCGTCTGGATCCCGCGTGGAGAAGAGCCGCCGACGACGCCGAAAGCCGACCTGCACCCGCTGAAGATCATGCTCTGCTGCTGGTGGGACGCCAAGGGCATGCTGCACTTCGAGCTGCTCCCGCAAGGCAGGGCGGTCACCGCCTCTATCTACACCGATCAGCTCGAGAAACTAGCCGCCGCCATCCGAGAACAGCGTCCTCGACGGGCCTCGGTCCACCTGCTGCACGACAACGCGCGCCCCCACGTGGCGAAGGAGACCCAGCAGAAGTTGGCGACGTTCGGCTGGGAGACGGTTGCTCATCCGCCGTATTCCCCGGACCTCGCCCCCTCCGACTACCACTTGTTCCGCCCGCTGAAGCACCATTTGGCCGGAAGAAAATACACCAACTACGACAACCTCAAATCCGACATCGCGGACTTCTTCGAGTCGCAGCCCCCGGAGTTCTGGGCGAAGGGCATCGGCGACCTGCCCAATCGATGGGCCACTGTTGTGGATAACTGTGGTGATTATATTGTTGAATAGACTTGTTTTTCAATAAAGTTGAAAAAATTAAAAATGGTGAAATTTTCGGACAAGAATTATTGGACAGCCTGGTATTCATTGCTGTAACAATGACGTTCCTGAACTTCTACTCATTGTAAAAGAACCAGTTCATACATTTGTCAGTGTGATCGTCCATGCACAATTAATAGCCGCTGAATGTCTGACAAGTTTCCTGGGTTAGGCGTTCCTCGCTGTCCTTCACAGACCCAAAGATCTACCGTCGGTCTGTTTGTTTATCCGACTGTGCGTCAGAAAACAATCAATGGCCGCTGAATGTCTGACGACGGCGATAAAACTAGGTTTTTCACAGCTCATAGGCACAGTAATTGAACTCCTCATTTCCTAAAGATCACCCATTGAACATTATTTACCCATGGCCTAGGTATATTATCTGTTGTAACAAAGACATTCCTAAATTACTACTCTATGTAAAGGAAAGGTGGAAAGGTTCATCCTTTTGTCTGTGTGACCGTCCACGCAAAATCACTGGCCGATGAATGTCCGACAGGTGTGCGGTGTTAGGTGTTCCTCACTGCCCTTCACTGTCCCAAAGGTCTATTGTAGGTGCGTTCGTTTATCCGCATGTGCGTCAGGGAAAAAATAATGACAGTATGTTCGACAAGTGTGGTAGAAACTCGGTTTTTTACAGCTATCAGGCAGAGTAATTGAACTTCTTATTTCATAAGGATCCTTCATTGAACCTCGTATATCCATTGGCCTATGTGAGTGCATCGGCTTGTCCGTTTAGGTACAGTAATTGAACAAAAAAGAGTAATGGAGCAAAAAAAGCAGAAAAAGCTGCATGCAGCTGGATGCACGACAAGTGTGCTAAAAATAGGTTTTAACAAATCGTAAATACAGGAATGTGACATATAATTTACCCACTGGCCTATGCGTTCTTTGCTATCCTTCAACACATGAAAATTCTACTGTAAACTGCATCCGTTTCCTGCATGTGCGTCGTCAAAGAATTAGTGGCCGCTCCACGCATGTCGAATACAATTGAACTCTTTATTTTCTAACGATCGCTGATTGAACATCAATTACCCGTGGCTTAGATATTCATTGTTGTAATAATGACGTTCCTAAACTCCTACTCCATGTAAAGAAATCGGTCCAATCCATCCATTTGTCCGCGTGTGCGCCGACGAAAAATTAATGGCCGCGTTATGTGTGTCTAATGCGTGAGGTAAAAAGTCGTGCTATTACAGCTCACAGATACGGTAAGAGCATCATTTACCCACTGTCCAAGGTGACCTTGCTGACGTTAAGCACATGTAAGACTGTCAACAGCCTTCGATTGTCCGTATGTTCGTCGGCCAAAAATTATTGGCCGCTGGACGGGGTTCTTGAGAAGTGATTGGTTATAGAGAAAAAAAACCCAAGGGCACATTTGAATATCGACATCTACCTGTGCGCACTTAAGCAAACGACAGGTTAAGTGAATAAGTGTGCGCGTTTCGTGGTTTGTTAGCCGCCTTATCTTCGCTCAACCTATGTAGGTCCCACAACGAGTGTCTACCGTATCTAGGCTAGCAAAAAGTCACCTTGAAAAGCTGAAGCATACTGGCGACCATCACTGAGACTTGACTGCCAGCGGCACCTACCACAGCGGCCACTGGCTGGCGATGATACGAGGCTAGCGAGCCGTCCTGAAATAGGACGATACAATTTTAAATAAAATATCTAAAAATCAGAAATTTTCTTTTTCGGTTTGAGAACATGCGAAGAACTCTATGATACTAACTAGGGAAGGGTTTCGACCTCCCATGGACTTCAAAATGAGACCAGGATCATTAGAAAGAGCTCGGAATGCTGATTACGAATATGGGTGTCAAAATTGCAAAATAAAATTCCTGAGCGAGTTATGGCCTGCCGAATGCGACGGGCCTCACCACAGGCCGGCCGTGCGATGCACCTGGCGCGAGAATGGTGAGTCATCGGGGCCCCGTAAGAGAAGACCGCCAGCTGCGGCGGTGGCGTAGGGGTAGTGCTCCTCCTCGTCAGGTGCGACGTCGTTAGTTCGGTCTCCATTGCTGCCGGTTTTTTGCACACTATAATTTATCTTCGAAATAATCTTTTGTTCTGAATTATAGCATGTATTTGATTAAATAGCGAGGAAAACTACTATACACGCTTGTAAAAATGCTTGAAGGCAAGAAACTGGTATGGTCAAATTTTTATTTACTATTTTGCGCAAGTAGAGTCCAAATCATATATTGAACAACTAGAGGTGTTTCTAACAACATTGGCAATCGTGGAACAAAGCAAAAAATGTGTGAAGCAAAAAGGGAAGTGGTAAGTGTAGGATGAGGAAGAACAAAATGTTGTTGATCTACTGCACTTTTTCTTCACTGACTATGTCCTTTTCACCAGCAGAGGTGGTGTCCATTCTTCTTGCTGAATTTGGGGTGCCAGACGCCAACGATGCACCAACTCGTGAAGAGAAGAAGATCGCTAGGAGGTTCGCAGCTATTCTAGCGACGGTGCGGCAGCTTCATTTCGATCATTTCAAAGATAAATGATGGTGTGCAAAAAAAACCAGCAGCAATGGGGACCGAACCAACGACGTCGCACTTGACGAGGAGGAGCACTACCCCTACGCCACCACCGCAGCTGGGGTCCCTTCTTACGGGGCCCCGATGACTCACCACTCTCGCGCCAGGTGCACCGCACAGCCCGCCTGTGGTGAGGCCCGTCGCATTCGACAGGCCATAACTCACTCAGGAATTTCATTTTGCAATTTTAACACTCATATTCGTAATCAGCATTCCGAGCTCTTTCTAATGATCCTGGTCTCATCTTGAAGTTCCATGGGAGGTCGAAACCCTTCCCTAATAAGGGATAAATTATTATATAATGGATGGCTGTAATTAATCGCCATTTGGGAAGAAGCGCACATTTTACTTCGATGGGATTTTGTGGATGCAACTTGAATGCGTTTTAAGCCCACAGTTTCCTCCTCAGGTCCTCAGGCAAGCCCTATTCCAATTCATCAACCCAGAAAGCCTTCCGGGTTAGCTGGCCTGGATGGGGCTTGAACCAAGTACCTCTGGGGTGCAGGCAGCAGCTGGCAACACTTATCTGCACTGCCGCCCGTTAGCCCTCATTTGGCATGTCTACAACGTTTTTTATAGAACACAAGGAAATTAAAACTTGATGGATAGCGAGAAAAAGCTTAAGCGATCAAATGCTCCTCAATTTTCGGCTAATTGGCGCACACGGCTTAACCTAACGAAATTCTAAGCTTGTATCATGTTAATCACTTCAAAACCCTGCTGCTGAAGTGAGGTGTGGACTGTGTAGTTTAAAGGCGGACAGCTCCAAGAATCTCTAGTGGGGCTAATAGAAAATTTTAACGATGTTGTCCTGTTTCTATGCTTTAGGTGACCCTTTGATTAGTCAATGTAGAATGTGGTTGTATGAGTCATCACATGTTACGATTGGCTATCGTAGATGCTCGCTTGTACCAGGCTGTCCAATAATTCCTGTCCGAAAACATTCAAAATTCTATAATTTTCCTTAGAAGTGTTATAATATCAGGCAAGTGTAAGAACCTTCTAGAAGGTTCTCCAGAGTTCCACGCTAGGGGTATATAAGGCGCAGTCGCCGCGTCTAGCCACCAGTACGAGCTAAAATGGACCAAGGTCGAATTCGTACGTTCGTGTACTACCAATGGCTGCTGGGCAACGACACGGGCACCGCGGTCGCCAACATCTGCAGAGCGTGCAAGGAGGATGCAGTGTCCCAACGCACAGTCAGGCGCTGGTTCAATCGTTTCGAGAGCGGCGACACGAGCCTCGAGGACAGGGAGCACAGCGGGAGGCCTTCTACGGTGGATGATGATGACGAAGTCCGTCGCTGTATCAAGGAGAAGCCGGAAGCCACCACCCGTGAACTGGCGACGACGCTCGGCTGCAGCAAGTCCACCATCCATAATCGACTCAACTTACTCGGCTACCACAAAGTTCTGGCCCGTTGGATCCCCCACCGTCTGACGGACGCCAACAAGCAGAGCCGCGTGGCCGTCTGCCAGTCCCTCCTCCTTCGTCCGCATCGCAAGGAGTTTCTCAACGTGGTCACTGGGGATGAGAGCTGGGTCCTCTACGACAACGTCGCCCGCCGTGCCGTCTGAATCCCGAGCGGGGAAGAGCCGCCGACGACGTCGAAAGCCGACCTGCACCCGCTGAAGATCATGCTCTGCTGCTGGTGGGACGCCAAGGGCATGATGTACTTCGAGCTGCTCCCGCAAGGCAGGACGGTCACCGCCTCCATTTACACCGATCAGCTCGAGAAACTAGCCGCCGCCGTCCGAGAAAGGCGTCCCCGACGGGTCTCGGTCCACCTGCTGCACGACAACGAGCGCCCCCACGTGGCGAAGGAGACCCAGCAGAAGTTGGCGACGCTCGGCTGGGAGACGGTTGCCCATCCACCGTATTCCCCGGACCTCGCCCCTCCGACTACCACTTGTTCCGCCCGCTGTAGCACCATTTGGCCGGAAGAAAATTCACCAAATACGACAACCTCAAATCCGGCGACACGGACTTCGAGTCTAGCCCCCGGTGTTTTGGGCGAAGGGTATCGGCGACCTGCCCAATCGATGGGCCACTGTTGTGGATAACTGTGGTGATTATATTGTTGATTAGACTTGTTTTTCAATAAAGTTGAAAAAAAATTAAAAATTGTGAAATTTTCGGACAAGAATTATTGGATAGCCTGGTATGAGGCGTGCTGTCCGAAAGACCTCAGCAATTGGCGCGTGCGGGAAAAGGTGCATAGAAGGCGCAGATCTCCTCGAAGTTCTCGAAGTGTCCTTTTCGTCCATTGCTCTCCTGTGCGGTTACTCTTGTTTCTCGGGTCTCATCCTTTCGATTCTCATAGTTCGTTCGACTGTATTTGTTAACGAACCCTTAGTTAACTCTTGTTCGACTGACTCTGCGATTGTGCTCAGGAATATATCTGGAGTTCGAGTATAACTGAATCTCTGGCAATGAGTTATTCTAATGGTAAATCAGTTTCGGCACTATTGTACTTTCAGAATTCCACGGGTCGAGGAGAGGTCGAAAAAACAATTTCGCCCAAACTTCGGCTAGGGGGGCTATTTGGGGTGCTGATCACGAATCTGACATCCGTTTTCAAAATTACGGCCGATTACGGTAGGTTATGGTAGGTGCGGGTGACTAAGGCTGCCAAGGCCATGGTCACCGATTTCGCCCAAACTTCGGCTAGGGGGGGGGGGGGGTTATTTGGGGTGCTGATCACGAATATGACATTCATTTTTCGTTTTACGTTGGAGTACGGTAGGTTATGGTAGGTGCGGGTGACTAAAGCTTTCAGCGATTACCCGCACCTTGGGTAATCGCTGACAGCCTTAGTCACCCGCACAGCGAGATTGAGAGCGAGATTCGTGATCAGCACCCAAAATAACCCTCCTGGGCGATGTTTGGGCGGAATTTTTTTCGACTTCTCCTCGTCCTCTGGAGTCCGTAAAGTACAATAGTGCCTCAGTTTCCTTTAAAGTTTCCATTCTGCTAATTTCCATCATTTCCATGAAGACCTACGAGCATTGACGGACCTCAGGATGGTAGAGGGCAGATAAACTTACTGCACACACTGCTCCATCGCCGCTGGACATCACGGACTTGATGAATTCCAGTGTCTGTTCCAACGCGTAGCTGTCCACGGAGCTGCAAATAGATTGCGATATTTGAGACTACTTGCTCGTTTGTTTGTTTGTCTATACGAGACATACGATTGCACTGCGGAAGTAATCTAATGTCGCGCTTAACTTATTTTTTCAGCTTCGTGGAACAAGGATAGAAAAAGATCAGCTACAATCGATACTTTCGTGGTATACACCCTGTATTTTACATCTGCTAAATGTCATGGAGGCAATGTAATGGTATTTCACCTATACAGTGAATTACATCTCCATAAGATAGGGAATTCTGTATTTCCTCCCTTTTACAAGAGAAGGATTCAGGTCGCAGTGGTGCCTTGATATGAAGTGAACGCAGCTCGAACGCTGACTCTAGATATGTGATCCTTGTATGCAAGGAAAGTACAGGTTTGACACGCGTAGCGCAGTCGAAGGTGGTGCCGGCTGTCGCGTGTATCCGATACCAGATTCTTGGTTCGGGCACCGCTCAGGCAAACTAAGTCATCCATCTCTTCGGGATCGTTGAATCAGTACCAGACTTGTCTGGGAAGGATAAAGCGCTGAGATGTTCATCGGCTGACCAACGCAAGTCATTGTGTGGCCAAATACGTGTTGAAACCGCCTCCATAACATCCCGTAGAAGTAGAATGCGTGGCGCATCCCAAAAAGGGATTGACTAACGCCGTCCTTTATTCTTTGTCCTTTATACGCAACGGACATCGGTAGGCGGAGCTTTGGACCATTTTCACATGGCTTCGATTGCACTCTCCTAATGTGGACCGCAAAGACGGCTGGTGGCCGACTGGCGGCGCAGTGGATAGGGAAGTGGTGAGGTGAGAGGCATAGGGTTGATGGTTCGACTCCGTGAAAAGGTAGCATTTTGACTTCGCAGAAAAGATCCGATACGATCAAACCAAGCTCTGCATGTTCAATTGCAACGAAACATTTCGTCAAGAAGGATGTCGGATTCACTAGCACAACTATGTACTTTCACCATCGAGAAGTCGACAAAAATTTTCGCCCAGATTTCGCCGAAGGAGCCTATTCGAGGTGCTGATTACAAAGATGATATTTATCGTCAGAATATGAACCTAATACGGTACGTTACGGTAGGTGTGGATGAGTAAGGGTTGCTGGGTCAGAATCTACGACTGCGAAACATCGATTGGGCCGGATATCTTAGGCGCTGGTCAAGAATATGACATTCGTTTTTGTTAGTGTAGTGAAGTGTGGTAACTATAGAAAGTGCACAGAAGGCAGAGTTTAAATCCGGACTAATTAAACTTTCTCTCTTCAAACTATTTCAAAGGACAGAGGACAAAGGACGGCGTTAGTCATTCCCTTTTGGGATGCGCCACGCATTCTACTTCTACGGGATGTCGTGGAGGCGAGTTGAATGCGTGTTTGGCCATTCAATGACTTGCGGTGGCCAGCCGATGAACAAGTCAGCGCTTTATCCTTCCAGAAAGGTCTGGTACCAATTCACTGAGAGATGGAGGGCTTGGTTGGCCTGGGCGGGAAGTCGATACCAAGAACCTGGTGTCTGATACACGCGACGACCTGCACCTGCTCCGACCACACGCTCCCATGGGCCATTTGGCATCTCTCCACGACATCCCGAAGAAGTAGAATGCGTGGCGCATCCCACAAAGGGCTTGATTAATGTCATCCATTCAAATCAGTTTCCTTACGCCTCAAGTGGCTGGTATCGAGGTAGTAAGCTGTCACAACGAGTTTTATTGCGACCAAAACTTCTAGCGCCAGGCGGGACTCGAACCCGCACCTCCCTCTGACCGGGCGGGAATGCTCTACGCCTTTACACCACCGGCGCCGTTTGATCGAACGCAATGTCATCCATTATCCTACTATATATAAAGGAGTAAGCGTGTGTGAGTTTGTTTCCGTCACAACTGGAGTGGTGGAAGGCCGTATTGGGGATACTCGACGATTGATGGCGATCAACAGCGGCCCGAAACTTCAGCCCTGGGATTGTCGAGATCGCTCAACACGAATCTGAAGTTCGTTTTTGAAGTATCGATCGTCATCAATCGATATTGATCAAATTATCGATTTTCTGTGGAAGTCACTCTTTAGGCTCGAAAAATTAGCACTGGGATAATCGAGGTCGATGAACGCGCATCTGAAGTTCGTTTTTAAAGTGACGATTGCCATCAATCGATATTAATCAAATTATCGATTTTCTGTAGATGACGTTCAAACCGTCCGATGCTTCAGTCCTGAAGGTAATAGAGGCCGCTGACCACGAATTTGAAGTTTGTTTTTGAAGTATCGACCGCCATCAATCGATAATGGTCAAACAATAGCTTTTTCGTGGATGTTGTTCATTTTCTCGATTTTTTTTCTAACTTGCCCCAGTCGACATAGTTAAGATGCTCTTTCTGAGAATACTATAACACAGGTGGAAGCTACAGTTGATGATGAGAAGATTTTACCACAGCGAAGCCGTTGAGAAGCCTGGTCCTTTATGATATGATCAAACGAATGGATATGATCTGAATTGTATGAAATGCCCTAACCAGAAGTCTTTAGTCGACATCAAGGGTTTCGAACGAAGACGATTTGGAACAAAGTCGGATAATCCTAAGCTGAAAGCTAAGACATACTTATTGACATTGACGTTGACGTCAGGCTACTTATTGACATAACGCCTTCACCCACAGTGTTCGTTCAGTCAAATTCAGAAGTCGTACAAGAACTGAGTCTGTTAGCCACCAGAAGTTCATCGATTCAGTGTCAATCGAATAAAAATCGCGACGACCCAGTCGAGTGGATGGCGCGATCTCTCCACTTAGTATGTTAAATCGCTGCTGCCCTCATGCGCTTTAAAATAAACTACGATTCACTTTTGCTAAAAATAAAACTTTGACAAAAAAATTTCAAACAATGGGGAAAACGAATTAGAAAAGAAAACTTCAGAGAATCAGTTGATTCTACGAAGTTTGATGCCGCGACACAGGTAGGCTCACAAAGCCGACAAGTCTTAAAAGCGTTTCTAAGGGATGAAATTTGTCAAGTAGGAACAATTCAAGTCAGTTCCTTTAAGCCTCAAATGGCTGGTAATGAGGTTGTAAGCTATTACAAAGATGTTTTGTTGCGATCGAAACTCTAGCGCCAAGCGGGTCTCGAACCCGCACATCCTGCTGACCAGGCGGGAATGCTGTACGCCATTACACCACCGGCGCTGTTTGATCCTAAGCAACAATAGGAATCATTCAGCCCTCAGAAACTGTAGCAATTCATTGCTTACATCGAAGAATTCAACTAAAATTTCCGTCTTTAATGCATCCATATCCTGTTCATTTTCATCATTTTCTCCAATATGGCATCGCGGGCAGTCGGAGGAGGTGTACGCGACAGCCGGCAGCCGGCGGTTCCTGGTTCGGACTTCCCGCCCAGGTCAAACCTTCCATCCCTCCGAGGTCGGTGAATTGGTAACGGACTTGTCTGGGAATGGTAAAGCGCTGACTTGTTCTTCGGCTGGCCACCGCAAGTCATAGCATGGCATGGCCAAGTACGCATTCAGATAGCCTCCACGACATCCCTAGAAGTAGAGTGCGTGGCGCATCCCAAAGGGGGTTGAGTAATCTCGTCCTTCATCCTTTTCCTTTATGGCAACGCAGTCGAGTAAGACGAGCTCCAAAGAAAAAGCGCAATGAGGTGTGAGAGTGTGCGCGAGATCGTGTGATCTTTGGCGAGAGACTAATGGACATGCTGATTTCAGATGAAATTCGAGACCATGGAGAGCCAGACGCACCTCGACCAAAGAGTGACGAGAGTTCTCTTCGCCTTCAGCGGATTTTTCCAGGCGATTTAGGAGGGCGTGAGAACAGAGTGCTACAATTTTTGCAGCAGCTTAGCAGGCCACCGTGCGTGATTTACAACTGGGCCAACAAATCGATCGATTTCATCGACTTTCCCATAAAATTACGCAAATATAATGGCCGTTAGGTAAGTTAAGCAACGAGCACACAAATTCGGAGAATGTATCAAGGGTTCAACTTTCGTCGAGAGTCAATTCCTCCATCATTTAGCGTCTCGTTTGAAAGCTTCCCATGGAGTAGTACGCACTCAACCAAACGTTTGTCCGTCCGTGCGTGCTCGCATAATTAATAGCCGCTAGACATGTGTCACAACCAAGTGGTCGATCAACAAAATCGATTATCGCGAGAACAATTCGAATATGACGGTCACTTTTGGAACGCTTCACAACGGACAACACGCTGCTCACTTTTTGTAAGCAGATAATATTGATTGATAATTGATTTTTTGGATTGAGTCGACAGTTTCGAGTGGAAATCACATGACGGGTATGCTTCACAGCATGGCTTATCCCACGACCAGTGGAGCTTCTACCAGGAAGCTAGTCCGTCTGTTGTACCGCGCGTGTATTATTAGTACATCAATTCTCCGCGCAAAGTTAATGGCCACTATGTGTATTTTATTTTAACACAGCCAACAAATCGATCGATTTAATCGATTTTCCTGAGTAGGACCGAATATAATAACCGCTGGGTATATTTCGCAGCGATGGACTGTTGACCTTCGCCAGAAACTGTCAGTTTGAGGTAGAAAGCACGCGGACACAATTTATACTTGGGGGCACGATGACAGTTACGAATTATCGATCGACCAATTATTATCGATTACCATTATTGATTGAGCTGTGACTACAAATCTGTAGAGCCTTTACAACAAGTAACCTTCGGAAGCGAATATCGAGCAATATAGGGCGATTATTAAAAAATTGTGTGAAAATGTAGCCACTATGTCAAAGGTCTAGGAGATTCAACCATTCAAATCCGCGCCTTTCGAAAAATTCTTCCGCATCTGGTTTCATAATTTTTTTACAAACACTCAGTATTGAAGGAAATAATAAAATTACTGACAAAAATGCAAGGAATCGAAGGTTTGTGTAAAATAATAACCCACCAAGTGTCCAGAATCTGCGCTCCGAGACTCGCTTGTGGTAGAACAGTTTGATCCTGGTTAACTTTTTCTAAAGCGTAGAGCATCGCCACCATACGCTGCACACCTTGATCGGCCTTCAAAATTGACGCTTAGAAGGAATTTAAAAAGAAAAAAATCAATAAATGCTTTGCCTACTCGTTAACCATAATGATACTTCAAAATTTTTTTAAACTGTGCTTGGTTTCTTAGTTTTGTCAATCCTTTCTTGTGAGGTGCACCTTTGCGTGCATGAAAATAAATAAATAAATAAATAATTTTTTTACAAAATGCCACTCAAAACATGACGGATTGGCGTAAAAGTAGGTAAATAAAATTCAATTTAAAAACCGATGCTTTTACTAAGCTCAAGTTTGATGTACTTAAAACCTGGGCATTTTGTAACTGTTCTTCAATTTATTTCAATTAAAAAAAACTTTGCTGCTTTTGTTGATTAGTTATTATGCAATTTTTGCGAAAAATAAATGACTTTGTTCCAATTGGTGAACAAACAGTAAAAGTCTCAAAAATTCAGAAATTTTAAAAGAGTTTTTTTAGAAAACCAGTAATCATAACAGTTTTCGTGCATAGAACAGATTCAAAGAGGAGGACATAAATAACTCGAAGAAATAACAAAAACGACAAAAAACATTAAAATCTATAAATGCTGTCAACAAATGAAATAATTTTGAGCTTCGGTACTGGTCGTTAATGTGGCCTACATAAGAAGGGAGGAGACGCAAAGCCAAACAGGTAGAATTGAATGAGCGTGGCATCCAGAGAAGGCGCATAGCAATTGCTCCCCTGGTTGGCTGTTACGTGCTCGGTCACTGGTATGATTAGCTGTAATTGATCAGCGCGTCCCCACCATCTCGTGCAGACCACATTAGCGACTAGTACCAAATTATGTTCAATTTTTTGCCTATTTGGTTCATTGGCTAATGTCACACTTTCCAGCATTTTTGTACAGTTCTAGTTCAAGGGGAAAAATCAATTTTTGAGCAATAAGAAAACACTCGCCTTAATTTTGCCGCAGTGTGAGCCGTTTCTACCGGCTTCGTGAATCGGAAACAACCCGCCGAGTACGATTTCGCCGGGGACGGTGACCTTTAAACGAAATCAATAAAATCAATAGTATAAATTCAATAGGATACGTACCTGTCTGACAGTACTCGTGTGTCGTATCAAGTATAGAAGCAATAGGATGGTGCCCCATCCCATATCACAGTATCACCTGGAAAAGTGGCGATGTTAGGCGTGGGAATCGGCCTACGACGACAAGGGTATTCAAGTGGGCGGAGCAAACATGATGACGTCGGAAAAATAAACAGAAAAAAAACCAAGCAGGCAAATGCGGGACACGACAAAACACGATGTAGTCTGAAAGATGCGAAAATTTTATAGCAGAATCTATTGGAAGTCAGGAATTAAAAAATGAAGCTTGATGCTAATTGTAGAATAAAGCACAGAAAGCCACCAAATAGGATCCCAAGCCCTTATATGGGATAGATGAAAGCCTTTGGCACGGATGAACTTGCTGTGCAAGAAGAGATTTTGCTGCTCAATCAAGTCATTCTGCTCGCGGTTCCGCTTCATACAGTGCGATCGATTCAAGACAAAAATCAATAAAATTGATCCATAGCTCCTGGACAGTCACAACTATTTACTTGCTGTGAAGCCTGTCAATCGGTCATCATATTCGCATAACTTCCACCTGAAATCCTATCAGATATCAACCATACTGAACGAGATGTGATGCTGGCCGAGCGGATAATAAATTTTCGCGGATGCACGGACGCAAGGACATAGAGACGGGTGGAACAGACAGCTCTTTTTAAATATAGAGTAGAACATTTTAAACAGTTAACAGCTATTACATGCGTCTGTCAAGAAGTCCACGTAAAATCAATGCCGCACGTAAAACTAATTAATGTTCGATCGATACCATTATTTTTATGCATATTTGGACGTTTTGAATGGGAATCACATAAATACAATGCTTGCAAGAACAGCTGGCTTGGCAGATTAGGCTTAGGCAAATTAAATGTATCAGTATAAAACATAAGAAATATAAAATTTCAAACAAGTAGAAAAAGATGTAGAGAGTTTATTTATGAATGAACCTCGACATCGTAGATCTTGTCAAGTTGTTTGGACTTAGCTCCACACGAGTTTATACAGATCTTTATTTGCTAACGTTTCGGCGGTATCGCCTTCTTCAGAGCCTAAAAGGAAGTATTAAGTCAAAACGTGGCTACCGCATCAGACTTCGCCTCAATCCTAAAAATTCAGGCTACCTTTCGGTCACGTAGTCAATAGAGAGATCGAGGCCCTTACCTTACAGGAAGCCAAGCCAATCGGTCGGTAGCAGGACTGTAGTAGAGACAGAGGCGCTCCAATCAGTATACCAAACTGGATGTGGGACCTGAGCTCCAATGTTAAATAGAGGCACTCATCCTTCCGATTTAGCTTTGGGTCTTTGGCATGAATCCAAAACGCCTCCAGAGCTTTGCGGGCGGCAGTTTGGGCTTCGACTGCCAGTAGCTTGATCCTGACCTCAAAGTCCTCCCCCGTACATATGCGGGTGGACTCTATGGTGACCCACTACAGTGGATGTCCTAAACTTGTCCCAGCCATCAAGGTGCTCCTTGACCCATTCTGAAGGAGTATTAGGTTTAAACTATCTAGGTAGGGAATCGAACTCAATGGCGAAAGCGTTGTGCGGTCAGGAAAACCAAACTGCACCAGAGAGGCACTGGCTACCAGCTGGCTACCGGCTTCTTTTCTTGTTGCCAGATTTATCTACCGCTTACCGCCCTCTAACGGTGAATACCGCCAAATCTGATGCTAATGAATGTCATATCAGGGGGTTTGGCGGTATTTTCACCGTTAAAAGGTGGTGATAAATCTGGTCCATGGTCCATTCAGATAATGAAATGTCCGATCGCTACCGTAATCAACTGATTGAACCCGCTCATTACTTAGCACACTTCCAACCACGCAATAAGGACTTGAGCTAAGGATAAGGATAAAAGATGAAGGACGACGTAACTCTTTTTTTTTGGGGCGCGCCACGAATTCTACTTCTACGGGATGTCGTGGAGGCAACTTCAATGCGTGTTGGAACAGCGATTTGCAGTGATCAGCCGATGGACAGGTCAGTGCTTTACCTTCTCGGGCAAATCTGGCCCCAATTCACCGACCACGGAGGGATGGAGGGCTTGGTTGGCCTAGACGGGAAATCTGAACCAAGAACCTGGGCAGGGACTCATGAACGGCTTACCATCCGGTAAGTGTAAAATCTTCCGCCACTCCCCACTTACCCGTGATTCATAAACGCGTGGTTAAATGCTACCTCGCTAGCCGTCAAAGCACGGGTTTTGCTCTCCTGCTAATTTCTGACCCAACGCAACGACCTCGGGCTCGTTGCCAACTCACCCGCCAAATCCGAGTCGCTTTCTAAAATCCGAAAGATGCTTTGGGTCAGAAATCATCAGGGGAGCAAAACCCTTGCTTTGGAGGTCATGGATCAGAAACAGAGCTAAGTTTCTGGTAAGTGGCTGGTAAGCAGCCGATGAAGTAAATCAGGGTAAGAATTACCGCCGGCGGCGTCCATGGATCCGGGTCCTGGTAGCTGGTGAACGAGACAGCCTAGGCTTCCTTGTAAAGAAGCTGCTCCCAGGCAGATATCGACACGAGACTGAGATTGCAACCTCAACAACCTCCGATTTCTCAGGATAGTAAAGCTTAATTGCTTGTCGGAAGAGACCTTTGGTGGTCAGCAGAAGCGTCGCCTAAGCCAACATTTACGTCTTCGTCCTAAGAAAGTAAGGTGAATTGACGAATGGAAAACACAACGTCGGCAACACACTAATGGCCAGATGATGGCGTAAGGAGACAAGACATCTGATGAATAAGGAAGGATAGGAGTGAATCACGACAGACGCAAATCGGCCTCGAGGGAGGTCTCCTACAAGGTGGGCTGCTGACATTCTTCACGCATGAATGGAGCGAGAGACGAATCGAGGACCTCGACCACGTCACCGCTTTCAAATACCAGCAGTGATGCTGGCTGACTACCGAAGCAAATCAAAATCAATGAGCAGGAAGGTTGCCCATAGTCTGTAAATTATTGATATTTATAATTATTAAAAGGTATAATTTTTAAAGGGTGGTTATAGAAACGCAAAAACATTACTATTAAACAATTGATAAAAACGTAATACATTGTGTGGTTGTGCATAAATAACTCAATAAATGATAGCAAATGTAGAAAACATAAAAATTAAGCCCGAATGCATAACTGAGGTCGAAGAAGGCATTGCCGGTGAAAATATATTTTCGCCATTTGTTCTTGTTATTTTTTAATGCTTCGGTACCAGTCGCTAATGTGGCCTACATGAAAAATGAGAGAGGATGCGGAAGACAAAACAGTTGATCAAAATAAAATGTAAAATATCAATATAAGGCACATGGTAGCGCAGTTGGAGAAGATGCAGGTTGTCGCATGCACTCCGATTCAAGGTTCTTGGTTTATATATCCAGCCTAGGCCTTTCATTTCTTTCATTCTGCCGAGGTTGGTGAATTTGTGCCAGACTGGATATGTCGCAGAAGTATTAGGTTGTAACGAAATAAATGGCACTGAACCACTGTAAATTTAAACAGTTAATATCTCGGCTTGTAGGCAAGTTTATTAATCGAAATAAAAACCTTCTGATTCCACACATCTTTGCCAACGTGACACAAGCTTTTTTATCCCAGTAGCATAAAAATCAGAAGTTCTGGAACTGACGAAATCTTCGAAGGCACTTTCGGCATCCTGTTGGTATTTGAATATTTTCCCTACCAAGAAGTCGCCAAGATGCTTGAAGAAATGGTAGTCTGTCGGGGAGAGGTCGGGAGAGAACGGAGGATGTGGTAGAGTTTCAATGCTCAGCTCATTCAATTTCTGCAACGTCATTCGTGCTACCTGGGGGCGAGCATTGTCGTGCAGAAGGAGAACTCGCCTTCGGTTTACCAAGGCCGGCCGGATATCCTTCAACTTTTTCATCATTTCTTCAATTTCAATGCAGTACTTCTCTGCCGTGATGGATTCACCGGGAGGGAGGAAGCTGTGGTGAATAATTCCCAGCGAACACCACCATACTGTCACCATTACTTTCTTTTGGTGCAATTCTGGCTTCGCAAAAACCTCGGGGCTCTCATCGCTGTCCACCCACTGTGCCGATCGTCGCCTGTTGTCGTACATTATCCATTTCTCGTCACAGGTTACGATGCGATCAAGGAATGGGTCCGTTTCGTTCCGTAGAAGCAGTGCGGACGAGATCTCATATCGTCGGTTTCTTTGCTCCTCAGACAGCCGTGAGGCACCCATCTTTCCAGCTTTTTGGTCTTTCCAATTTCCTTCAGATGCCGGGCAGCTGCGTTGTGACTGACGCCAAGAACCTTCGCTATCTCCCTGGTACCTTTGTGTGGATCCTCCTCTACCACATCTCTCAGCTTGTCCTCATCAACATCACTATGCCTCCCACGACCTTCATGTTCTTCCAAGCTCTCATCTCCATTCCGGAACTTCTGATACCAACGATACGCCGTCCGAATTGTGGAACATCCTTGACCGAATGCGGCGTTGATCTTCTCGTCCGCCTCCTTAGCTGTAGTGCCCAGCTTGAATTCATACAAGTAAATGCCTCGAATTACCCTTTTGTCCATCTGCAAAAAAGTCAATAAAACTCTAAAGTTTTCCCTTTTTTAATTAGAACATTTGGTACTCACCGGTAGAGCAAAGTTTGCGCTTTTAAATGATATGCCACATGCTACGGTTTGTTCTTGATCAAACGCGTAAAGACGCGCCAAAAAATGGCGCGAGCCAGTGCCATTTAATTCGTTACAACCTAATAGAATGCGTGGCGCATTCCATTTCAAAGGGTAGACGAAGGCAAAACTTTGTCCCTAACCTCAAGGAATGCATGGGAGAGGAGCAGAGCATAACTCCGCTGCAAAGTGCGGCAAACAGAGCTGCACTTAGCAGCGAAATTATGCCGAAGAGCTGGCGGGAAAAGTGGTTAGGATGATGAATGGCGAATGCGCACGCCCACGAAGCATTGACAGGCAGATTAGAGTGAACTCTCTGGTGTCTCTGTGCGTGCTGGTCTACCATCTACAGGATGTTCTGACAAAGTGACGCTTTTGTCCTAAAAATCCGTAAAAGTCGGAAGGATACGTGCCAGTTTAAGAAGGTCTTTAAAATGCAGCGCCTGCCGCGGAATCTTGCTCCAAACCTGCCCATATCTCGCTTCGCGTCCATATTTGCAGGCCCGCACAAGCTCCGCTAGATTCCTCGTACTCCAAAATAAGTAACCACACGCTTTCAGGAATTTATTTCGTCTCACACAAGAATTAGGCTTTTTTGAAGCAAATCGGTTGAAAATTGGCGTTTCGAAAGTGTGCATCCACCTGTGAAACACGAACTTTTTACTGAACTCAAAAGTCGATCGGACCACCAACATCATGCATCGTATTATTCATGCTACTGACAAGATTCTGGATGATTTTGCCTTCGTTGATGTCCCACATAGTCAAAATTGCCACCACGTCATTAAACTGTCGGTTGCAGGGGTGCACACGAGAAGTTCTGTGCGTAAAAACTTTTTTAACGAGAACTTTTAACGGAAAATCTTTGTTAAATTTCCGGTAAATCGTTAAATTTCGTTAAAAATACAATTGGCTTCAAACCATTATATCAGGTGAAGAAATCATGGAAAACCTTATACGTTTCGACTTCAAGAGGTCAACAGCTAAAGTCCAAGGAATGGACTGTAACAGTGCAATGTAAAACAAACAATTCAACATCAACAAACACAGAAAAATAAACAAGTCTTCAGCAGCAACAGCAGCAAAGGTCTGGAATAAGAAGAGGTTTGGAGTTGTCATTCAAGATGATCAACGACAAGGCATCTTGTGCGATCAGGCCAAACACGGAGTTCCCCCTTTCCTGGTTGTTTGCGAAACCGCTTTGTGTGACTGTTCCACAAGCATATACTATCTCGATGCGGGCAATAGCCCATGAAGAACAGAAATAATTAATTAATAAAAATGTAATTAAAAGCCTATCAATGGAATGTTAACACATTGCCGGACACACGATTTTCGCATGCCGTGGGACCAATCGATTTTTCATGCGACGTGACACGATATCGTGTCACACTCTCCAACATTGCCGAAAAGGTGTGAAAGCAGTATTTTATTTATTTATTTATTTACTACACAAAATGTGTGCCATAAATAATAAACAAAACAAATACAGTAGATGAAGTCAGACCACATACATGACATATGTTCAGTTTGAGTGTTTTTCAATCCATTGGTGAATGTGGGAATTCCAGTTTGAAATTGGATAAATTGAGATCATTGTGAGTTCATTGCCTGGTTCATTGTTAATGGAAAAAGAGGTTTGTCGAAGAGTAGTCCGCCTTGTTTCTATTATTTTTATTATTATTTCTATTCTAGTATTTACACTATCAATCAAATAAAAGATGCGGCGAACTTTTTGAGCACATAGCGCAATCCGGTCCTTTAATGCCCTACATGGTTGCCTATTTGTTGTGCTTTCAAACAAATTTTAATTTAATATTTTTTCTTTAAAAATAAAAATACTTATTAAAATATTACAAATACTGCGGCAGGTGAACTAAAACATTTCAAAAAATGCAATACGAAATTTTCCTTGAAGAAAAATTATTCTAACCATCCTACTGAGTCTGTAGTTTAGCCATTTCAATTTGAGAGAGAAAAAGCCTTAAGGCTAGCTTAGAAGAGTCTCGAATTTGACGTGAAAAGTGTCCAAACTGATTTTGAAAATTGTCCAATTCGACGTAAAAATGGTATGTTTCGCTGGCTTATTGGTTATTGGCCATCATAAAAATAGGCATAACTTTCCCTACAAACCGAACTGTGAAAAACCTCTTAGGAAACACTTTCCTCCAAGTTCTAAAAAAAAATCAAACTGCAATCCTTGCTGCTTGTGCTTTCTTTTCTTCTCTTTGTTAGTATTTTCTAGCAGTTTGTTCCCAGAGCATTCAGTTTGCCAAATAATTTGCCATTATTATTATCATGGGCGCGTGTAGCGCAGTCGGAGGAGGCGCGACTGTCGCTTGCACCCGATACCAGATTCCTGGTTCGGATTTCCCGCCCAGGCCAACCAAGCCTTCCATCCCTCCGGGGTCGGTGAATTGGTACCAGACTAGTCTGGGAAGGATAAAGCGCTGATTTGTTCATCGACTGGCCACCGCAAGTCATTGTATGGCCAAATACGCATTCATGTCGCCTCCACGACATCCCGTAGAAGTAGAATGCGCTGGCGCATCCCAGAAGGGATTGAGTAACGCTGTCCTTTATCCTTGTCCTTATTATTATCATGCTTTCTAGCAATTGTTTATCGTTCTTGCGATTGGACACGCTATCATTTGCTTTGAGAAAATAAATAAATAAATAAATAAATAAATACCTTCATCAAGGATCCTCTATTCAGATCTCCAGGAGAGTCAGCCTCCTTCGGAATGATCTTTGGAGGATTCCACTCAAAAATTCGGATGCTAAAGCAACTTTGCAGCTGGAGAACTGAGAGCACAGGCTATTCATTGCAGATGACGAATTCCTCGAGGCGAAAGAGTAGCAGCTATGCATTGAATGATGATAGCAAGGGCGGGACGACAAGGTGCATTCACACGAAATCTGATACGTGGCGCATGAAGAATTTCGGCGTTCTGAGAGTGCCTCCAGAGCATGCACGGTCGGCGTGCAGATGTCCGAGGGGCTCCGAGAAAAAATTGCCGCCACAGGAGATGGGCACAGCGGTGGCTAGGGCTAAATTTGAATTTCGGGCAAAAACCGAGCCTTGGATCGGTCAGGCCAACAAATAAACACAAGCATTTATTCTGAAGGCCGCTAGTAGCGTAGTCGGAGGAGGTGCCAGCTGTCGCGTACCCACCCGATACCAGATTCCTGGTTCGGATTTTCCTCCAGGCCAACCAAGCCTTCCCTACCCTTGGGTCGATGAATTGGTACCAGACTCGCCTGAGAAGGATACGCGATATCCCTAGAGGCGTCCCAAAAGAGATTGAGCAACGCCATTCTTTATCCACTTATTATTCTGCCAAAATGACGATATATTGATATGGAAAAAACGATAGCTTGGCGTGAAATTATAAAAGGATAAAAGAAAGTACGGAGTTACCCAATCCCTTTCAGGGGCCAAATTCATCAACAGTTATACCCGCGAGTATGCGGGGTATAACGGTTAGAGACATGGTAAGAGGTAGAGACGCAGGCTTCATCGTGGGTATCTCTTCCCCTTATACTCGTCGGTTAGACGATGATGGATCCGGCCCCAGGATGCGCCGCATATCCTTCTTCTACGGGCTGGCGTGGAGACGACTTGAATGCGTATTTGGCCATACTATGAGTTGCGGTGGCCAGCCGATGAAAAGGTCAGCGCCTTATCCTTCCCACCCGACGAGCCTATTATCAACTCACCGACCCCGGAGTGATGAAAAGCACGGTCAACCGTCAGCCTGGGCGAGAAATCCGAACTAAGAACCTGCTATCGAGTGAGTGCGACTGCCGACAGTACCACAGACTGCGCTACACGACCGCCTAAAATAATATTTGCAGCCAAATTTCTGTTTTACTACGTGCGAAGATTTTTCTAATTTCTAAGAGCCTGAAATTAATTCGCTTCCATTCAAGTTTGCCACCAGCTGGGGAAGTACCTCCCATTCTGGAAACAGAAGTTGCTCATGCCATCAGAAGGATGAAGCCAGGCACTGCCCCCGGACCGGACGGCATTTCTGCTGATCTCCTTCGTGCGGGTGGCAGTGCCCTCTGCTCAATTCTTGCCAAGCACTTTAACCACTACCTTCGACGTGGTAGGATTCCGGACTCATGGAAGGAGTCAAAAACAGTTCTAAAAAAGGTCAGCAGGAGGATATCAACAACTATCGACCCATCAGTCTTCTCTCGGCTGTCTACAAGATCTTCACCAACATACTGCTTAACCGCATGGAGCGTTGCTTGGATGAATATCAGCCAGTGGAGCAAGCAGGGTTTCGCAAGGATTTCTCCTGCATGGACCATATTCAGACTGTCTCACAGCTCATCGAGAGGAGCCGCGAATACCACCTCCCACTTGTCCTTGTCTTCGTGGATTACCGGAAAGCGTTCGACTCTGTGGAAATCAACGCCGTTTTGAACGCACTTGTGCACGCTGAATACCATCGCCCTACATCCGACTTCTCGACGAATGCTTCTCGAACACATTGACTACCATCCAGCTGTTCGATCGAAAGCTTAAAATTTCTATCGGGAAAGGAAAACGGCAGGGAGACACGATTTCTCCCAAGCTATTCACAGCGGCACTCCAGGATGCCATGAAAGACTTGAACTGGGATGATAAAGGCTACCTTGTCGACGGTAAACGGATCAGCAACCTTCGCTTCGCCGACGATATTGTTCTGATCTCTACCAGCACGGCAGAAGTCGAGGAAATGCTGAAAGAGCTCAATGTGGTAGGTATGAAGATTGGATTGGACATGAATATGTCCAAAACGCAATTTATGGTCAACCAGTGGTGTGACACGGGACTCGTAAGGTTAAATGGAGTCGCTCTGCAACAGGTCGACTCCTACGTCTATCAGGGAAGAGAGCTGAACATGGATAACGATCTCGCTCCTGAAATCGCCCGCAGGAGACGCGCAGCATGGGCAGCCTTCAGTTCGATTCGCGAAGTCACCGATCAGGTCAAGGATCCGGCCTCAGAGCCTCGATATTCAACGCCTCTGTACTGCCTGCGAAGTGTTACGCGATGGAAACCTGGCCCGACAACAAGACAATCGCCAGAGCGATGCAAACTACGCATCGTGCACTGGAAAGATGTCTTCTGAGGACAAGCCTTCGTCAGCAATGGCAAGAAGGCCTACGAAGCTCAGAGCTACGGATGAAGTCGCGATTAACAGACCCGCTGCAGTACATGAAGAAGTCCAAATATCGCTGGGCCGGACACCTGCTTCGACGAAAGGACGACAGATGGAGTCTCCGTGTCACAGAATGGCTCCCGAGAGACCATAAGAGACCACTGGCAGGACGCGATGGGTAGACTCATTCTCAAGATCTTTCAGAGAGCGGAGTCTGCCTCACTGGATGCAAGCAGCCAGAGATCGAGCGGTCTGGACGAGTTGTGGTCCCCGCTGAGAAGACCTCCGGCCGACAAAAGGACCATCAAAGTAAGTAAGTATCAAGTTTGGAGCAGGAGTCTTGTAGAGGTTACTTAGTGCTGAAAAATAGATCGCTTGTTGAGACCAGAGAATATTTTCTAGCATTAGCTAGGCTTCTAAATAGGAAAAGGCATATTTTCGGAATATACAATATGTGGGTGCGTGCTAGCCACCCACGTCGGGGGGAGGGGGGGGGGGGGGCGAGGGGCATAGGCTGTCTTGCACCCGATTTCAGGTTCGCGGTTCGGGCTTTCGCCCAGGTCAACCAAGCTTTACATCCCTCCTCCGGGGTTGGTGAGCACTGACCTGTTCATCGACATTGGATTCGATGGACATTAGAGGAATCCTTTTTGGGATATTCGATTATGATTCGGATCGATCATGATTTAGGCCAAACAAACGATAAACGACGGCATTACTAAATCCCTTTTAGGATGCGCCACGTATTCTACTTCTAGTGGATGTCGTGGAGGCGGCTTGAGTGCGTATTTGACTATAGAATGACGTGCGGTGGCCAGCCGACTCAGCGCGTCAACCTTCCCACAGAAGTCTGGTACCAATTCAAAGTCCTCGGAGGGATGGAAGGCTTGCTTGGCCTGGGTGATCCAGAAAATCCAGAAACCTGGTATCGGCTGCACGTGACAGTCGGCACTTCCTCCAACTGTGCTACACGCGCCCATAAATGGAAATAAAATACATTAAAGAGAAAGAAAACTGAGCGCGTTATGTTCAATACGAAAGTGTAAGTTCGTTCATTTTCAAATGTCGGCCGTTGTCAAACAGATGGAGTGAAGTACCCCCACCCACTAGGATTGACCCAAGCATTAAACCAAGCCCGGTGCTTTAGGAGCCTAACCGTTTTTTTTTTCTGGCGCACCAACAAGGTTTCTTAACTACACAGAAAAAGCTGGAGATTTTCGCGATACACTTCAACTGATTGATGGTTTGTCTACGGCTGGTTTTGCTCTTGTTCGCCTACAGGACCGTGTTTTCGGTACCACGAGAGGTGTTGCGTAACTTACTACTCCCTGTTGCTATAAGAACCCTAAGATTGCTTCAGTCAGAAAACAGTTTTTTTCACGAAGAAAGTACGTGACTTCCATATTGATTTACCTTTAAAGCAACAGTTCTGCGCTAAAGTTTTATATGTAATCTTAGGAAGATGAGGTTGCATCGGCAGAACAATTGTGTAGAACGCGCATCTTCAGAAGTCCGCCAGATAGCATCTTACCCTCCTGGAAGGTCCTAATGTCGCCCATGTCGCACTTTGCCTCCTACATAGCTACTCTTCCATTTCGTTCTCCTCTGCCAGAGATTGTCCTCGTATAAGAACTTTGCTAAGTAGGGCTTCAGAATTTTGATGAATCCTCAAGGGTACGGTAGAAGCCGAAGCCCATCCGCCTAATTTTCACCATGCGGGACGATGTAATAATCTTTTTCAGAGTGATGGACACGACCTTATTGTAGTGCCAAGTACCAATGGTGCAATGCTAGGTTTCCATATGACGACAAAAGATAGGGCAGAGAGCGTACCCAACCCGGAATCATCAATTCCCCTCAACCACTCGTTCTCGGAGCTCAGTCGTCTCACTGGGCAAGTATTTTAGGCCGCCATACTCACATGAAAAGCGAATAAATGCGCCATTAATCTGTCAATCTTAATGGTACACTCTACTTCTACGGGACATAATTGGCGCAGTTTATCGCCCACAAAAGGGCCATCGGTGTTCAAATTAGGGTTCTCCCCTTCCCCGAGACGTCTGTAACGAATTCGTTGTTTCCGGAGGAATGGAGAGCTAGCTGAGTGGAACACAAATCTTGAATCGATTCGAGGTGCCCGTCACAGCAGGCGCATTGTCCAACTGCGCTACACGCCGCTCGAAAGTCATTGGACGACAACACTGACAAGTAGAGCAGTAGGCATCCTTGGCGCAGAAGTATGGAGCGCCGCATGTCGTTTTCACTCCTCCGGTCGACAAAAAAAAACGTTATATAGCTAGTCTATGAAGAGTAAAATGTAGCTGAAATACAGGCCTGACTAAGTAGGTTCCCAAACATCCACTCAAGAAATGCAGCCAAGAAGTAGAAAGCATGGCTTATCCCAAAGTGATTGATCGGAAGCGGTCTTTATCCCCTGTGGCTTTTACTGCTATTATCGCGAGGTATCTATTAGGTTGTAACGAAATAAATGGCACTGAACCACTGTAAATTTAAACAGTTAATATCTCGGCTTGTAGGCATGTTTATTAATCGAAATAAAAACCTTCTGATTCTACACATCTTTGCCAACGTGACACAAGCTTTTTTATCCCAGTAGCATAAAAATCAGAAGTTCTGGAATTGACGAAATCTTCGAAGGCACTTTCGGCATCCTGTTTGTATTTGAATATTTTCCCTACCAAGAAGTCGTCAAGATGCTTGAAGAAATGGTAGTCTGTTGGGGAAAGGTCGGGAGAAAACGGAGGATGTGGCAGAGTTTCAATGCTCAGCTCATTCAATTTCTGCAACGTCATTCGTGCTACATGGGGGCGAGCATTGTCGTGCAGAAGGAGAACTCGCCTTCGGTTTACCAAGGCCGGCCGGATATCCTTCAACTTTTTCATCATTTCTTCAATTTCAATGCAGTACTTCTCTGCCGTGATGGATTCACCGGGAGGGAGGAAGCTGTGGTGAATAATTCCCAGCGAACACCACCATACTGTCACCATTACTTTCTTTTGGTGCAATTCCGGCTTCGCAAAAACCTTGGGGCTCTCATCGCTGTCCACCCACTGTGCCGATCGTCGCCTGTTCTCGTACATTATCCATTTCTCGTCACAGGTTACGATGCGATCAAGGAATGGGTCCGTTTCGTTCCGTAGAAGCAGTGCGGACGAGATCTCATATCGTCGGTTTCTTTGCTCCTCAGACAGCTCGTAAGGCACCCATCCTTCCAGCTTTTTGGTCTTTCCGATTTCCTTCAGATGCCGGGCAGCTGTGGTGTGACTGACGCCAAGAACCTTCGCTATCTCCCTGGTACCTTTGTGTGGATCCTCCTCTACCACATCTCTCAGCTTGTCCTCATCAACATCACTATGCCTCCCACGACCTTCATGTTCTTCCAAGCTCTCATCTCCATTCCGGGACTTCTGATACCAACGATACGCCGTCCGAATTGTGGAACATCCTTGACCGAATGCGGCGTTGATCTTCTCGTCCGCCTCCTTAGCTGTAGTGCCCAGCTTGAATTCATGCAAGTAAATGCCTCGGATTACCCTTTTGTCCATCTGCAAAAAAGTCAATAAAACTGTAAAGTTTTCCCACTTTTACATAGAAAATTTGGTACTCTCCGGTAGAGCAAAGTTTGCGCTTCTAAATGATATGCCACATGTTACGGTTTGTTCTTGATCAAACGCGTAAAGACGCGCCAAAAAATGGCGCGAGCCAGTGCCATTTAATTCGTTACAACCTAATACATAGCGGACGCGTGTTAGCGTAGTCGAAGGAGGTGCCAGTTATCACCTACAACACACCCCAGAGCCCGGATTCATGAACGATTTACAGGCAGGTGAGTGCAAAACCTAACCGCTCCCCACTTACGAGCGATCCATGAACGCGCGGAGGATGAAACCAGAGGCAAGTTTCGAGGTAAATGCTACCTCGCCAGCGCGTCGGGGAACATTCGCCTCCATAGCAAGGGTTTTGCTCCGCTGCCAATTTCTGATCCAGCGCAACGACTCTAGCCCGTTGTCAAATCATCCGCCAAATCAATACTCTACAGGGACCAGACCCTTGCTTTGAGTCCGAAACAGAGGTAAGTTCCGGTTAATTGGCCGGTAAGTGGCCGTCGAGGTAAATGGAAGGTAGGAGTTACGCGTTCATGAATCCAGGCAGGTTCTTAGTTGGGATTTCTCGCCCAGGCCAACCAATTCCTCACTCCTCTAGGGTTGGTGAATTGGTAGAAGTCAGATGGATAGAGCAGTGGCTTGTCCATCGGCTGGCAATTCATGGTATAGGCCAAGTACAGACGCATTCACATCGCTTCCACGATATCCAGTAGGAGGAGAATGGAGGAGTTCTCCTCCTACTGGATTACCTCGGTCAGACTGTATTTATAACCACCGGAAAAAAGCCGGCTAAATAGTTATGCCTCGAAATTTTCTTTCGGGTTTCTAAAAGTTTTCAGGTCTCTATTGAAACTTGAAACAAAGTGACAAAGAGCAACAAATGTGAGAAGGAAACTCGTCGACATCCAGCCTTTTGCTGCCTTGCTGTTTAATTGCTTTCCTCGAAAACGCCACTTTGTGCATAAAAAATCCACTGATGTCTGAGCTTTTTCATGCGGATGTTTACAGCTTGGCTGCATAGCTACGAAACAAGCAGACTAGTGTTGTATCCCTGAGGATACACTGTCGTCTGATCAACGAGGTCTGACGTACATCTGACAACGCAAAGCTTGTATTGTACTAACGTTGCTGAAACCTCCAAATTGGGCTAGATTCGTTTCATTTTCTCGCCTCTGGAAGGTAACGTCTCCGGGTATGGAATACAGGGAATAGTATTTATTAGCAGAGAATACGACAACTCCTGAGTCTGGAGGTGAAATGGAGAACCGCACGATGGCGGCTGACAGCGACGAACTTCATCTCTTCAACACCTTGTATTCAAATTTCACCGCCGAATTCAAATTCAAACGGTTACGTGGGAAAACCTAGACGTTAAGTCAGTGACCTATCCTCAGGGTCCGGATTCATGAACGCGGCCGGCGATAACTCACACCCCGATTTACCTCGACGGCCATTTACCCGCCACTTTTCAAGAACTTACCTCTGTTTCTGATACATGACAGCCAGAGCTAGGGATTCCCGACGTATCACATTTCCTAGCGAGGTAACATTTACCTCGAAACTTACCTCTGGGGTCGGATTTTGCCCCCACTCCCCACTTACGCGCGATTCATCAACGCGCGGCGGGGAAAACCCGAGGTAAGTGTCGAGGTAAATGCTACCTCTTCAGCGCTTAGGGAAACATTTACCTTCAAAGCGATGGTTCTGCTCCGCTGCCAATTTCTGACCCAATGCATCCCTTCGCTGGCCCGTTGTCAGCCCAGAATCTGGCCTCTGGTTTTCTCCGCCGCGCATTCATCAATCGCGCGTAAATGGGGAGTGGTGGCAGCCTTTGCACTTACCTGCCGGTAAGTCGATCATGAATCCGAGCCCAGAGGATAGGTCACTGACGGGTCATGGTTTTCAATGTTAATTTTCATCACTATTACTACGACCGCACAATGCCAATCAGCTACTATTGGGCGCACCACATGTTGTCACTTTATACGATGTAGCTGCGTGCTTGAGCCCATACCTAGACAGCCGAAAACTTGCTAATCAACTTAAAATAATGTTTCAACAATTCTAGGAAGGTGTGAAACAGTTCAGAACTCGGAAGTGGTATATACTTCACCATATATCCATATCAGAGGTACGGGATCTTGGGGTGTTTCTAGATCGTGGGTTAACATTTGAAAATCACATTGATACTATTGTGCAAAAAGCTTTCGCCACACTTTTCCTGATTTGCAGAAATATTAAGTATGATGACCACTCTATACTGATCACTCTGTATAAATCGTTTGTCATTCCTATTCTAGAGTACTGTTCTAATGTTTGGAGTCCTTTTACCAAAAAGTCTCAATCCAAAATTGAAAAAGTGTATAAGACCTTCACAAAAATTCTATTTTATAGATGCGTACGTACACCAAACGATACACGAGTGATTCCCAACTATGAGGAAAGGCTTAGACTTTTTAACCTCAAAAGCCTGTTTTATAGGCATGTTTTCAGCGACCTAGTTTTCTGCTTTAAAGTACTAAAAGGCGAATCAAGACTTGAAGCTAGCAAATATTAGACGTTCTCGCCAACGCTGGGTCACCGTTTACCGTTTTCACTACTCTAGGGTGAAAAAGAGATGTCGTGATAAAGTGTTCAATTCGCTTTTTTTTACCGTGGCGCTCGCTGGCTGCAAATGTTGCCTGCAAGCTTATTAGAATCGCCAAATGCCAATGTTTTTCGTAGTAGGTTGAGGAAAATAAACCTACTCTCGACGCTGCATTTAAAGGACATTTCCTGAATATATGCAACATTGCTTTCCTTTTTTGGCAGGTTTTACTTCCATTTTACTTTTATTTACTTTAAAAAATTTACTTTGGTTTTTTTGTGCTGTTAAGTGTTTTTTGTTCACTTAGTGTTTGGTTTATACTTTACTTTAAGTTACTAATCTGGTTTCTGTATTGATGCCTAATTAGTTCCCCCAATGTTATCTGATGTCTGGCATTATTGTTCACTCAATTTCCTCAACCCTTTTCCTTGATGTCCTTGTTTTTTTGTCAATCTTAATGCCTTTGTAAACTCATTTGCCACTTTTCCACTGCGGCCCCTAGCAGCCGTCATGTGGGCTTCAATGGGAGCGGCGGACCTACTAAGATGGTATCCGGAGCCGTTCTCCCTTGCGACATGCAGTGTTGACGGGCCACTGCGCGTGTCCCATTGAAGTGCCCACTCTATAAATCCTTGTTTCTGCGTTTTCCTCTTTCTTTATTTCTAAGTAGACCCCTGTTAATTAATTTTTTCTGGTCAGCTGTCATCACTAAACGCTAGGTTGAGTTAATGAGGAGTTTAGGTGTTTGCTTTTGTTCTCATTTTCTAAAGATCGTTGCCTTGTTTTCACCGTGTCCACGTTTATTAACTGTTGATCATGGCGCACTATGTAGTGCAAATAAATAAATAAATAAATATAGCACTGTGCGTAAAACGTGCGGAAGATAATTCTTTCGAGCACTTATTGAAACGCACCAAATAGTAGTGGATTTATTTATCCCTGAGGAAACATGTTTACTCCTCTACAAAGAGTTCTGAGAGTAACCCTGAATGCATCCAAAGTTCTTTTCAACCGCTCACCTCTGGGAGCTAGCTTCCTTGTGTTTCTACGATGAGAGACAACAGATGATGGGTTTATTAGCAGAGAATTCGACAACTCTCGAGACGGCTTCCCGCCAGACTCAAATGCATAAATATGGAAAGAATGGCAAAATCCCAAGGACAAACTAGGCTGCGTAAATTTAGAGGGACTAGGATGACGATTTGCACTTATCACTCCCGCAGGCTTGCATCGGAAGCATCTACCGAGATCCTAATGATGCAAGCCAGGAAGATTAAGTATGACCTCATCGGACTGACCGAGATGAGAAGACACCATCCCCTATACGCCGCTTACGACTCCAGAGAAGAACTGTTCGTCGGAACATGCGACAGCAGGGGAGTAGACGGCGTTGGTTCTCTCTTCAAAAAGCAACGATGCGTACGATTCTCTTACAACCCGAAACGGACGTCTGCGACTGAAGCGGTGTGGCTCCGTGCCTGCTTTGACTGTGCTCGTCGCGTATGCCCCAGCGCGACGACGAAGAGGTCTTACCATTAGCCTTTTACGCGGAGCTGAAGAAGTTCTATAAGGAAGACCACACCTTCTACAAGGTGATCGTCGGCGACTTCAACGCCAAGATCGGATCACGAAGGTCGCCGGAAGAACTTCAGATCGGAACCCACGATTGACCAATATGAAAGACTGTCTGAGTTCATCATGTCGACCAAGGCCATCCATGGAACCTCACAGTTCCAGAAGCTTCCCGCCCTACGATGGGCCTGGGAATCCCACCGCGGCCAGCTCCACAACGAGATCGACCACATCATCTTCAATCGCTAGTATTGCTTGAACGACGTCTCCATTGTCCCAAAGCTCTACACGGATCGAACCACCGCCTCCTTCGCGCGAGGCTCCGCTTTTGCGTCAAGCAGATAAGGCCGCGAAATTCAAGAGGAGGAGTCCCAGAAGGACCATTAACTGGGACCTAAACACCTCTCCTGCCGCCCTTGGGAAAGATACCGTCATGAACAACATCCTCGAGGAATACGACCGCTTCGGTTACCATCTCCGCGATAGTGCTAAGGGAACCGAGAGCTTGAAGTGCGTACACCGCACTGGATCTCTCGCACGGTACACATCTCCCGCACTCTCCCTATCTTCCGCACAGTCTATCTTCCGACAAGCGGTCAATCAAAGGTTGTGATTGTTGTTCCTGTTTGTTTTGCGTCTGATGCGGTTGCTCCACTCATTTTATTCGCCGTGACTTTGTTTAATAAACCTTGGCTGTTCCTTTTCTCTTCTCGCCTGATGCTGCGATATCTTCAGTTGTCTATACGAGTATGGTCATTCTTTCATGCCACGCCTACCCCGCTTTTGAGAAAAATTCTTCCTCGGAGCTGCGAGGTAGAGAATTTTGTTCTCCTTCGACAACTCCCGCTTGGCCGGAAAATAAACTGCCTACCCTCCATTTCCAGCCTTAAAGGATCGAACAGACAAAAGCACGGCCTAAAAGCTGCACGAGATTGAAGGAGTCCAGCCAATGTGGGGCACACGGCGACCCATAAAGTTCACATGGGAGTGCTGCTTATTTGTCGTCTTTCAGCGCAATGATTATCCACGAGAAGCGCATAGCAATTAACTCTTCCACGAACTCGATAAGGAGATTAACAACTTAGTGGATATGCAGGGCATCACAAGTACATTTGCTCGTGCACGATTAGCATATCCGCCAATCCAGACATGAATGAGTTGTACTTTGGAGAAGCGGTTTCGAGACCTTACAAGGAGAGCCTCCAAAGAGGCGGTGAGCTTTTGTGATAGAATTTTTACAGGATGTAGTGTCCCGTGTTGGGAGTCCAAAACCACAGTTACTTTTTTTCGGAATGCTCTTCTGTGGTCGAAAAAAGCGTGTGGACACGTGAGCGCGAAGTTCATGACGCTCGACTGCCACCTGGCCCGACGTGGTCGGTTGGCGTAGTGGTAGTGTTGTAGCTTCACAAGGGCAAAGTCGTGGGTGCGATTCCCCTTGTATTCATGTTTTTGCATTTTGCGATTTATCGTCAGTGGGACTCTCTATCCCGATTTCTAGCATATTTTGAACAAAAACACGGCAACAAATGTCGTTTACGTTCATCGCGCTTTTTTGAAGTGGAAAGTGAGAAATCTTAACTTTCAGGTTAAGCAAGTCAAAAACTGATGCCAGTTCCGTGGTCGGCACCGCAAATAATCCTCCACGCAAAAGGTTTGGGCGAAAATGGTGCATCCGACCTCACCATTCTCACTTTCTCACACCTACTCTAACCTGTCATAAAAAAAAACGGGAAATCCAGAAACCGGTGTCGGATTCATGATCAGCACTCCAAGTAACACCCGTAACCGAAGTATGAATATTTTTTACCTCGCTAGTACAGTGCATGGCCCCTTTCGATTTTCGAACAGTCAGGCTGTTTCAAGAGGGAAAGGTGTTGTAGATAGCAAATTCTATTAGGTTGTCACATAAGTTCTGTCCGATCCCGATAGGCGTTACTTTGTGATTGTTTTTTTATGTATAGAGAAAGCAATTGTATATATGTTGTATACTATTGTGTAGGGCTTGTTTCGCTCTATAAAACTTGGTGTGTTGCTTTTAAAAAGTCTTGAGCATTGCTTCGTTTTAGGTGCTGGACGAAACCATGGAAAAAACGCACTTGCGGGTAATAATGCTTCATGAGTTCAAGCTTCGCCAAAGTATTAGCGAGGCAACTCAAAACATCAAGATGGCATGGGGAGAGGACTCCGCTAACGAACGCACCGTGCGCAGATGGTACCAGAAGTTCCGGGTTGGAGACGTGGGCCTCGAAGACAAGGACCGCTCAGGACGATCAGCCAGTTGTGATGAAGGACGTTTGAAAGAACGAGTGGAAGCCGATTCACAAGGAACTGTGCTTGAGATGGGGGAGAACCTTAGGTCAGTCGTACAACCATTTCGAGGCACCTAGAGGCGATAGGAAAGGTGAAAAAGCTGGATAAGTGGGTGCTCCACGAACTCACTGAGGAGCAGCAGAGGTGTGGAGATCTGTCCTTCCCTTACTATAAGGAACGAAAACGATCCGTTTCTTGACCGGATAATTACCTGTGCGAAAAATGGATCGTATACGACAATAGAAGAAGATCAGTGCGATGGATGGATAAGGAAGAACCGCTGAAACACTTTCCCAAACCTAGCCTCTATCCGAGGAAGGTCATGCTCATTGTCTGGAGGGCTGCGACTGGTATTATCCACTACGACTTCTTGAAGCCTGGTGAAACCATCACGGCAGAGAGGTACTGTCGTGAATTAGACGTGGTTCACCAAAAGTTGCTTGAAATGCGTCCTCCACTGGTGAATCGAAGAGGATCGATCTTTCTTCGCCGGTCCACATGTCTCGCATCTGACCATCCAAAAATTGAATCAGTTGAGATATGAAATTCTCCCGCATCCCGCTTATTCAACGGACCTAGCCCCAACGAACTTTCATCTTCTCAAACATCTCGATGGTTTCCTCAATTATAAAAACTTTACTAATGTAGCAGATATCGAAATTGCCTTTGAGTGTTTCATTGCTTCTAGAAATTCAGATTTCTTCCGAAATGGAAATAATGCTCTTGTATATTGTTGGCAGAAGTGCACTAATTGTAACGGTTCTTACTTTGATTAATAAACTTTATTTTTTGCTGAGATATTACACCGCAAAGTTGCCGTCGAAAATCGGACAGAACTTATGTGACAACCTAATACTATATTCTTTACATAGATGAAGTCAAAAACGTAGTAACCAACTGGTAAGAATAGCTTGTGATGTTCCAACCAGGGGTGCACACACAATTCTGTGCGTTAAAATTTTTTAACGAAATTTTTTAACGGAAAATTTTCGTTTAATTTTCGGTAAATCGTTAAATTTCGTTAAAAATACAAATAGCTGCTAACTATTATTTCAAGTGGAAAAAATCAAGGAAAACCTTATACGGTACAACTTCATGAGGTCAACAGCTAAAGTTCAAGGAATGGAGTGTAACACTGCAATGCAAAATAAACAATTCAACATCCACAAACGCAGAAAAATAAACAAGCCTTCAGCAACAAATTGTGGGATGTGGTATAAGAACGGGTATGGAATTACCATTCAAGAGGACCATCGACAAGGCATCTTAAAATGTGCGATCAGGTAGGCACTAGGAGTTCCCTCTTTACTAGTTCTTTGTTGACTGTTCTACGAGTATATGCAATCTCAATACGGGCACCAGCCCATTAAGTACAGAAAGATTTAATAAAAATATAATTAAAAGCCTATCAGTGGGATGTTAACACGAACCCACGATCTTCGAGTGAGTGTCTGGTGCGCGAGACGAATCCATTTTTGCAACGTCGGAATCGTGTCACGACATCATCTCACACGGTCCCAGACTGCCGAAAAGTGTGATACGTCGTCAACGTGTTAACGTTCAGGAAAAGCAGCTTTCCAAATTTTTGATGCTAGCGTTTTTCTTGAGCCGTTTAAAACACTTCCAGCGGCCGAATACATTCTCTCCGCCTCGACTGTTCCAAATGGCGAGCAACAGTATTCTAGGATAAGCAGCGCCAGGTGAGGATAGGCATATCTTACGAGGAGACTAGACCAGTATCTTTCTGGTTCGTTGGCATACTTGGAGAATAGGCGAAAAAATTCTAGCTGCAAAATGATTTAAGGGATAAGGATAAAGAACGGCGTTACTCAATCCCTTTTGTCCCTTTTGGGGTGCGGAGGCAATTTGAATTCATATTTGGCCACACAATGACTTGCGGTGGCGAGCCGGTGAAGAAGTCAGCGCTCTATTCTTCCCAGAGAAGTCTGGTACCAATTCACCGACCCCGGAGGAATGGAAGGCTTTGGCCGGGGTGGGAAATCCCGTAATACGGACCCGAAACCTGGTAGCAGACGTGGGTTCAGACGACAGCCGGCACCTTCTCCGACTGCGCTGCACCGCTCCCAAAATGTATTATTTCCAAAAATTCAAAACAAATTCATGAAATCAAAATATTCTTGCTGATTTCAATAGTTTTTTCAGGAACAGCCTTATTCGGGAAGATGAGACCTGCAACATTAGGGAATACTAAGGGTAAGTATTCTCCATGTTCTCTCTTCGTAAAACCTCGGCATGATTCATAACGTGCTAATGCTTCTGTGCCGAACGAGGTTGAGGTGGATCAATTTATTGAGCGGCCTAAGAATATATTGGTAAGAAAGCTCTAAGAATATATTGGTTCACGCGGCTTCTGCACATCCTAGAGCTGTTAAGCGCGCAGTTGTAAACAATATGTTCAGAACTGCGCACAATGTGTGCACAGGCCCCGAAGAGCGACACGAGTCATTACGGTTGGCTTCGAAAATTGCTCTCCAAAATGGCTATGCGGTACCACAGCACCGCAGAGGACTCCGCTCTGTGCAGCTTAATCTACCACGCCGAGATAGGGTACCCCTTTGTCTTCCCTTTATTTCTGATACCGTCACTTTCGCCATACAACGGAGCATAGCTCGGGCTCAGCTAGAAGACCATGTTGTTCTTGTTAACACCCCGAATGACAACATCAAGTGGCAGCTAGTCCGAAATAGGCTCTACGATAGGGAGTGCATATCAGAGAGCTGTGTTGTATGCCCCTACAATAAGTTAGGAGACTGTGCCAAAGTTGGTGAAGTCTATCAACTAGAATGCGTGGCATGCAACCAAATATACATTGGGGAAACTGGGAGGGTGCTGGCTGTTCGCTTGAAAGAACACTTGGCAGGAAAAAGGCGCGGTATTTTGACTAGTCCACTGGGGAAGCACAGAGTGGAGGCGCATGGGGGAGCGGACTTTGACGTGAAGTGCACGATTATAACGTATGAGACTGACATCTCGTCTAGAAAAGCGTTGGAAGCGTTCTGGGTTTTCGCAAGAAATCCAACGCTTAACAGCCGAAATGAGTGTCCCTCGGTCACTAATGACTTCTTACCATTCATTCCGCATTGTGAACTATAGAACGACCGGTGGTGACATGCGTGTCCTTATGAATGACTCTGGTGTACTTAGTATAGCCAGATCAGAATGACACAGTATGTCTCATTCGGCAACTAACAACCGTGGTAGCGACGTCGCTCCGCGTGAAGGGTGGATCAGCGGGTGAGTTTAGTTCTTATACGTTGGGGTTTTTTCGTATTGTACCTAGGACGATGTCTGAAAGACAGGGAGGAGGAGGCGCTTGGTCGGGTAAGTTACAAATATAAAGTATTGAAAAACTTTTAGGCCTCTGAAGACGACGAAAAGGACGAAACGTTAGGCCGCTCAATAAATTGATCCACCTCAACCTCGTTCGGCACAGAAGCATTAGAACTAAGGGTAAGGATAAGGATAAAGGACGGCGTTACTCAATCCCTTTTGGGATGCGCCAGCGCATTCTACTTCTACGGGATGTCGTGGAGGCGACATGAATGCGTATTTGGCCATAAAATGACTTGCGGTGGCCAGCCGATGAACAAGTTATCCTTCCCAGACAAGTCTGGTACCAATTCACCGACCCCGGAGGGATGGAAGGCTTGGTTGGCCTGGGCGGGAAATCCGAATCAGGAATCTGGTATCGGGTGCACACGACAGTCGCGCCTCCTCCGACTGCCCTACACGCGCCCAATACTAAGGGTAAATGTGATAAACTGACTGAGAAAAAAGTCCGTTAAAAAATTCGTTAAATTTCTGAAAATTTCCGTTAAGTCGGTAAACCAGATTTTAACGAAAAAAGCCGTTAATTCGTTAAATTCGTTAAATCGTTAACCGTTAAATGTGCACCCCTGGTTCCAACCTTCTTCAACATTGATTGAGGATTGCAAAAAAGCATGTCAGCGAAATACACTGCTCACAAACTGAACATCTACGCTTCTATCTACCACGCTCTCAAAAAGGACGTAGTATGTAGCACCGATATCATATTTTCTGTGTAGCCCTCTACCGCTTAACGTATTTAATTAGTAGAATAGCTTCAAATCTTCTGTGTCATGCAGGTTTGTTAAACTCAACTTTTTACGCCTGACGTTTCGACGGTATCGTCGTTATCAAACGGCTGAAAGAAATTCGGTGGTCTGCAGAATGTACTACACTCATACCGTCTTTGATAACGACGATACCGTCGAAACGTCAGGCGTAATAAAGTTGAATTTAACAAACCTGCGTGGCACAGAAGATTTGAAGCTATTCTATCAAAAATTCCTAGGTTCTATGACAGTCGATCATTAAGAGTTGTATTCAATTGGTTTCCACCTCGAATGGCTTCACACCTCAATGACCGCCCTTGCTTGACCATGAAGACCGAGGTGCAAAGCCCGCTCTATGCCCAGGCTGCTCGAGTTAAGGTGATGAGGCCAGAAGCACCATTATCGCCCATACTTTGTGCGTGGGGTTATTTGGGGTGCTGGTCACGAATATGACAGTCAGTTTTTTACTTGCTTAACCTGGAAGTCAAAAATTCTCACCTTTCCACTTTCCAAGAGCTCGATGAACGAAAACTACATTTGTTACCATGTTTTTGTTCAAAAATGTGTTGGAAATGGGGATAAAGGGTCCCATTGACGATAAATCGAAAAATGCAAAAACACCAGTACAAGGGGAATCAAACCCACGACCTTGCTGCTGTGAAGCTACAGCACTATGTACCACTACGCCGACCGAACACATTCGGGTGGGTGGCAGCAGGGCGTCATGAAGTTCGCGCTTACGTGCCCACGGCTTTTTCGACCACAGAAGAGCATTCCGAAAAAAGTAACTTTGGTTTTGGACTCCCCACACGGGACCCTACATCCTGTAAGAATTGCATCGCAAAAGCTCACCGCCGCTTTGGAGGCTCTCCTTGTTAGAGGAACTGCAGAAGAGGGACGATTTTCCAGGATGTGATGGAATTGTTATCGTTATTATTTATTGCACGAACTTGTGGCCTTAATTGTGAACTGTGGTGACACTGTAGAGTGTATACAGTTTTGACGGTAGCCAACTGTCCGAACAACGCTCGATATCAGGCTTGGCGATGCAATCATGACCTTGGAGAGCCGTGTAAATAAAAATATCGAGGGAGCATAAGACAGCGGCTGTTTCCTGTATGGGCACGGAGAGTGGGGACTCTTCCCTAAGTAGGCGGCAGCCGTCGCTCCCTTATTTATTTAGTTATTTATTTTTGACCCACATTTTTATTGCATGGTTGTTTTGATCTTTTTTATTCTAGCGTATTGTGCACGTCTAATTGACGTATAAATAAATAAATAAATAAATAAATAAACAATGAAAAACGTAGGCAGACGGCGGATGGTTTCAGATAATGGTCGGTTCTTTGCAAAAAAGCGATAGAGAGACTGAGAAAATGAGAGAAAACAAAGAAAAATATGAGAGAATAAACAGAGAAATACTCCTGGCTGCTGCGAGATTGCACACAGGATTGAGTAGTGTCTAAATACGTGTAAGCTTGACTTGAGCACGTGGCATTGTCTTAATGGAGGCGAGCTGAGCATGGATATGTACTTCAGCAGGTGATTCACGATACTACTACCAGGAGGCAGGAAGCACAATAACTTTGGGGCGGGCCCTGTATCTCAAAGGCGTCTTCAAACTGGTACGCACCCCGATTACTGCCTTGATAGGTCTTATGCTTCTCCCTTCCTCTACACACCCCTCACCCTTCAACTAGTATCGAAGTGGGTAGCGGTAGTCTTAGTCGTAGTGGTAATGGGTTAGGTGAAAGTTGCTCGGAGTCCCCTTCTGGAGTCCTGGGTCTCCTTTCTTTGACGTCCAATCGGCATGAGCTTGATGGGTGTTATATATAATATGTTCTGTTACAATGTATGGGACATTATTCTGATAAAATATTGAATAAACAATTATGCTAATTGATACCATAGTTAATATCCAAGGCCAAGGATATTACAGAAGGACACCAGAGGCCGGATTCATCAAAGTTACTGCAGTAACTTTAACGGAGAATTGTAAGCAAATCGCTCAGATTACGCGGCTTATCAAGCGATATGGTGAGCGATAAGCCACGTTATCTGAGCTTTCGTTTACGGTTCTCCGTTAAAGTTACTGCAGTAACTTTGATGAATCCGGCCCCAAGACAATGTAATCTGAGCGTTTCTCAATCATTTGATCGTAAATCTTAAAAAATTTCACAGCGAAGTTTGAGCCCGCTGCAAACTCGGAAGGTGATGATAGGCATGTCATGATTGTCACGGCAGAAAAATCGCATAGGTTCATAGAGAATGTCAATGAACACAACTGGAACCCTTAACTGCTAACACTTCGACTGGTTTTCTTGAGCGAAACCCTCAACGATGAACGAATACTCTCTTCAATGCGAGCTGTGCCTACTGAGCTACTTTGGCACGAGATAAGGATGAGTGAGGAAATTTTGAATATCGGTAGATCAAAACTATGATAGACGGGCAGCAGGTAAAACAGGTCGTACTTTCTCATTTCTCTGCTCGCAGCCTGTAGCCAATTGGCAGGAACCGAGAAAAATTCCGAAGGAATTGCTTATTGAAACTGGTAAATGTTTGCGTTCTTGCCTATGCGAGATGCGCCGCGCATTCTATCTTCAGCGGACACCTTGGAAGCAGTTTAACTTCTAGACTAACCGCCCACGGAAACTTCTGCATTTCTCAAATAGCACGCTGCATAGAAACGATGCAGAAACCTCACTGAACCTCTAATGGACGTGAAAAAAGCGTCCACCACAGCTGTCTGCACTGAACGGAGAGTGACTGGGCGCTCTTCCGGCGGAAGGATTTTTGTCGTCGACACGTCGCTGGTGGCTGCAGGACACATCCGAGCAGACCGGGGGTCGTCCAAAGCCTCGTGGGATCGAGACGCTCGGCGGCCACACATCGCTAGAATACGTCGTTGTCGTCATCAGAGACGCCAAGTGGAGTGTCCGCCGCCGTTGCCGCAGGGGATCGGTTAACACCCGCCGTGTACGCCATGTAATCCTAGTGGACTCGCTAATTCGCGCTCAATAATTCATCCGAGGCGAAACGTGTGCTCCGGACCGAAAACAACCTGCCAAAGTACAATGATGCGACTTTACCGGGGGTAAGGCAAGTTGTGACGCAATGGGGAGAAAACGGCACCGCGAATCAAATAAGGTTCCTTTTGCACCGAGGCCGACGAGCCTAATGGTAAGAGTTTATTTATGAGGTTTGAAAAAAGTATTTTTATTTTTTCAAATATTTATTGCTTTACAACTACAAAGTCAAATCGGTTCATGTCGCGAAGATGGGCAGCATTTGGGGGGTGGTGGTGCGCCTGCCAATCATAACCTAGCAGAGCAACGGCCGAATAGACGCCAGCCAATCAGTTTAACGGCCGTGCAACCCCTCTCTGAATGACAAGCCAATCTGAAGCGGTCTGATTCGCTAGCACGCTCCCACTTCCCCATGCTGCCCATGTTCGCGACATGTACCGTCAAATCAATTGAGATAATCTCCATTTTGTCCCATTACACTTTTCCAAGGACTGGGTAATTTTCGAATTCCTCTCGCTTAAAAGACTGCAGTTCTGGAGTCGAACCATTGCTGAATCCAATTTTTGAGGTCTTCGTCCGTTTCAAAATATTTCTCTCCAATTTCTTGCTCAAGAGCAAGGAAGAGATGGTAGTCGATAGGGGCCAGGTCAGCGCTATGCGGTGGATGTGGCATTTTCTCCCAGCCCAGCCCTTTATTGTTTTTCTCGTGAGTTTTGCAACATGAGGTTTTGCATTGCCACGCAGGATCATCACCTATGACTTCTCGGGCCTCTTTTCTTGGAGAGCTGCGGCGACTTTGTGGAGTTGGCCACTGTATGTCGCAGCAGTTAGTGTCTCTCCACTTCTGAGAGTTTTCCAGTAAATCACTCCTCTGATATCCCACCAAACACTCAAGAGAATCTCCCTTTCGCGAACATTGGGCTTGAGATCAGCCTTAGGGTTCTCTCCTTTTTGTATCTTGTCTTTATCTTCGGAAGTTGGCATTGGCATACAGAACCCAGGACTCATCGCCTGTTACAATCCGCGGCAGAAACGATTTTCTTTCGTATCTGGACAGAAGAGAAGCAGTGATGGAGAGCCGTTGGCCTTTCTGAGTGCCTGACAGGGCATATGGAATCCAAGCTCTTAATGTCCATGCAACCATTCAGATTGATTCCCACTACCCTATGAGACACTTAGAGCTTCTCCGTCAGTTCACGTGCCGTCTGCCTAGCATCGGTACGAAGAAGATGGAGTAGTTCAGTGTCGTCCAATTCAGTTGGCCTTCCTGACCTTGCTTCGTCCTCGAGTGAATAATCACCCTTTAAAAACTTTCCGAACCACTCATAAAAGGTGCGATGAGTAGTAGATCCCAGGCCATATATGTCGTTAATTTGATCGGCTGCCTGACGTGCTGTAGGTCCTTTAATGAATTCATGAAGAATGCCGTACCGAATATGGCCATGAGGTAGATCTGGCATTGCGTCTGGAAGACTGGATAGATAACGAAGTACAAGAAGGGCTTTGACCTATGTCTGCGTGCGAACGGTAGACAAGTGTGATAGGATTACGAAATCAGCAATCAATATTGGCTAGTGCGTCTGAAGGAGAACGGTAAAAGAATTTCAAAGTGTGAAAAGACTTTTTTCCAACCTAATAGTTTACGGAGTGAGATTAGATGATTTGACTATTACGCAAAACATAATATATAGAAGACATAGCGCTCGATTTATTAATTAATCAGCCGTCAGAGGGGCCTCTCGGCCGGCTTCCCACCGGCACCGGATAACTTCCCATCATCAATTGCAGGTGCCATCTATGTCACTGTTTCCGCAGGAAGAAAACTTTAACCGTGTCTAGTGGCAAGTTGGAAAGGACCTCTATGGGGGGGCTGCTATTTTAGAGATATTGATTAGTAAAGGATAAAGGACGGCGTTACTCAATCCCTTTTGGGATGCTCCACGCATTCTACTTCTACGGGATGTCGTGGAGACGATTCGAATGTGTATTTGGCCATATAATGACTTGCGGTGGCAGCCGATGAACAAGTCAGCGCTTTATCCTTCCCAGACAAGTCTGCTACCAATTCGCCGACCCCGGAGGGATGGAAGGCTTGGTTGGCCTGGGCGGAAAAACCGAACCAGGAGCCTGGAATCGGGTGCACGCGACCGTCGGCGCCTCCTTCGACTGCGCTACACGCGCCCAGAGATATTGATTACTGCTCATAAAAGATTGATTCCTACGACTATAAATCTAAACGTAACTGTTCAGCTGATATAGCGATGCAACGCGGAAAAAATCCAACATTTTTGAATGCAATGAAATATTTAGAGAATCATCATTTCATCACAATCGGGCGGGGATATTAAGAGGCTTGATAATAAAATGCTAATTTAAATACCTTTACACATAGATTTACACCTGATTCTAGTATTGTAGAGGCCATAAATAGAATACATTCATCGACTACCCTTCAGTGATCTCAATTATTCCCAGTGCTGAAGTTTCGAACCGCTTGAATGATATGCGTAGAAATCGATATCTTGATTGATATCGATTGATGGCGATCAATACTTTGAACATGAACTTCAGATTCGTGTTCCGCGACCTCGATTATCCCCAGGGCTGAAACTTAGGGCCGCTGTCGATCACCATCAATCGTTGAATATTGCCAATAGCCCTAACATCAGTTGTGACGGACGAGCGGACGGAAACAGACACAGACACACAGACACATACATGAGCACACACAACTCTTTCATATATATTAGGTTGGCAACTGATTTCGTGGACTCTCAAGAATCTTCAGCAAAAGTCTTTACTAACAAATAACTAATGACAATCTTTAATCAAAATAGGCTCCCTCGGAACGCAGAAGCGCTTTCCACATATCAGGTAGCTGGTCTATCCACGGCCATAGAATTATTCTGCTCTTAAGGCCAAGAATCTTTGGAAGTGCATTTTGACCCGGTTCACATTATTAAATCGTCTTCCAACCAAGAAGTACTGCACCAAACTAAAAATGTGGTAGTCACTCGGCGCAAGTTCTTGCCTGTAAGGTGGATGAGGTTGACGCTCCCAGTCAAGGTCTTCTATTTTTTGAGGCGTCCGGTTCGCTACGTTCCCTCCGTTTGGTGGTGTCAAAAAGGTATTAACTTCTGGGAGCTCGTCATGAACGGTTCCAGCATTAATGCTGTAATCTACTCTTCTCAACCTGGCGGCGCGCAGGCTGAACTCCGCTGGAATCGGTTCAGACAGATTTTCAAGAGCGAAATTATCTATCAGCAAGATAACGCCAGATCACACGTCACGAATCGGGAGCTTCGAAAAATCGAAGACCTTAGCTGGGAGCTTCTAACTCACCCACCGTACAGCATAGGCTGTGCGCCAAATGACTAGCACCTTCATAGCTCGCTGCAGCACTTCTTGGTTGGAGGACGATTTATTAATGTGGATCATGTCAAAATGCACCTCCAAGGATTCTTTGCTTCAAAAGTTCAAGAATTCTACAGGTGTGGACTGGGCCAGGTAGCTGGTAAATGGGAAGCAGTCCCGCGTTCGAACAGATCTTACTTTGGTTGAAAACTGTTATTTGTTATTTGTTTATGAACACTTTTGTTGAAGGCGCTTGAGAGTCCACGAAATTAGTTGCCAACCTAATAGTAGGATACAAGGATACAACTCTGAAACGAGATAAAAATTCTATTATGGTAGACAGTGGTAGGATTTAAATCAAGCACAATTGTTTCATTCTACTTTGACTACTACAATGTAGTTTCTATGTCGATTATATAACAATATGCAGTTTCTGCGTGAATGTTTATGTATATGTGTGTATATAAGTGTACATGTATATATGTGTATAAAATAAATAAATAAATAAATAAATAAATAAATAAATAAATACGACCTTAACAGGAAGAATTTTAGATTAGTAGGCGGATGTTAGCCTAAAGACAAGTGCCCGAATCAATGATGAGGATGATCGGTTCATGTCGCGAAGGTGAGCAGCATTGGTAGGTGGGAGCGCATCAGCCAATAACAACTAAGCGGAGCATAGACCGAACACATGCCAGTCGATCAGGGTACCCACTCTACACGCCGTATCTGAATGGCACACCCATTCAAAGCGTTCTGATTGGATGGGGCGTTCCCATCCCCCAATGCTGCCCGTCTTCGCGACATTTACCGGATGATCAAAAGCAATATGCAGCTAGTCACTAGATATTGGCTAATTAAGAGAGGCACATTGACAATGAGACCTTATAGGGCACAATTAGACACGACATGAATGACGCTTCTGAGCCAGATACCCACGGGAGCATTTGGAACATGCTGGACTTCCTTCTCACAACCCAGCAGCACACGGCCTCTGTTACTCTTGAAGCAATGCTAAGCGACTACATGAAAGCATATGGATATAGTACTACACGGCAAACTGTATCTCAGTCCGTAGAGGACCTCAATCCCCTAGATTCGCACTGGATGCGATGTCAACTGATTGTCATTCTGATGCGTTACGTGATCCACCTTTTTTGTAGCTCGTTGTTATTGTCGTTTCATGTCTATTTCATGACAATGTTTTGTCTTCGAAGCGGACCCTTCGTTCACTGAAATTGAGAAAGGCCGTGAGGTCAAGAAAACAAAAATGAACTATTGCAAGAAAGAATTAGCATTGCATTGAGAAACGTTAGCAGTAGTCCGAAAACCAACTGAAATTTCAGTTAGTACAAACTTGTACAATGTCCTATGGTTAGTGATAACAAAGGTGTAAACAGCGACATGAACATTACCCTTTATTACTACTGTCTCTCTGACAAGGGAAGGGTCTGAAGCGTATGTCTAAACGGGGGAAGCAAGTCATATAGGGAGAATCCTCATCCCTCAATTGGTTTGAAAATGTGTTTATTTTTTGCAAAGTCGTTAAACTCAAGGAGTAGGGGTCACAATGGGACCCCTACTCCTTGGGTTAGTACGCGTTTAGGGGTCTTGTTCGCTCGCGATGCCTATGTAGCCGGTGGCTCGGAGTGCAGGTGAGTAGACGGTTGACTCATGCGGGGGAGGTCAGGGGTTTGGTTCCTCTGCGCTGCTGCATTTGCATTCCAACTGATTGGTAGAGATTTGGGGGATTCTGACGTCTACACCATTTTCAGACGTTTTCTGCGCATTTTCCAGCGGTACGTTGTGATATTCATTTTATGGTTATGTATAAATGTTCAACATCAGTGATACACAGGTACAAAACGCATGAAGCACCACTGGGCACCTTACGGGTAGCGTATAAAGGCTACAGGCTCCTCATAGTCTGTTTCCGTCTTCAGGAGATCTCTGATTTCCAGGTGGCAGGCAAAGATGAGGGAAAGAGTGAAACGATCCAGTTAGGTTAATTTACGGGATCCCCCGACCTCGTTTCTCTTTTTAACCACCTCCAACGTCACATCCTGGTCTCTTTTGAAAATTCGAGCAGGATGGTTTTTCCTGAAGTCATTGGTCCATGCATGGAAACAGACTGTGAGAGCCTGTAGCCTTTACACGTTGCCCATATTATGTACAGTGGTGCTTCATGCACTTTGTATGTGTGTATCACTGATGTTGAACATTTATACATCATCATGTTGAATACCACAGCATTCAGCTGGAAAGTTAGGCATACAAACGTCTAAAAATGGTATAGACGTCAGAATTCCCGAATCTCAATCGGCCAGTTGAAATGCAAAAACGCAGCAGCGCAAAAGAACCGAACTCCCGACTTTCCTCGCATGAGGCAACCCCACTTCCACTGCGCTCCGAGCCGCTTGCCGGCAGAGGCATCGCGGGCGTACATAGAAGACCGCCAAACTCGTGATGCGCCTATTCCATTGTGATTTCAAGAACCCTCTACTCCTTGGGTAAAACGACTTGGCAAAAAATAAACACATTTTTATACTAATTGAGGGATAAGGATTCTCCCTATATGGCTCGCTCCCCCGTTCAAATATACGCTTCAGACCCTTCTTTTGTCAGTCTAATTCTATGGGATCGTTTAGGCTTTTGTCATACCATCGCTCATCCCGAGCGACGCCTAATGATATGCGTCCATATCGATCGGGCGGCGCGATGGAATCGATATGGGCTCATATCACTAGGTGTCGCTCGGGGTGAGCGATGGTATGACAAAGGCCTTAGGCCTATGTCATACCTTCGCTCACCCCGAGAGAAGGCGACGAACAGAGCGATGAGCGAAGTCTGTTCTCTAGCGTGAAGCTGGCGAAATAGGCACTCAGTTAATTGCGTTGTGTGCAGCTGCGTCGTCTGCGCTGCAGACGCTTCAAATCTCAGCTGATTAGAGCACTATTTTCTCGTCTTTTAATGCTCTTAGTTTCTACTGGTATTGAAGTGATTGTCGTTGTTCTCGCTTACGTATAATTTGGAATAATTATCTATTACTGAATGCATTATTTTCAGAGCTATCGACGCAGCCGTAGCCGGCCAGCGTCCGTCTGGCCGGCTACGGGCTGCGTTGATAGCTCTGAAAATAATGCATTCAGTAATAGCGAACGAGCGAAACCAATAAGCCAGAAAAACAATCGAGGAAGACCGAAATTGGGTCCGGACTGGGAGGGCTAGAACACACCATTGCTGCAAATAAATTCCGGTTTCAAAAGGCAAATAGGACTGTGCTACATGGTGATCCCCCCGGACCCTATTTGCGTCGCGAGGAAATTAAAAAACAATGAAAACGGGGGAGATTGATGGGTAGCATCGCTACCGATGCTGGCCGACGCTCTGCTCAGCTCAGCGACGCGGTCGCATCGGTAGTGATGCCGTATCGCTCGAAAGTATGACACCCCGCTAGCGAGGCTTCGCTAGCGGTGGATCGGACAACTGCTACAGGCGTCTGTCCCTCCACAACGTCTGATACCGTCCCTTCCCCAATTATGTTAGTTGTCCATCACCTTCGCTAGCGAAGAGCGATGGTATGACATAGGCCTTAGTGTGCACGCGACGCGCGACGCGATGCAATGATAAACTCCAACATCGATCCCGCGACGTGATGAATCGATATGAGAGCTTAACGTGCAATCGCGTCGCACGTCCGCGGACGGTCCTTGACGACCCGGGGCGGCTACCTTCGCATTGGAGCGTGTTTTTGGTGTGAACTGCACCGCGGACGGCTGTCGTCCCGCGCGCCGAAATATAACAGTCCCTCATTGTGACCCGCTGGCCGATCCATTGTGCCACTAAATATGCCGCCTCGCCCGGGGTCGGAAGTATAAAGAGGGCTTCACGGAAGAGTTTAGGCCGTTTAGTTTACGTGAAAATTAAAGGACCTGCCACTAATATTCTGTCTACTCCAGGGGCCGGATTCATGAAACGGCGGGAGCGGGTAATATGCGATATCATCTCCCTCCTCTCTCTCCCACATCGCTCCTTCACCTCATCTATAATCTCTCGCCTCTCTCTCCCACCTCGTTCTCTCACTCGATTTCTTCCCGTGGGTTGCCGGGAACATCCCCAGAAACGTTCATGAATCCGGCTACAGGCGCCAGCATAATGCCTCCTCCTTATTGCAACAGAAAAGAAATAGGACATTGCAAGTAAACGAAGAATAGCACAGAATATTTCTTGAGGAAAAGTAGGCATATTTCCAAGAAACTGGCTGCTCTAGGTAGCCAGCGGCAGCACAGCGGACGCCTCCATCAACGTTCGCTGGCAGCCACTTGCGCGGAAAGGTCGACACCGATAAAAACGGCCATCTGACTCCGTTCGGAGGCATGCATTTGTTGAGAGAATTAAATCAAAAATTCCATTGTTTCGACGACGAGTGCGTCTGAAAGCGAATTCAACGAAGACCGCGCCGATGCAAAATTGAACGCGCGTCGGTTGTCTCATGATTAGAAGAAACTTCTGCAGTACAGGGGCCTATTTAATCTCATCATTGGATAAGTGCTCATAACCAGCCCACACACGCACGCTTTTCTCAGCAGCTCTTCCGCTTTGCGTCTGCACTCCTTATTAGAGCAGAAATACGCAATCACGGTCCGCTCTCGAGGCAAAAAACCCACGTCGGTGGTGACATGGTTGAATGCGCCGGGGCGGAAATGCAAAGCCGTTTCCAGACGTTTTTCAGCATCCGTGGGGGTTTTCTGGCTTAGGCTCAAAATGTCTAGCCAAACAAAGAGGTGCACACTGTCAGAACTTCTTGGAAATACTAGTATCGTGCCTTCGCTGCGACTCTCTTAAAGGACGCGCTACCTCCGTCGGCACTTGGTCCCTACCGCGCCTGAGTATCAGCGCGCGGCGAAGTCTACACCGCACCATCGCGGCAGTCAGTCATGTATCCGTCGTAGTCCGGCTAGGTTTATCTGCTCCCAGCATTGCCCGCAGGCCTTCGTCCTTCGAGCCTTCGTTCCCTTCATCTCCATCACGGCTCTACCATCTGCCGGATCTGCCCGATGTACGCCGCAGCTACGAGGATGACCACCCAACGCCTGTAGGACAACGCAGGAACAAGCCAGTATAGACGCTGGCCACAGGTAACCGCTTTATCAGGCACTGCTCTCTCTGCCTCGTGGGCAGGCGCAGCTGTACTCCCCGTCGAGACGAACAGGTTCCCGTAATGACTCGTAGCCTTAGGATTTCTCTGTTTCTTCTATCTTCTATCACGTGAAGCACGTTATGTTATGTTCGTAAATCATATAAGATGACATGTGTCTTGTCGGTAGCAAGAAAGGTCAGTGCGCAGAGGCACGAGATAGAAAAGGGATATGTGTCAGTCGTTGGGTTGGCTGTCTATGGCTGAGGCAATGGTACGTGCCCAGTGTCGAATGGGTTACAGAAGGTTATGCAACGGATCCGAAGAGGCTAAAGTCCATCTACGGACACGACCCGCCGTGGTCTAGTTGGGGTTACAGGGCCACATTTTCATATGGTTCATATAGCGGCAGGCATAGGGACACAAAAGTAGCGTGGGTAAGTCCCTACTGGTCACCTACAGTGGCCCGCGGGAATGAACCTCACCTGCCAGTGTGTAACCACCGATGACGGGATCACACCGCGGGTACGAGAACTAGGGTGAATAGTGGCCAAATCGCTCGCTCGATTGATTCGGCCACAATTTATGTCATGTCATCGCGCGTCGCGCTCACACTAAGGCCTAGTTTATACTTCGACGCCGAGCAACGCGATGGTCACACATTGAGGCCAAATTGTTTGGTTGCATGGCCCGGCGTCGACCTCAGCCGAGAGTGAATCGCTTGAACTCGCTACCAATCGCGTCGCTCGGCGTCGGGTCGTGTTACCCTTAAAGTCAGAGCGATGCGGTTCATCGCAGTGGGTAACGCCACGGTATTGCTGCTCCGCCTGCCTTCGCAGTATAGACTCGCGTTTTCTTTAGCTATCTTGCTATTTGCTTTGTCTCTTTGTCTCTACAAAAGTAAAGTGGAACCTGTCAGCGAAGAACACAAAAAAATACAAAGAGAAAGAAAGAAATCTTAGAAAGAGGAAGCCGCGGTGTACTCGGAAATCCGCGCATAGTTACGTGTGTACAGGTGCGCAATTGTGCGTAATCGCGTTACCGCGTCGCCGGCTGTTTGGAGTACTCATCTTCGTTCGAAACAGCACGACGCGATAGAACGCATAGGTACTTTCGAATCGCGTCAACCGGCGATTCAGGTAAAAACGGGGCCTAAGGCCTTGTTTAGTGTGCGAGCGACGCGCGAGGCGATGCCATGTATAGTGGCCGAATTGATCAATCGCGTCGCTCGATCAATTTGGCCACTACGCATGCATCGCGTCGCGCGTCGCGTGCACACTAAACAAGGCCTAAAGGCCCCCACAGACTTCTGCGGCGCCGCCGAGCGAAATCGCTGAGCGGCGCCGCTCAGCGGCTTGACTCATCATCAGTGGGAGCGGTGACGGCGAGGTACTGTATTGTTTCTAGTCGGGACCGACTGGTGCTTAACAATAACAATCACGCGCCCCGATGACGATCGCGCGCCCGCATCGACCGTCTCCGGCAGCGGCGCCGCCGAGCGGCGCCGCAGAAGTCTGTGGCGGCCTTTAAGGGATCGTTTAGTGTGCACGCGACGCTCGAGACGAGATGTCACAATAAACTCGCATAGCGATCTCATTGTGCGTCGCGTGACACTAAACGATCCCTAAGCGATCCCTTAGGCCCCATTTATATTCCTTTCGCCGCACGGCGCGTCCTAACGAGGACTATCAATATCGATTAAGCTGCGTAGCTTAATCGTTATTGGCACCTTCACTATAGCGCGTCGAGAGGCAAACGGAGTATAAACGGTGTCTTACATTCCATGTCTAATTGTTTGAAACCTCTACAAAATTACGCCTTGTCGAGTCTATCCTCATGCTGCGGGAGCGCTCCGGTCCGGACCCTTGGCATGGGCGACGAAACTGGAAATAAACTATTTTACAAAAAGAGCGCCTACAGTAGCCCCGTAGAGTGGATTGGTTAGATTCGCGTTTCTGTTGGTACTGGGATAGATCCGCCTTAGAAGCCAAAGAGTGCCACGTACAACTTCTATGCCCTATAGGTTTGGTAGCACTACTCTACTTTCACAACTCCACTGGTCGAGAAGAGGTCAAAATTTTTTTCGCCCAAACCTCGTCTAGGAGGGTTATTTGGGGTGGTGATCACAAATCTGTCATTCGTTTCCGAAATTTCCGCTGATTACGGTAGGTTACGGTAGGTTATGATAGGTACGGGTGACTAAGGTTACCAAGGCCATAATCATTGATTTTTGCCCAAACTTCGTCTGAAGGTTATCTGGAATGTTGGATTCGTGATTTCACCCCAAATAACCCCTAGGCGAAGTTTGTGCGAAATAGGCGATTATGATCTTGGTAGCCATAGTCACCCGTACTTACCGTAACCTACCGTAATCGGCCAAAATTTTGAAAACGGATGTTAGATTCGTGACCAGCATCCAAAATAACCGCCTAGACAAAGTTTGGGCGAAATTTTTTCGACCTTCCCTCGGCCCGTGGAGTTGCGAAAGTAAATGTGGTAGTGCTAAATAAGCAGTGTCAATCGATCATACGTTGTGTTGGGAATAGGAAAAGCGTGCGTATTTTAAATGAATAGCAATGCTTTCAATATTACCGATATCCCGCAGATATATGTATTTTTCGCCTCTACAGAAGTTTTCCTGAATTATATTCTACTCACTGCAAGGAGAAATCAGCAAGTGACTTGGTCATTGCCATCTGTTCACTTGGGCCTGGGCTTAACGCCTCGTGTACGTACCAGGTCAAAGAGGCGCCTGTGCTACCGGCTCACTCCAAAATAACCTCTGTTAGTTGCGTTGCCCAGGCTGACCTCTCCTATTTTACCGCCAGATTATAGTATAAGCGATGCCCGAACAGCTACTTTAACAACGAGCAAAACACATTTTCTTCTAATATTTAGACTGTTATTTGGAACACCGATATGCACGCCATACTTTTATGAGCTATGCTTGAAGTTGAGTAGATTTAAGAAAGCTTCTATACATTGCCATGCATAACTTTTTCGGCTTCTAACTTTTATTATACACATTACCCTGGTGTAGAAATTCATTGTTACGGGAGTTGCCATAAAATGGCAATTACTAAAGTAGAAGAATTTCCAATTTTGAGAGAATTGAACTTTCACTCTAGTGTTACTTTTAGCGGTTGTTTTGTTAGTTTGACGATTTCGTAGGCGTTGTATTGCATCCTGGAGTGCAATTAAATAAATAGATAGATAAGTAAGGTCCAGAAGTGCTCCTCGGAATGAGTTTTGCTGCTTTCGGAAGAAAATTCCAGAGAGTGACATTGGTATTAAAAATGGCATCATGTCTCATCACTTTATTAATAGTATACAACCTATTAAAGATGGAGAAATATAAGATTAGGCTTTCTAGTTAGCGGAAGTCTGAATTTCGATAAGCACTGTGCAACGATAGCCAACAAGGCTATAACAAATGACAGCTACTTCAACTCCAATCGTATAAGGTCTCTGTTAGAGTAATACTGCAATACGGTACCCCGGTTTTCAATCCTTACAATCAAGAAGATAGAAATGCAATTGAACGAGTTCAGAAGTGTTTAACTAGAAAGCTCATGATACATGTCTTGGAGTTTGAATATAAACAAATTCCGTCAAGCAGTGCTAGGAATCGTGATCTCGGGCTAGCCACGCTTGAGTCTAGAAGGAGGTGAAATGACCTATTGCTATTCCAGAAATTTGTTAACAATGGAAGCAGTATAAAGCTCGCTGACCCAGCAACGTTGTAAGCATGTAATATTCGTGGTGGAACAATAATGTACGACGCTGGAAGAGCCAAGCAAAATTGTAGGCGCTTTTTTGCATGAACCCTCTTTTCATATGAGAAGATCTGCAAAAGACAGAGTCTTCCTAGGAATTATGAAGCATTTAAAACATTCCCGAATCTACACCTGAATACATAACTTGCCCACTCCAGCCTAGACATCTCCTTCATTTACTGCTTCACCTATATGTGTTCATTGTTTCAAAAGCTTGTACTAATCTGGAGCTTATCATCCATCGCGCTGGGTATCAAGTTGCGGTTTTACCACTGAATTGTCGTCCTTGTTCTTGCCTAGGCGTTTGAAAAATGGGCAATGTCTGTGAAGTGCACTAAAAAGCTAAACGCCTTCCATCAGAAATGTCTACGGCGGATATTGAGAGCACGATACACAGACCGCGTGACTAACAGCGAAGTTCTAAACTGGAGCGGATCAATGTGTCTTTCTACATTAATCGCACAAAGACGTCTACGCCTCGCAGAACACGTACTACGAGTGCCCAAGCACCGATTTCCTCTAGTGGCCATAGGGCTTCTGCAGGCGGTAGCAGAGTCCGTGGTCGTCCAAGAAATACATGGAGGAGAACATTCGAAGAGGACCTTCAACTACTTAATATTTCCAGAGGCGAAGGCGAAGAATTGGCACAAGAGAGCGGAGAAGTTTCGCCGCCCGATATGCTCAAGAGGGAGGAGCTGAGCCTAATTAATTCTAGGTACTATATGTAATTTGTATTTGTGATTGTTTGATTATGTCATGAATATTGATTGTACAGATTGCACACGATTGTACTTGTAGTCGCGTAAATAAATAAATAAATAATAATAAAATAAATAAATAATAAATAAATAGATTAGGCCTCTAGTTTCTGAAGCCTCCAGTCTTGCTTATTTCCTAGCTTGCTGAAGTCCTAATTGAGGTGATGAAAGCTTCAATAAGAGGCAATTACAGGCATCATCACATCAGAAACCATCACGATCAAATACCAGTTACTGTACCCATACATGCTTCACGACTGTAGACCATACTTGGCAACGAGCTTGAGAAATTCAATCATCTGAAGCACGGGACTGGCATAGAAGAGCAAGCACCTGAAAGAAGAAGTAGTTGCGCATTAGATAACAACGACACGGAGCGAAAGCAGACGATGAGATGAACACGATTGAGAAGAAAAGAGCTGCAGCTGCAGAGAATGGGTGACTGCTGCGAAATGAAATAGCCAGAAGACTTCAGGGTAGACCATAACAGTATATATCAGCTAGATGGAAGCACCTCTGGGCTGAGAAACCTCCCGATGCGGTCCCGCCTCGAAAACAACGGCTTAACATTCGCCGGAGCTGATTACAGGTGAGTGGTGAAAGCTCAGAGTGAGCAATCCGCCATTGCTCACTAGCGTTCTTGATGCTCCGGAAATACTGTGGGACTTTTGCATAGCAAGCACATTAGTTTCGTCGTAAATTTGGAACAATTATATTAGGGTGTCCCATAATCTTCTGAGCTATTTGAACCATGAGTGTTGGGCGCGCCACAACTTCTTTATACAAGATCCAAACGGGATGTTCTCTTGGCGCAACAAGGCGATACGAATATATTTCGTAATAGCATGTCGATTATCACTATCGGCCTACTACCCACACTTTAGCGAATTCTTGAAAATGGAATTGCCGACTGTCGCGACTTGCTTCTTCATCACTTTCGTTCTGGACTGTCGGCGTACGCTGCTCACAAAGCTATCGTTGCTTTGTTAGGTACAGACGCCTGCAGCAAGTCAACATGTGAAACTTAGTTCAATCGTTTCCGGAAGGGAATGTACGGCATCACAGACAAGGAGCATCCTAGAAGACCGATAGGACCGGAGTCGTGCACTACTCGCTTTTACCAGATGAACAGGCGATTGTGGAAGACTTGTTTATTGAGGATGTGCTGGAAATGAAGCGTAAGATGCTTGAGAAGTACCCGAGATTTGGTACTATTCGTGTGTTAATGGATAATGCACGAACGCAGGAGACGATGAGGAAGGAGTTTACCAAAATTATGGCACATCTTGCGTATTCACCAGATACCTGCCCTTGTGGCTATGCAGCATTCAGAAGTCTTGCTCACTTTTTCATGAACAAACGGGACTCTCAGCGTGAAGAAGTTCAGAACGCAGTCGACGAATGCGTCGGCAGCAGACCGGCTTTCCTCTGGGAAAATGCAATCAACTCTCTGCCCAATCGTAGAACAGTTGTGGCCATAGATGGAGACTATAGATTGACTACTCTTTGTCACTATCTTGCTGTAAAATTTTTAATAAAAATGGTATGATAGCCCAGGAAATTATGGGCTATTATACCATCACACCTAATAATATCTCAATCAATATCGCTTTTCAGGCAAAAGAACTTCCCTCTGGGTAGGCAACGAATACGGGTTCATTCTGTTTCGCAAGGTTATCACGTCGTTTATAACAGAGCCAATCCGTTCGTCTGTCCCTCCGTTTGTGCATCCGGACAAAATAAATGGCCGTTAAAAAAGGAAAATCGTAGAAGTCAAGGAGAAAGGAGTTCTTCATTTAGAAGAAACTCTGCCCCCACAAGGTTTTTCAACCTACGCCCGTCTTCTACATAAGACACTGAACTAAGCCAGACAGCTCAGTGTGATAGCCGATCACAAACACGCTGACTGGCCGAGTCTGACTCACGGGGGAATTCAGTGAGTCGAATATCGTCGTGGGTAACGTCGTTAGTGTAATTGTCTATGGTAAGCCTATAATCACCTGCGCCTTGTCACATCACAACTACTACATTATCTCCGGGGGGGGGGGGGGGGAGTGTAGCGTTTTTCAAAGGATAAGGAAGGATGAAAATTACTAAAATGGAATTTAGTGGAGCTAAGAATTCTCCCAATTCAGGTTCTTATTTGGATTCGGATGAAATCAAGCATGGACCGGTCAAAAGATGTGACTAATGTAGTAGCGCCCTGAATGTACAGGATTGAGGAATACATTCGTATAGCTTTCTTCGAAGAGTTTTATCTAAACAATTTCCCTTCTATTTTTCGAAATGTTTTTGTTTAATAGAAAGCCCTTCTTTATGCTCTATAAAGCTGTGTTATTTGCTTTTTAAAATAATTTAGCTTTTGTTATTTTAAGGCTTAGAAATGGAGTGCCCGGGGTGCAGAGATCAGCGTTTTCGACACCGGATCTATCCTAGTCGGAGGGGGGGGGGGGGGGGGAGGACACTGCATTCTACTGGTCCGACAACAGCGTTGGGATTTGATGTAGACAATTATACAATGACTCTCTCCAAACTAGTAATGAGCTTGATCTGCTACGATTTCACTCCGTTCAATTGAACAATTTTTTTTTTACAAATCCGGCGAATAGGATCAAGAAGCACAACACTTTATTTCTGTTACCGTTGGCAGTTTTGTATGGTTGGATTAGAGCGCACCCATGACTAAAAATATATATATAAATAAAAATCTAAACAAATAAATTAAATAAACAAATAAAAATAATACATTGAATTGTCCTACGACCAGACGTTTTCAATCTCTTAAACGGGATACGCAACTATGGGTGATTTCAGCTCACTTAGCTAGCCGGGCGCCCACCCCACTATGAAAGATCCTTGAAACCTGTTCTTCTTCGCATTTCGTCGAGGTCAAAAGGCAGTCGAAGCAGCTCGGATCATTTGAGAGGTGTACGGAGTAGGTGCCATGGCGAAATCTTTATCACAGAAATAGTTTTCGAAGTTCAATAACGGCGACCATGACCTCGACGACAAACAACGTGGACGAATATCTTCGGAATTCAGTGGAGAGCGTCTAAAGGCAGTTTTGGAAGGGACGGTCGCTGAAGAAGTATTGAATTAACGGGCAAAATGAACCGCGATTAAAGAACAGTTCTCAGCCGTCTTCACTCGATGGCATTTGCCGAAAAATTGGGGGCCTCGATGGCCAACGACCAGACTGAAATCAACAACGAACAACGTCTTCAAATTGCTTCACAAAGTCTCGACCGTCGTCGAGCAACACGCAGCCATAAGGATAAAGGATAAAGGACGGCGTTACTCCATCCCTTTTGGGATGCGCCACGCATTCTAATTTTCGGGATATCGTGCGATTTGAATGCATATATGGCCATACAATGACTTGCGGTGGCCAGCCGATGAACAAGTCAGCGCTTTATCCTTCCCAGACAAGTGTGGTACCAATTCACCGACCCGGGAGGATGGAAGGCTTGGTTGGTCTGGGCGGTAAATCCGAACCAGGAACCTGTTATCGGGTGCACGCGACAGCCGGTGCCTCCCCCGACTGTGCTATACACGGCCATACATAGGATGTTTTGTATCGAATTATCACAGCAGATCAGAAGTGGCGCCAGTTCGTTAACCTGAAGAAAAGATAGGAGTAGGTGGCTCCAGGAGAAGGACAGCAGGTGTCGAAAATGCTGATTTTTGCCTCCTGGGCATTTTATTTCTGAGTCTAAAAATAAATAAAAACTAAATTTTTCTAAAAACAAACAAGAGTGATATGTAGAACAGAAAATGCACTTTCCAACAAATAGAAAGAGTTTGTCAGGCAAAAGTAAATCGTTTAAATAAGACTCCTCGAAGAAAACGCTACGAACTTATTCTTCACGTAATCCTAGAGCTAGTTCGACCTAACCTAAAGATAGATTATAAGGATAAAGGACCCTCTTTCGATGCTCCACGCATTCTACTTCCACGGGATGTTGTGGATGTTGTGGAGGCGGTTTGTGTGCGTATTTGGCCAAAAATGACTGTCGGTGGCCAGCCGATGACCAAATCAGCGCTTTATCCTTCCCAGGCAAGTCTGGTACCAACTCACCGATCCCTGAAAGACGGAAGGCATCTTTGGTCTGGGCGGGAGATCCTGATCTTGAACCTGGTAACAGGCGCGAACAACAGCTCCGACTGCGCTACACGTGCACTTTTAGTGCCAAAATTATTTTTTCTTTTGACCTAACCTAAAAACAAAAAACTTTGGCCCCCCAAAAATATCCAAAAACTGGATGTTCGACAAAATTACTCCTTTCTTTCACGCCGTTAGCGACTTTGGGGAAAAATTAGGCTATTGACAAAGGACATAAGCCCTAGAGCCAAACTAACTAGATTGGCTCACGCATCTTGGTCATCTCATCCAGAACCACTGCCATTGCTGATTAAACCAATTCTAAACAAGTCTGCTACACCTTAGAGAATGTCAGAAGACCCATACGACAGTCATCAGATTCGGTATGGTCCAAGAATTTCGCCTGTAGATGACATCACAGAGCAGACATCGATTTGAGCAAAATAGTTAGGTCGTGGCAAGCCAAAGAAGCAGTTCAGTCCAGCCGCGACTACACACGTATTTATTTATTTATTTGTTTATTCAATACGCTACACAAGGTGGACGTCAGAGAAAAACAGAAAAACATAAACACAACACAAACACAACAGAGCACTACCAGCTAATAACTTAAAAGTCGACTTCTAGTTTTGCGTCGAAAAGTACCAAAACAAGGGGGAACTAAATCAACCGCATTTTTCAAAGACAGAAACAAAGAGCCTGCTCTACAAGTAAATGAGGTAGACCTCAGGGTCGTTCTTGGGGTGTTATACGTGATTTTCACGGAGCTGCCTCTAGTTCTTGAGAACCAATTCGATAAGCAGTCCGTTTTTGACATCCCGCTCAAAATTTTAAAACAACACAGGCATCCCTGATTCTTCGACAGGATTCCAGAGAGTGCAATCCAAGTTCTTGGTTTCTTTGAGATGAGTGAGGCAAGCTCATGTAATTGATCCCATTCAGTCTTAAGTAAGGCTTCCTAGTGAAACTTCTTCGCATTTTTTCAAACATAAGGATATATTTCTTCTTAAAAGGACAAAACACTGAGGTTCCACTCTCCACTACTGGTCTCACACTCACATATGTTTTATATGCGCTTACTAGAACTTGTTTATCGTCTATTGCAAGACATCCAAAAATGAGGTACGTGGACTGCACCGCTTTTCTGCAAATTGCTTCGCAGTGTTCAGAAAAGTCAAGCTCATTGTTATAATGAAATCCCAAATCCTTTACCTTATCCGCTGTACTCAATACTTGTCCTCCCAAATAGTACCGAACAGAGCACTCCGACCCTCCTAATCTCATATGTACACTTTTCTCAGGGGCATCGGTGGTTCAGTGCTAGAATGCTCGCCTGCCACGCGGGCGGCCCCGGGTTCAATTTCTGGCCGATGCACCATGAATTCGCACCCTGTCGCCTCTTCCAATATTAGCTCGCCACACGCCACGCGGGACCTGACACTTGACAGACGGAATTCTTTACTTCAGACCTCAAACTTGGGTAATTAAACCAGCGTTAACGTAATCGGACAAAATATTACAGCGACACGAAAATACATTCAAAAAGAATTTCATTATGTTAAAAAGGTCCCTAAAATCTAGGAAAAATAAAGAGCAAAAAATGATGGCCTCAGCGGCCCGACGTGATGAGTCCCAACTGCGTCTCGCCGCAGCCTGACATTTTCTTTTACGCCAAAATCTTCCATCTGATAAGCACGAGAAGCCTACAGAATGTCAACGGACACCTAATCTGCCATCGCCATCTACCGTTACCCTGGGAATCTGCCACAAAAGCATTTTTTAATAAAATAAGCATAGTTACAATTACAGACAATCCTAATACGTCTAAGTCGTCTTGTCGCGACAAGGTAACTTCCAGATATTTGACCATTCATAAATCCTTTCCAATGCACGATGTACTCTCTCCACATTAGTATTTAATTCAATTTTCCTATATATCTTGATATCGTCTGCAAACTGTTTACAAACAACACCGCTTTCCTCAAGAATCAACGGTAGCTCAGCTACGTATATAGCGAACAGAACTGGGGAAAGAACCCCTCCCTGGGGAACTCCGCTCTTCACTAGTACAGACTGAAAAGTATCTCCTACCGATGTATAAGTTTTTGCATAAGTCTAGGGTGGTCTACTTTATCGAATGCTTTATAAAACTCAAAGTAAATTACATAACAAGCAACCCATAACTCTATGTATTCACTCCAGTCGTTAATACGCTCCAGTAAATTTGTTTCTACAGATTTTCCAGATACAAATCCATGTTGATGACTTGAAATGATAGAGTTGTTCTCCAAATGATTAGCAATATGCTTCTTTGAAATTTTTTCAAATGTCCGGCAGAAAAATGATGTTATACTCACTGGTCTATAATTATCCACTAAATGGGCAGGTTTCTTTTTTAAAAGAGGAGTAACAAATGCATGTCGCCATCTTGTAGGCACTACAGAATACCAAAAGAATTGGTTATATAAATATGCTAGTGGACCAGCTATACAACATGCGACGTTTTTACATATATGGAACAAATACGTATTGTCATTGTTTCCATAGAGAAATTGAGGCGAAGACCCTAAATTCAGGATAGCTGCTCGTTCTCGCAGCGATCACATAAATCCTTCAATGGCGGTCGTTCCAACGCCACTGGTCCACAACCAAAGAATAATCAGTTCGTCTCTTTCTGAGCATTTCTAGAATGAAAGGTCCATGATAGAAATAGATCTTGTTGACATAATTCGTCGCTATGAATGACGTGATCGCTAGAGCGAGTAAGCGTACGAAACGAGATGTTTACATGATCGGCAAAAATAAACAAACGTCAAGTCCATCACATACGTCAAGCAATGAATGTCACTAAAACCGGAAGCGACGGTAAACAACAAGTTCTTGCTAGGATATACACACGGAAGTACCACATGAAACAGACATCATTCTGGAGGCTTGCGGCTTCATGTCGTCGAACGGTGTCAGCTTCCGTTTCGGTGTTTAGCAAACTGTTTACAAACAGACGGGTTAGCAGAGAATTGCATGGTAGGCTAGGACACTTCAAGAGTTTTAAAGCAGTTTAGGATAAAGGATAAGGATAAAGGACGGCGTTACTCAATCCTTTTGGGATGCGCCACGCATTCTGCTTCTACGGGATGTCGTGGAGGCGACATGAATGCGTATTTGGCCATATAATGACTTGCGGTGGCCAGCCGATGAACAAGTCAGTGCTTTATCCTTCCCAGACAAGTCTGGTACCAACTCACCGACCCCGGAGGGATGGAAGGCTTGGTTGGCCTGGGCGGGAAATCCGAACCAGGAACCTGGTATCGGGTGCACGCGGCAGTCGCGCCTCCTCCGACTGCGCTACACGCGCCCAAGTCTGGTACCATAGTCAGGAGATTTGATAGAAAGAGAGCAAAAGAAGGAACAGTATAGAGGCGGATCTTTGAAAAATTCTATTTTTGGATCACTCAAATAAAAATTGATTTCAAACTTGACTTTCACAGCAGCTGCTTCTGAAAAGCGGCCCGGACAGCTGATCGGCCGGTAATGTCCGTCATACACAAGTCAGTCAACATGAGACAGAGAGTGATATGGCACGTCATCAAAAAACGACCGCGGTTGGATCACCGACGTCACCTGGTCGTCTAGAAAACCCGAGCCACGCCAATTGCTTCATCGTCAAAGAACAGGGGGTGGTGCATGGTCCGGCGATCCTAATGAAGGAAGTGTGTTACACTCAGCTGATCTATTAGTTTATTCACTTTTTATTTATGTATTTATTGGGAGCGTAGAGTTCAGTTGGAGGAGGTGCCGGCTGTCACATGCAACCGATACCAGGTTTTTGGTTCGGAATTGCCGCCCCGGCCAACAAAGTAGTATCCCAACCCTCCGGGGTCGGAGAATTAGTGCCAAGCAGGTGTGGGAAGATAAAGCGCTGACTTGTCCATCTGCTGACCACCGAAAGTAATTGAATAGACCAAGTACATAGGCATTCCCATCGCCTTCACGATATCCCATAGAGTAGAATGCATGGCGCATCCCAAAAAGGGATTTATTAGCGCAGTCTTTTAACCTTATCCTGTTACGCCATCATTATTTATTTATTTATATATTTCGTACACTCAACAAATGTATGCTCAACAAGAAACATTGGAAGGAGCAATTAGTAACACTCGAATGACAACATTGGGTATCGTGACTTCTTCCTAAATCATTAGGCTCAGGTTAAAAAAAATAATAGTGTGCGTAGAAAATTTCCGAAATAACTGTTTACGGTATTGTTACCTATCCCGCTTGTAATACTAGCGTAGAAATTATGACAAATTATAATATCGCGTGTTTGAAAATAATTGTGTTCAAGATTTCTTGGATTCAGTTACCCAATTTTGAGATAAACGATGCACAGAACTGGTGCGGTGCGCTTTGACAATCGTGAAGAGAATAGTGGCACATCTTAAAATGGATTGAGTAACGCCGTGCTTTTTCCTTTATGCATTTAATATGTGGGCGCGTGTAGCGCAGTCGGAGGAGGCGCCGACTGTCGCCTGCACCCGATACCAGGTTCCTGGTTCGGGTGCACGCGACAGCCGGCGCCTCCTCGACTGCGCTACACGCGCCTAAATCCCTGATAGAGCGGCTTATCAATAATATTTTGGCCCCAGGGGTTTGGCGATATTTTCATCGTTAAAGGGCGGTAAGCGTCTGATGAATCTGGTCCCTGAAGGACAGCTATTACGGTAAAGGAAGATGTGAGTTGAGCTTTCAATGAGGTTGAAGTTCTGCAAGGAGCTCCTCTCAAACAATAATCAAATGACTAGAAACTTCACCCGCTCTTCTGATCCTCCTCGCAAGTGTGTTGTCTTCTAATACAAAGGTTTCCCAAGGAGCCGTATTGAAGAAGAAAAAGTCAAAGTAACGAATGAATAGCTAATGAAGCGACGAAGTAAGAGATAATGGAACTGGCATCTGCGAAAGCTCCTCAGCGTTTTGAAAGCCGTAGAAAGTAGGAGCTTGTTTTCTTCAGAAAATAACGAGAACGAGGGTAGCGGAGGTATCTCAATGTTTATACGGTTCAGGGCTTACAAATCCGAAAGAAAAGCTCAGCTGTTGCTATGGTTTCAGGCTCCAAAAGATCCTTCAGAAACAAAATCGAGAGTTTCCTACACATCGGCCTACATCATTCGAAGGACAATACGCAGGAACTAATTTGAACGTCAGCTTCCTATGGATGAACAAGTGTATGTTGCTGCAAGCCGACCGATGGAGGAACATCTTCGCCGAAAAGTGTAACTCAATAAGCATTTTTTCCAGAACTGTTAGTGTGACAAGACTTTAAAGCCAATCTCGGCCATAAGATTAGAATCGATAGAACCGAAAAGAAGCTCAGATGACGACATCAATGGGGATTCGTGGCATACAACGATGGGAAACAACGATGAGGTGGTGGTGGTGATGGTGGTGGTGGATAGAGAAGGATTCGTCAATGAGATGAGGCCGTCGCTAAACGAAATGATGCCGATGCCACCGAACTAAACGCTTCAGCCACATCCACCACCGTCGAAAACATCGCCGACAAAACACGTCGTCGTTTGGGGGAGGCGGAGGGAGTCTGAATCGGAATCCGTCCACTTGCTCGGGAAGAGCGGTTGCTACCCTGACCACGGGTCTCCAGGGCGGGCGCCTGTCGTGCTGACCGTTCGACTGACGGGTACCCTGGTTGGCCCAACTTTAATCAGCCTGCGTTTCACTGGTTGAAATCTTCGTCGATTGCTCTACTTTTTGGGTTTCGTCCAGTATTCTTGATAAGGATAAAGGATAAAGGATAAAGGACGGCGTTATTCAATCCCTTCTGGGATGCGTCACGCATTCTACTTCTACGGGATGTCGTGGAGGCGACATGAATGCGTATTTGGCCATACAATGACTTGCGGTGGCCAGCCGATGAACAAGTCAGCGCTTTATCCTTCCCAGACAAGTCTGGTACCAATTCACCGACCCGGAGGGATGGAAGGCTTGGTTGGCCTTGGCGAGAAATCCGAACCAGGAACCTGGTATCGGGTGCACGCGACGGTCGCGCCTCCTCCGACTGTGCTACACGCGCCCTAGTATTCTTGATATCCGTGAAAAAGTAGTTTTCGAGCTTAAACACTATTATAACCTCACGACTCCAGCGCTTCGTAAAAAATTTCTTCGTCCAAACCATTTATGCGAACACGAATCTGACATCGGTTTATAAAATTTCGGCCGATTACGGTAGGCTACGGTAGGTGCGGGTGACTAATCTAAGATTATAGTCACCGATTGCGCCCAAACTTCGTCTAAAGGGGTTATCTGGGGCACTGATGGAGAATCCACCGTACTCTAGCTGATGCTAAAACGGATGTCAGATTCGTGATCAGCACCACAAAATCCCCTGGACAAAGTTTGGGTGAAATTTGTGACTATTACCTCGACAGCTATATTCACCCATTTCTACCGTAACCTACCGTAATGGGCCGAATTTCCGTCAAGCCGTAAAACAAAATTATAATAGTGCCGGAGCTTGTACATAATGCGCGCTCAACAGGATTATAGGAAGGGAGTCTTGAAGATCTCTGTGGCTCTTCATATATGTGCAACATATAAAAATAACATAAAGCATGTAAAAAATGAAGTATAGTGAAATAATAAGGATGAGAATAAACAAGCAATAGCGAGAAAAAATAAAACCAATACGGATGAAAAATATTAGGTTGGCAACTAATTTCGTGGACTCTCAAGAATCTTCAGCAAAACTCTTTATTAACAAATAACTAATGACAACCTTTAATTAAAATAAGATCCCTCGGAATGCAGAAGTGCTTCCCATATATCAGGTAGCTGGTCTATCCCACGGCCATAGAGTTATTGCGCTTTTAAGGCCAAGAATCTTTGGAGGTGCATTTTGACCCGGTCCACATTATTAAATCGTCTTCCAACCAAGAAGTACTCCACCGAACTAAAAATGTGGTAGTCACTCGGCGCAAGGTCTGGGCTGTAAGGTGGATGAGTTTGACGCTCCCAGTCAAGGTCTTCTATTTTTTGAGGCGTCCGGTTAGCTACGTTCCCTCCGTTTGGTGGTTTCATGAAAGTATTAACTTCTGGATGCTCATCAAGAACGGTTCCGGCATTAATGCTGTAATCTACGCTTCTCAACCTGGCCGCACGCAGGCTGAACTCCGCTGGAATCGGTTCAGACAGATTTTCAGGAGCGGAATTATCTATCAGCAAGATAACGCCAGATCACACGTCACGAATCGGGAGCTTCAAAAAATCGAAGACCTTAGCTGGGAGCGTCTAACTCAGCCACCTTACAACACAGGCCGTGAGCCAAATGACTAGCACCTTTACAGCACGCTGCAGCACTTCTTGGTTGGAGGACGATTTATTAATGTGGATCATGTCAAAATGCACCTCCAAGGATTCTTGGCTACAAAAGCACAAGAATTCTACAGCTGTGGGAAGGGCCAGGTAGCTGATAAATGGGAAGCAGTCCGCGTTCCAACAGATCTTACTTTGGTTGAAAACTGTTATTTGTTATTTGTTTATGAAAACTTTTGTTGAAGGCGCTTGAGAGTCCACGAAATTAGTTGCCAACCTAATATAAAGGGCGGCGTTAGTCAATCCCTTTGCGAGATGTGCGAGACGCATTCTGCTTCTGAAGGCAATTCGAATGCGTATTTGGTCTATACAATGACTTGCAGTTGCCAGCAGATGAACAGGTCTGTGCTTTATCCTTCCCGGACGTGTCTGGTACCCATTCAACGACCACGAAAGGATGGAAGGCCTTGGTTAGCCTGGCGAGAAATCCGAACCAAGAACCTGGCATCGGGTGAAAGCGACAGCCGCCTCGGTGGTCCACACTGCACTCCATGCGCCCATAAAATAAATAAATGATTACAAAAATAACATGAATAAAGTACAAGTTATGAAGTAAATAAAGTCACTTGTAAGAGATCAGCGTTATTCAAACATTATGCGAGATGTATTGGTAAAATTTAAAAAATACTAATTAAATGTTTATCATTTTTTTAACTCAAAATATATTAAAATGAATTAATTAATACTCAAAATATGAATGAATAGTATTATACAGGGTGTCTAAAAAATGAAAGCACTGTTTGACTGGTGATAACTTTGCTGCCAGTAAAGGTCCAAAAGAAGTTAAGGGGTATATATTAGGTTGTCTCATAAGTCCTTGCCGTTTTTTTCAACGATTCACTGCAGATTTCGCCGGCGTCCTCTTGCATAGAGCTATACAGCTTTCGAAAGAGAATGATTTGCTCTATCAGAGCGTGTATTGCATTTCTTTTTTTGTCATGAATTTTGTCAATTTTCAGGTCGTTCAAGTTAAAAGTGAAAAAGTAGCCATTTGCGCACTTGTTCTCTCCGCTTAGTTTTGAAATTTTGAGCAGTTTTCATAGTATTTGGAAGACAATGTTCTGTACAACAAGAATACAGGTTGGTCCTTTTTGCTCATTTGTTCTTTATTGATTTTCAGCCCATCATTGGGATGTACGAAGGGGATCTATTTTTGCCGACAGCTCCTGCTCTGTGATAGGACTTTTTGCTCAGTGTTATATGTCGTTCGAATAAGAATGTCTTGCTCTATAAGAATTCGTGTCGCGTTTATTGGCTCATTCTGATTTCTGTCGAATATCAACAAAATGCTAAAAAGAGAAAAATCATCTTCACGAACAACTCCTTCGCCCTATTCAGTCTGTCTTGCTCAGTTTTATATGACACTCGTCTTGTTCCAGCAGAACATATAACTTGTTCTTCGACCATTCAAATTTTCGCTAATTTTCAGGTCATCAAAAATGGAATGCCAGTTCGACAAGGATGAATACTTCTGGCACCTTCTTCTTTCTTCTCTTTGCCTTCAACCACAGTTCTAGTACTGCTAAGGTTGCCAGAGAGACGGTGCTTCATGTTGACATACAAACAGTATTTTTCATCGCCAGTTATAATTCTGAGCAAAAATCGTTGAATACGTCCGTGTGATGAGTAATGCCTGCCGGCCTGCTTGCCCGTCATCATCCATCCTAAAAAAGTTGTGCTCACTTGTGGTGGTGTTGTGAAGGTGTGATCCATTACAGATCTTTGCAAGCTGGTCAGGCAGTCACAGCAGAATCTTTTTGCTGTGATTTAGACCAAATGTAAGAGAAGTTGCAAAAATTGTTGCCAGCAGTGGTGAATAGAGGAGGGCCGCTCCTTTTGCTGGACAACACAAGGCCACACACCTCACAAATCACTCGGCGAAAATTGACTCATTTAGCAATCGAAGTTCTCCCTCACCCACCATATTCCCTCGACCTCTCCTCCTGACTATCACTTTCTCCGAGCTCTATATTCTCATCTACGTCAGAAGCAATTCACTAATTTGGCCGACGTTGAATGTGCCCTCCTTGATTTCGTTAGTTCCTGTGATCTCAGTTTTTACTATAAAGGATTACATTCACTGCCTGTTCACTGGCAAGAATATATAGATTCTGGAGGTCTTTAAAATAAAAATAAAGGATAAAGGCCGGCGTTACTCAATCCCTTTTGGGATGCGCCACGCATTCTACTTTACGGGATGTCGTGGAGGCGACTTGAATGCGTAGTTGGCCATACAATGTTTTGCGGTGGCCAGCCGATGAACAAGTCAGCGCTCTATCCTTCCCAGACAAGTCTGGTACCAATTCACCGACCCCGGAGGGATGGAAGGCTTGTTTGGCCTGGGCGGGAAATCCGTACCAGGAACCTGGTATCGGGTGCACGCGACAGCCGGCCTCCTCCGACTGCGCTACACGCGCCGATCTGGAGGTCTTTACTTCGATTAATAAAGTTGTCTTTAAGATGAGTTATAGCAGTTTTCAAGTACGCGGTCTTTTCGGCGATTTATTTTGCGACTGCCTAATCATATAATAATATAATAAATATAACATAATGTTATTTAAATAAAAAATAACATAAATTAAATGTATCTATTAAACAAAATAAATAAATAAATAAATGCGAGTTTAAGGTCTCACGTGTGATTGTTTGGAACAATGAACGCCTCGCAGGATGCGCCCCGCATCTGCTTCTACGGGATATCGTGAATACAATTTGAATGCGTGGTTAGCCTATACGTTGATTTTCAGTAGAATTTTTTCTACTGAATACTATTGAGTCAGTGTTTTATCAACTTTCAGAGGGCGCCTTCAGACGGCTCCAACACCGGAGGGTAAAATTCTCGGTTGATCAGGGCGGCACAGTTCAGGAATTAACGAACTCAAAATGCGCATGACAGCTGGCGCCTTCTCCGACTGCGCTATTACGTGTTCCGGTGTCACGATCGACTTCGACGTGACTGCTACTCCTCTTTGATGTCTAGAAGTGCTATTGAAGCACTTCTACACTACTGTTCAGGAATAGAAAGCAAGGGAAACACCTGAAGAATCCCTGCAAATAGAGGGAATGACGACGGCGAAGAAGCAGAGGGCCGTATTGGCCGTCGACAATTTCCAGCTCCTGCTTCGCCATTCGACCGGATCTGACAAAAAGTCGACGACGTTGTTCCGAAGGGTTTTTTCTTCAGCAAAGTGCCAGCGCGAGCGAAGCCCTTACAATGTCGGATTTCATGGGAGGAAACTTCAAGTCAACCTGCTGCTCTGCTTCCGGTACAAAAAGCGAAGGGTCCTGCAATTAAAAGGCTAAGAAAAGTGATTTGTGGACGTCTAGCTGAAGCTCGTTTCTGCAGAAACTCTGCCGAAACTGTTCATGCCGCAACCGCGGACGGAGAAGCTGTGTCAAACGCGTTGATGTGCACCTATATTCTTTCAGTTGTTTGAAGAAAACGTTCCCGGATTAATCCGTCGCAAAGCGTCGCATTGCCATAACTCTTTTCAAAGTTGTTTTTTAAAATCTAATTAACACCGCTAGAAGCCCCGTCTCATCATCTATCCAGCGATCTAAACATGATATAAAACGATTGCACAGTGACCTAGTTATGAAGCTTTTGCTTCCTCGGCTCCGTTAATTGATTTACGACCCCTCCGAGATCCCCAGTGGCATGTCCTTAAGGCCTTTCGTTGACGAGGTCCATCGAAACTCAGAAATCCTCTATTCTTTCAGCAGATCTGTAATTTTTACTCATCAAGTGTCATTGTGGTACTAAATAGTGCCAAGTTTGAATGACTTAGGCCCAATTTCAGATAAGCGCAAACGCGCGGAAACCTAAGATTCAGTTAAGAATTACCCAACTAGTAGCCTGCTATAGAAGACAGTATTCTACTACTCCACTGTGGGAACGATGATCTTTATAAAACGTGTAATTGGCTTTGAGAAATAGACA